>JALIGW010000065.1:2440960-2528460 GCA_023053685.1 Diadophis punctatus similis
TCTGTAATTCCATCAGGGTCTCCTGCTCGGGCCGGGGGCTGGACTAGATGACCTCCAAGGTCCCTTCCATGATTCTGTCATTCCATCAGGCTCTCCTGCTCGAGCAGGGGGCTGGACTAGGTGACCTCCGAGGTCCCTTCCACAATTCTGTCATTCTATCAGGGTCTCCTACTCGAGCAGGGGGCTGGACTAGATGACCTCTGAGGTCCCTTCCACGATTCTGTAATTCCGTCAGAGTCTCCTGCTCGAGCAGGGGGCTGGACTGGATGACCTCCAAGGTCCCTTCCACGATTCTGTCATTCTGTAAGGGTCTCCTACTCGAGCAGGGGGCTGGACTAGATGACCTCTGAGGTCCCTTCCACGATTCTGTAATTCCGTCAGAGTCTCCTGCTCGAGCAGGGGGCTGGACTGGATGACCTCCAAGGTCCCTTCCACGATTCTGTCATTCCGTCAGGGTCTCCGGCTCGAGCAGGGGGCTGGACTAGATGACCTCTGAGGTCCCTTCCACGATTCTGTAATTCCGTCAGAGTCTCCTGCTCGAGCAGGGGGCTGGACTGGATGACCTCCAAGGTCCCTTCCACGATTCTGTCATTCCGTCAGGGTCTCCGGCTCGAGCAGCGGGCTGGACTGGATGACCTCCGAGGTCCCTTCCAACCCGGTTATTCTATGATTCCTGTTTGAGCAGGGTGGGGTGGGGTTGGCCTAAATGACCTCCAGAGGTCTCTTCCAGCTCTAGATCCTATTCTCTGGCCTTCGCCCTCGGGATCCCAGCCCCCGTCTTGCGTCCCTGGCACCTCCTCAAGGGCGGCTTGCCCAGCTGCCTCGGGGAAGAGTTATAGATTAACCAAGAAAAAAACAGAACGTACCGTTAAGAAAGGAGCGATAAAAACCCCCGGGGAGAAAAATCAGATTCGGACCAGGACGACCGATCCGAAAGAGAGAGAGATCCGGATCGGTGGTGGCGGGTGACTTTGGGGTGGATCTGTCGCCTTTCGCATGCGGTGCCCGGCCTGGAAAGTCGCCCCACGGAGCCACGACGGGAGGGGAACGTCGCCAGCTTTTATTCGGCGATCGATAAAAATCGATAAAAATCGATCAATGCTTGCTTCCCACCGTCAAGGGATCTCGGGGAGCGGAAAAACAGAGATTCCTTTGGGGGGGGTTGGGAGGGGGGGAGATCAGAGGGATCTGGTCCCCCCAGCAGTTTTGGGGGAATGTCGGAGAGGCCTGAGAGCCGTCTTCCAACCAATGCCCCAAAGAAGAACGCCGATAAATCAAAGCATTTTATTCCGTAAATAAATTGAATTTTATAAAATAAAATTTAAATTTTTTAAAAAAATTAATAAAATAATTTATTTCCCAAAGCACCCAAAGGCGGAATGAGGAACGGTGGACGGAAACTAACCAAGGAGAGGAGCCACCTGGAATGAAGGAGAAACTTCCTAACAGGGAGGACAGTTAGCCAGGGGAACTGCTTGCCACTGGAAGCTGTGGTTGATCTAACATTGGTGGCTTTTTAAGAAGAGCCAGGTCAGCCACTTGTCTGAAATGGGTTAAGCGGCGGGGGGTGGACTAGAAGACCAACGAGGTCCCTTCCAACTTGAGGATCCTGGGAGGGTCTCCTGCTCGGGCAGGGGGGTTGGACTGGATGACCTCCCGAGGTCCCTTCCAACTCGGCTATGCCGTAATCACAAGGCCAGCCTTCTTTGGCCTTCTGAAATGCTTGAATTGCTTCACCTCGGACGGATATTGCCAATTCGGGTCCAGAGGTCCCCTGGGGGGCAGAATTTTTTTTTATCGCATGCCGCCCGTCAAATTTGTTCCGGACTTTTTGCGACGGCCTAGTACCTAGTGCGCAACCTTGCTGACATGCTTCCAATTGTGGGCTGGGTGTTGCCGCTTCGGTTTGCTTTCTGGAATTGAAATCGGGATTTGGTAAGGCCCGTCGACACATGGGTGCCAAGTCGGCAGCCGGCCTCTGGTTCACTGGTTTTGCTGACCGCTCACTTTTGGCGCGCGCAAGTGTCTAATCCGGTTTTTCAGCCGCTTCATCTGGCCGCGTCCGTCTTTGCAACATTTTTGGGCTCAGTTGTCATAAGTCGAGGACTGCCTCAGAATGAATGAATGAATGAATGAATGAATGAATGAATGAATGAATGAATGTATGTATGTATGTATGTATGTATGTATGTATGTATGTATGCATGCATGCCACTCTTGCATCATCACAAAATCTCCAGAACCGTAAAGGCTACATACGTGAAATTTCCCACGTATGTTCTTCTTGGCTTCTAGGTGCTCACTAAGAAAGGATTTTTCAAAATGACCATCAGAGCATTCGCATTTCCTATATTATTAATTAATAACACGCTCTGATGCTAAGGAGTTCTACTCCCCCTCCCCACCTGAAAAGAAATCGGTTCCAAATGCAAAACACAAGCAGAGGAGTTTCAGTTTCAGTTTTCCTTTCACAGCAGCAAGCAGTTTTTACCACAGAACAGTTGAGCTAAGCCAGCAAGGGTTTGAGGGAGAGAAGGAGATATTAATTTTCAAGCTGTAAGGGTTGATTTATCCAGCCCGATCGACTCTAAGGGGCAGTGCTCATCGCTGTTTCTAAGCCGAAGAGCCAGCGCTGTCCGATGACGATTCCGTGGTCATGTGTCTGGCATTACTTAAGCACCGAAGGCGCACGGAATGTTGTTGCCTTCCCACCAAAGGCGGTCCTTATTTTTCTACTTGCATTTTTTTTACGTGCTTTCGAACTGCTCGGCTGGGCAGAAGCTGGGACGAGTAACGGGAGCTCACTCCTTTACGCGGCGCTAGGGATTCGAATCGCCGAACTGCCGACCTTTCTGATCGACAAGCTCAGCATCTTAGCCACTGAGCCACCACATACATACATACCCAGTTTCCACCCAAAATAAGACACCCCCTGATAATAAGCCCAATTGGGCTTTTGAGTGCATGGCAATAAGGCCAAGCGCTTATTTCAGGGTTCAAAAAAATATAAGACAGGGTCTTATTTTGGGGGAAACATGGTACATACATACATACATTAAAATATAAAAATAATATAAAAATAATATAAAAATAATATAAAAATAATATAAAAATAATATAAAAATAATATAAAAATAATATGAAAATAATATAAAATATAAAAATAATAAAAAAATAATAAAAATATAAAAAATATAAAAATAAAAAATAAAAAATAAAAAATAATATAGAAATATAGAAATAAATATAAAAATATAAAATATAAAATAAATATAAAAATATAAAATAAATATAAAAATAATAAAAAATAATATAAAAATATAAAAATAATAATATAATAATATAATAATATAAAAATAATAATATAATATAAAAATATAAAAATATAAAAATATAAAAATAATATAAAAATATAAAAATATAAAAATATAAAAATATAAAAATATAAAAATATAATATAAAAATATAAAAATATAAAAATATAAAAATATAAAAATATAAAAATATAAAAATATAAAAATATAAAAATATAAAAATATAAAAATATAAAAATATAAAAATATAAAAATATAAAAATATAAAAGTACAAAAATATAAAAATATAAAATATAAAAATATAAAAATAATATAAAAATATAAAAAATATAAAAAAAATATAAAAATATAAAAATATAAAAATATAAAAATAATATAAAAATATAAAAATATAAAAATAATATAAAACTATAAAACTATAAAACCATAAAACCATAAAACTATAAAATATATATAAAAAGATAAAATATATATAAAAAGATAAAAAGATAAAAAGATGAGAATATATATTTTAAAAAAATATTTTAAAGGCACAAAAAGTTGCTTTCGGGGAGAAACGGACGGTTCAATGAGTAACTAATAAGAATTTCTCTGTGCTCACCTTTGCTCGGACGGAGCTGATCAACCGAAGGGTTTATGGCCCAAGTTGGATTCCCACCTCCAGAGATGTTGAAAAGGAGATCAATAAAATGAAATAAAAGGAATGTGTGGAAATTGTTGCCAGATTAAGGGCTTGCGTCACATTTCCATGTCCCCGTTGACAAAGTCCACAAAGCGTTTATTGTGCAAAAACTCCCCGACGATCGACATGCCCCATGGGTCGCCGACGTTCCACCGACGTTCGGCAGGGTTGAACGTTTACATATCGATAGGGGTGTCTGAAATCTGGATTTAAACCCCACCCCGTAACAGGACAAAGGGCGCCCCCAATTTGGTTTGATGGAGCAGGAAGCCAGGAATTCAACAAATGTGTGGACTTTTTAAAAGTTTTATTTTTATTTCTGGGATATTTTATTAGTAGATGGTGGGTATGCAGTGAACATAACATCACATTTTTAAGAGGGATATTTTATTAGTAGATGGTGGGTATGCAGTGAACATAATATATCACATTTTTTGATATGGAAACTTTATTAGTAGATGGTGGGTATGCAGTGAACATAACATCACATTTTTAAGAGGGATATTTTATTAGTAGATGGTGGGTATGCAGTGAATGTAATATATCACATTTTTTGATATGGAAACGTTATTAGTAGATGGTGGATATGCAGCGAACATAATATATCTTGACTTCAACAGAATGAACAAAATTGCTGGCTGGGGAATTCTGGGGGGGGGGGGGTGAAGTCCACAAGTCTTAAAGTCGAAAAGGATCTAAAAGGAAGGTAATAGATCCACCTTGCAGCCCTTGAGCAGGGGGCTGGACTACATGACCTCCAAGTTCCCTTCCAACTCTGTCCTTCTGTTATTCTGTAAGGATCTGCTTAGGAGCCGGGGGTTGGACTAGATGACCTCCAACATCCCAACGGTGATTCTATAATTCTGTAAGGGTCTCCTGCTCGAGCCGGGGGTTGGACTAGATGACCTCCAAGGTCCCTTCCAGCTCTATTCCGATCGATCAAAGAGCCCTTCCGGCTCCTCAGAAGCGGTCCCTCTCGGCCGGCTTTCCCTCGTCGCCGACGAAAACCAGGTTGAAGCAGCCTCCCGCTGTCCGTGGGGCTGAGGGAGGAGGACCCCGAGACCCCAAAAATGTCTTCATCTGAGGGGTTCCTTCGGTGGGTGGCCCCTCCCTCTCCTGCAAGGCATGGAAAGCAAAGGGATGACAGTGACTGAACTCAGAGGCTGGGATTGGGTCCATCTGGTGGGGCTGGGACTCCCAAATCCCCGAGTTGAATCCTTCCCCCCCACCGCAGCTGCCCATAACACTCACTGGGTCAAGGGCCAAAGGTGGGCAGTCTTCCGGCTCCGGCGTATATCCCGGCGACCGCACCCGAGGGAGGCTCAGGACCCTCGAGCGGAGGGGGAGGGGCAGGGCCACAGGGGTCTCTCGGGCGGGGGGAGCTCTTCTGTGGGGAGAGAAGCCACTGAATGGGCGGGGGGCAGCCTCCGAGTGAACCCAAGCCCCGCCCATTCCAGGAGGGGGGCTTGGGTGGGGGGTGAGATCGGCCCCATCACCGACTGGAGCAAAGATTGTGCGGCGAGCCCCCTTCCCCATCAGCGACGGGGCCACGATGGTCGAAGGCTGCCTTCCCCTTTTAGGAAGGGAAGCAGTGGGTCGGACTAAACGACCTCCCAGGTCCCTTCCAGCCCTCTGTCATTCTGTAAGGGTCTCCTGCTTGAGCAGGGGGTTGGACTAGATGACCTCCAAGCTCCCGACTCGGTGATTCTGTAAGGGTTTCCTGCTTGAGCTCAAAACTCAAAACCCCTTTAAAACCTAGTCCCAAATGGCCAAGGTCTAAGAAAAATTTACTCACAGACTCAATGGGTCTGCTGCTAGCAAGGGAAGCTTACTTGGGCCAGGTTCATTGGTTAGGTTAGCTTGGAGTCCCATCTGGGACGCCAAATTGTTGTAAGATGACCACCCGGTTCCCCTCCCTCTTACCGGAAGAGCAGCAGGGCCAGCAGCAGGCACAGCAGGAGGCCCGCAAAGCAGGAGACCCCCACCAGGGCCAGGAGGAGAGCTGCGGGGGAGGGGGAGGTCAAAGATCAGCCCGGAGACCCCCCACCCCTCCAAACTCAAATCTGGCATTTTCCCCCCGCTCAGCCCCCGCGAACGGAAGCCCCCTTCCCCTCCCCCCAGGCGCGAAGCGTCCCAAAGATGGCAGCACTGGTTCCTTAAAGTCTCTCTATGATCTTTCCAATTGCTAGAGAGCCGCTCCCTCCCAACTTGGAGGACGTTTTGACCATCTATTTGGGGGGAAGAATGTGAAGGAAACCATTTGCAAAAGTGCTCAGGGGATTCAAAATACAGAAATGGAAAGATGGCGGCACTTCCAATTGGTCTTTGGGGGTGGGGTTCTTGTGGGGGGTAGCGGTCTGGGTCCTTGCCTGAGGGGGTCCCATAGAGTGGCGGTTGCCAACCGGTGGTCGGTGAGAAAACTTGGGGGGTCCGCAGAAAAAATATTTGTGTTTTTTTTTTTTATATTGCAGGAAATGCTATTTCTCTTTTTAAAAAAATTCCTATTTGTGGTCCGCGGGATTTAAAATTATGAATTTAGGGGTCCCTGAGGTCTGAAAGGTGGATGTGCCCTGCCATAGAGCCCGCCTCTTCCTCCCCTGCGCGTGGGAAAGCCACTTCCTCTCCCGGAGGGTGGCTTTGTGGTTTTACTCTGGTGGACAAATCGCATGAAGGCCGAATCTAGGAAAGACGCTCCTGGACACAGAGGTTTCCACGGGATGGGATCTGCCCCGAACCAGAGTCCGGGGTCCCTTTTATTGACACATACGTAATATCAGAAGGCAATACGTAAAGATACATGTGATTACATATAAGCCATACAATGAATTTCTAACTGCGTATGAAGCTTTTGCCCATCCTCCTATATCCTGTGCACCTAGGCATGTTGCTGTGCCATTTTGACCTACTTATGTTCCTTGTGTTTACGAGTTAGCAAGCTTCTAGCATAAGCCTTTGTGGTTAACCATTTCCTCTTACAAGTTTCCATGCATATGTTCGAGTCATAGACTCTATATGCACTTTTTCTCTAGAGGAGTTTAACAGAGTTGGAAGGGACCTTGCAGGTCATCTAGTCCAACCCCAAAAGGTGGGGGAAGATATATGCAACACCTGCGTCCTTCCCTCCCTCCCTCTCTCTTTCTCCTTTCCTTTCCTTGGTTTCTCCCTTCTATCTCCACCCAGCCCCCTCCTTCTTTCCCCCCTTCCTCTGTTTCTTTCTTTCTTTCTTTCTCTTTCTTTTCTTTTTCTTTCTTTTCCTTTCTTTCTTTCTTCCTTCTCTTTTTCTCTTTTTCTGTCTTTCCCTCCCTCCCTTTTCTTTCTTTCTTTTTCTTTCTTTCTTTTTCTCTCTCTTCCTTCCTTCCTTTCCCTTCCTCTCTCCCTACCTCCATTTCTCTTCGTCTTCCTTCCTTCCTTCCATCCTTCCTTCTTCTCCTTTTCTGTTTTTCTTTCTTTCCCTTCCTTCCTCCATACATCCATACATCCCTTCCCCTTTCTCTCTTTTTCTTTTTCTTTCTTTCTTTCTTTCCTTTCTTTTTTTCTTTTTCTCTTCCTTCCTTCCTTCTTTTTGTTTTTCTTTCTTTCCCTCCCTCCCTCCCTTTCTCTTCTTTCTTTCTTTTTCTTTCTTTCTTTTCCTTCCTTCCTTCCTTTCCCTTCATCTCTCCCTAACTCCATTTCTCTTCTTCTTCCTTCCTTCCTTCCTCCCTCCCTCCCTTCCTTCCTTCTCCTTTTCTGTTTTTCTTTCTCTCCCTTCCTTCCTCCATCCATCCGTTCCTTCCCCTTTCTCTTTTTCTTTCTTCTTTCTTTCTTTTTCTTTCTTTTCTTCCTTCCTTCCTTCTTTTTCTGTTTTTCTTTCTTTCCCTTCCTTCCTTCCTCCCTCCCTTTCTCTTCTTTCTTTCTTTTTCTTTCTCTTCCTTCCTTCCTTTCCCTTCCTCTCTCCCTACCTCCATTTCTCTTCGTCTTCCTTCCTTCCTTCCTTCCTTCTCCTTTTCTGTTTTTCTTTCTTTCCCTTCCTTCCTCCATCCATCCCTTCCTTCCCCTTCCTCTTTTTCTTCCTTCCTTCCTTTTTCTTTCTCTTCCTTCCTTTCCCTTCCTCTCTCCCTACCTCCATTTCTCTTCATCTTCCTTCCTTCCTTCCTTCCTTTCTTCTCCTTTTCTGTTTTTCTTTCTTTCCCTTCCTTCCTCCATCCATCCCTTCCTTCCCCTTCCTCTTTTTCTTCCTTCCTTCCTTTTTCTTTCTCTTCCTTCCTTCCTTCCCCTTCCTCTCTCCTTACCTTCCTTTCTTTTTTTTCTCTTTCTTTTTTTTCTTTCCTCCCTCCCTCCCTCCTCCTATTCTCTCTCTCTTTCTGTTCTTTCTCTCTCTTTCCCTTCCTTTCTTCCTCCATTCCTTCCTCCAATTTCTCCCTCCCTCTTTCTTTTCTGCGGGCCCTCCCCTGCGCTGCTCAGAAGCCTGAGCATATGTTACTAGTCTGTTAAGCATAAGATGAACTATGATTAGACTCAAGCAGGGAAAGGTTAAGAGAGAGAAAGAGGAAGTAGGAAAGGGAAGGGAGGGGAGGAGAGGAGGAGGGAAGTAGGATGGGGGGAGAGAAGGAGAAAAGAGGTAGAAGGAAGAGAGAGAGAGGGAGGAGAGAGCTATGAAATGAGGGAAATAGAACTGGCAAATAGAAGTATAACGGTGCAAAATTAGGATATTAATTTAGGATATATTGGATAGAAACATATAATTAAAAAACTATGTTAATTTTTGATAAGATATTATGGTATATGTATTGATGTCTATGTGAAGTATGCTAAAAAATAAAATAAAAACTTTTGGGGAAAAAAGAAACATATAATTATGTATGTTTTGACATGACTTTTGGTATATGTGTGGATGTGTATATGGAGATTGTGGGGGGGGGAATAAAAAACTTGAAAAAAAGAAAAAAAGGAGAAGAAGCCGGAGACCCCCTAAACAGGGGGAGTGGGCAGACGGTCAGGGGGGGGGTCTTACCCAGAGCCCTCCCTGGGCCTCTGCCCTCCTGCCTGCCTCAAAGGGAGGGGCTCACTCCCAATGAGCGGGGAGGGGGACCTTGCGGCGCTCCCACCTCAACCGAATCAGCCCGGGTCAAGGATCGGGCCCAACCGGAGGAAGTCCCTACCCACCCCTCAACCTTCGTCATCCGAGCGCTTGTGGCAATGAGTCCCCAAGTCTGCCTGCACTTAACATCCAGCCAGGTCGCCATGCGGTGCTTCCCAATCCTCCAGTGGACTGTCTCAACGTCCCCCCACCCACCCACAAAACCAGGCTCTTCTCTCATCCCCCCCCTCCCCAAATGATCCCTCGGCCCACAGCTTCTGTCGGATCGGCTGCTGGAGGGGGTGTGTGAGGATAGCCCCACCCCACCCCACCCAGGGAAGGGAGGCACTCACAGTCCTGACAGGAGGTACCGCCAAAGCCGAAGGGACACCTGGAAGAGAAGGAAGAGGTGGGAGCAGGGGTGGGTTGCAACTTACCTCGCTGCCAATTCACTCCCTCCCACACCATGTGGGCGCGCGCATGCTCAGAAGAAAAAATAAATAAATAAAAATAAAATAAAAATAAAAAAAAATAAATAAAAAAATAAAAAATTAATAATAAATAAATACAAATAAATACAAATGTAAAAAAAAATAAAAATAAAAAAAATTCAAAAAAAATCAAAAAAATTTCAAAAAAAATTTCAAAAAAAAGATGGTGGCGCCCACCAGACCGGCACCAACCGATCTAGTTCGGTAACGTCATTGCGATGTCACCAGCGGGTCGCTACCGGTTCAGGTGAACCGGTCCGAACTGGGAGGAACCCACCCCTGGGTGGGAGGGCTGGCGGGGGTCGCTCCAGCCAGCCAGGAGCAGCGTGGGGGGACTGGTATTGCCTTGTGGGGTGACCGATGCCCACCCACCCAAAAAAACCTGCTCACATTTGGGGGCAGCCAGAAGCTTCAGCCGCTGCCAGGCGGGCATCTCTGCATTGCCAAGCGCCGGGCCTTGGCACTGCTGCCCCCTAGTGGCCTCGATCTGCTTCTTTTTTCATCAGAGGATCTTAGGGCCGGAAGGGGACCACGGAGGTCTTCTAGTCCAATCCCCAGAGGCTCAAGAAACCCGAGTCTTTTATTCCATCCCGGACATATGATTGTCTGGTTTGGGGTTTTTTGTTTTTTGGTTCAAACTGACCTGCCATGAAACACCCTCCACTCACGGACTGGGGTGGGGAAGAGGACCCAGAAGCAGAATTGGAATCCAGGACCCGAGTCTGCTGAGTATAAATGCAACTCACCTGATGCAGGCGCCGTTCCGCAGCCAAAATCCATTCTCACAAGCTGGATGGAGGAGAGAGAGAGAGGAACAGAGAGAGAGAGAATGAGAGAGAGAGAATGAGAAGAGTGTGACAGAGAATGACAGAGAAAGATTGAATGAGGGAGAGAGAAAATGAGAATGGGAGAGAATGAGAAGAGAGAAAGAGAGAGAGAATGAGAGAGGGAATGAGAAGAGAGAGAAAGAGAGAAAGAGAATGAGAGAGAGAGAGAATGAGGGCAGAGGGAGAGAAAGAATGAGAAGTCCAAGAAAGAGAGATAGAATGAGAGAGAAAGAAAGAGAGAGAATGAAAATGAGGGAGAATGAGAAGAGAGAAAGAGACAGAGAATGAGAAGAGACACAGACAGAGAGAGAGAGAATGAGAGAGAGAATGAGGTGTGACAGAGAGAATGACAGGGAAAGAGTGAATGAGCGAGAGAGAGAATGAGAATGGGAGAGAATGAGATGAGAGAAAGAGACAGAATGAGAGAGAGAATGAGAAGAGACACAGAGAGAGAGAGAATGAGAGAGAGAATGAGAAGAGACACACAGAGAGAGAGAATGAGAGAGAGAATGAGAAGAGTGTGACAGAGAGAATGACAGGGAAAGAGTGAATGAACAAGAGAGAGAATGAGAATGGGAGAGAATGAGAGAGAGAATGAGAAGAGACACAGAGAGAGAGAGAGAATGAGAGAGAGAATGAGAAGAGTGTGACAGTGAGAATGACAGGGAAAGAGTAAATGAGCAAGAGAGAGAATGAGGGAGAATGAGAAGAGAGGAAGAGACAGAGAATGAGAGAGAATGAGAAGAGAGAGAAAGAGCGAGAGAAAGAGAATGAGGGAGAGAAACAATGAAGGCAGAGGGAGAGAGACAATGAGAAGTCCGAGAATGAGAGAGAGAAAGAGAGAGAAAGAGAGAGAATGAGAAGAGATAGAGAGAATGAGAGAGTGAATGAGAAGACAGAGAATGAGAATGAGAAGAGAACGAGAGAGAGAGAGAATAAAAGAATGAGAATAGAGAATGAGAGCAAAGAGGAGGAGAGAGAGGAGAGAGAATGAGAGAAAGAGAATGAGAGAGAATGAGAGAGAAAGAATGAGAAAGAGAATGAGAAGAAAGAGAATGAGAGAGAGAAGTAGAATGAGAATGAGAATGAAGAACAGAGCGAAAGAATGAAAGAGAGAGAAAGAGAGAGAGAAAGAGAGAGAAACAGAATGAGAGTGAGAGTGAATGAGAAGACAGAGAGAGAATGAGAAGGGAATGAAAGAGAGAGAGAGAATAAAAGAATGAGAACAGAGAATGAGAGAGAAAGAATGAGAAAGAGAATGAGAGAGAATTAGGAGAATGAGAAAGAGCATGAAAACAGAGAGAAAGAGAACGAGAAGATAGAAAAAGTGAATGAGAGAGAGAATTAGGAAAATGAGAGAGAATGAGGACAGAGAAAGAGAGAAAGTGAGAATGAGAGAGAGAGAAAATGAGATGAGACAAAGAGAGAGAGGAAGAGGGATATGATTATGAGAGAGAGAGAGAGAGAGAGAGAGAGAGAGAGAGAGAGAGAGAGAGAGAGAGAGAGAGAGAGAGAGAGAGAGAGAGAGAGAGAGAGAGAGAGAGAGAGAGAGAGAGAGAGAGAGAACCTCTGAGATCCTGGGTGGAAAAAAGGGGTCCCCCACCTGCAGTGGGTAGCAGGGATCCCCCAAGGCCAGCCCAAGGGAGCCCACCTGTGCAGGTGCGGTCCATGGCGTGTGCCCGGAAGTAGCCAGGACGGCAGGTGCAGCTGACCAGGCCATCTGGAGAGGAGCAGGTGGTCGAGAGGGGGTCACAGACATCCAACTGGCAGAGGTTCAAGGCTGCAAAGGAAGGGCTCTGATGAGTGACGGACGTCTTGGAGGGGAGGGTGGACTGCCAACTACAAGGCCCAGCCTTCCGGGATCCTCAGGGAGGGGCCGTTTGGCAGCCCTCTCCTACCCCCCAGGGCCGGGGCTGAAGCTAGAGCTCCGGTGGCAAGCTTACCCTGGTAGGCGCCCGCGTGGTCGCAAAACGGAGCGCCCTGAAGGCTGCTGTTGCGGCACTGCACTTGGAAGGCGTCTACGGCCGCGTCCACCTTGCGGCTTGTGACCAGACCCCAAGCAGAAAAGTGGTGCAGGACGGTCACCTCTTGGCTGGACCAGCTGCAGAGCCAAAGGGTCGGGGGTCAGCTGGTGACCGGCAGTGCAAGGCCCCTCCTGCCCGGGACTCGCTTCACTGGTTCAGCCTTTCTTGGAGATATTGGGGTGCCGAGGGACCCGATTCCGTTGTACTCCACGCAGGAGGCAGAAATGGAAGGCCTTCCGTCCCAAGGAAGAGGAGTTGGGTGGGACAGCGGGGCAAAATTTCTCCCCCGGGACAGGTTTTGTGCCCCTGGGCGACAAACTGGAGGTTGCGGAGTTGAAAGGGTTCAGCACAGAGGATAGAGCTCCATTCACCTCTGTCATGCCGCGACGTCAACCGGAAGTCCGGCCGGCCCGATCTCTATCAGGGAGATGCAGGGAGATGGACTACATCAGGGGTCCACATTCCCTGGGGTCACGACCCATTCAGAACCGGGCCTTGCAAGTGGACAGGCGAGCCTGCGTGTGCACGCGGCTACACTCGTACAAGCAGTGAGCGCAGGTGACCAGGTGCGCAGCTCCACTCGCACGGAACCGTCCCATCTCCGCCAGGTCGCCAAGCCGAAAAGGTCAGGGACTGTTGGACTAGATGGTCTCCAAGAATCATCATTCTAGGACTATGGTCCCCCAACCCACCGGTCTGCCTGCCAGAAACCGGTCCGCACAAGCAAGCAAAGCCTCATGTGTGCGGCACAGGGGTTGGATTCTACAGGTTCGGGAGAACCGGATGCTCCAACGATCAGCTGGGAGCGAACCAGTTTGCTCCGATGATCAGCTGGAAGCGAACCAGTTTTGCTCCGATGGTCAGCTGGAAGCGAACCAGTTTGCTCCAACGATCAGCTGGGAGCGAACCGGTTTGCTCCGACGATCAGCTGGGAGCGAACTGGTTTGCTCCGACAATCAGCTGGGACCGAACCGGATGCTCCAACAATCAGCTGGGAGTGAACCGGATGCTCCAACAATCAGCTGGGAGCGAACCGGATGCTCTGATGATCAGCTGGGAGCGAACCGGTTCGCTCCGACCATCAGCTGGGAGTGAACCGGATACACCAACGATCAGCTGGGAGCAAACCGAATGCTCCAACAATCAGCTGGGAGCGAACCGGATGCTCCAACGATCAGCTGGGAGTGAACCGGATGCTCCAACGATCAGCTGGGAGTGAACCGGATGCTCCAACGATCAGCTGGGAGCGAACTGGATGCTCTGATGATCAGCTGGGAGCGAATTGGATGCTCCAATGATCAGCTGGGAGCAAACCGGATGCTCCAACAATCAGCTGGGAGCGAACCGGATGCTCCAACAATCAGCTGGGAGGAAACCGGATGCTCCAACAATCAGCTGGGAGGAAACCGGATGCTCCAACAATCAGCTGGGAGTGAACCGGATGCTCCAACGATCAGCTGGGAGTGAACCGGATGCTCCAACGATCAGCTGGGAGTGAACCGGATGCTCCAACGATCAGCTGGGAGCAAACCGGATGCTCCAACGATCAGCCGGGAGTGAACCGGTTCGCTCCGATGATCAGGTGGGCCCGCCTGCCCACCCCTGCACTTTACTCACCTATATCTTCTCGGCCGATTCTCCGCAGCAGTAATGCGGAAGGTTAAGTTTTCGTAAAACTGGCGCACGGGCACGCAAAGCGTGCGTGCAGAAAGCGTGTGCGTGTGCAAAGTGCATGATCAACCGAACCGGTTGTTTCAACCGGCAGGATCCCACCACTGTCTGTGGACCCGCGGAACCACGAAACCCACACCGCAATCCGGTCCGTGGAAAAGCTGCTCTCCCCACAGAACCGGTCCGCGGACGCCCCAAAAGGTTGTGGGGTCCCTGTCCTAGGAGGCCCCGGAGCAGGCCCACAAACTCATCCCCCCCTCCTTCCACAGACTCACTTCAGCGCATGAACCGTGGAGTCCAGGTAGCCCTCCAAATGGCCCAGGACGCGCCAGAACTACAGACGGAGACAGACAGGAATGGTGGGAAGGAGGCACGGGGTACAAATCCTGCCCCTGGGGCTCTCTCCCATGGGTCCCCCCCCACACGTCAGGGACCTCTTTCCCAGCCTCACCTGGGGATGTGCAAGGGTGTTTGGTAGACTGCAGGCGGGGGCCGGCACTGGGGCGGGAACCCCAACCTGGCAGCCCCCCTCCCAAATCAGAGGGGATGGCATAGTTTGCCTCCACCCTGGCGCCACAAGGCTATTCGTCGAGGGGGCGACCCGAGTCCTTTGACGGAGGGGCCCTTACCAAGTGCCGGATCTGGCGGGCGACCCGCAAGGACGACGCCTCTGTGGGTTCCAGGTTGAAGACCGTCAGCCGGGCAGCGAAGACTTTGACTGCAAGATGGGAGTTGGGGGCCATGTGCCCGTCAATCCAGGGGTTCCTGGGGAGCAGCCTGACCCCCCCGCCTGCCCTCCCATCCACATCTCGGCTTCAGGTGGAGCCCTGGGTGTGGGAAGGGGGCAAGTCCCAACCAGGACTGGTTCCCGGGGTCGTGGCCTGTTAAATCTTCGAAGTCGCGTGATCGGAGCGGCTCGTGAAACCATTTCCCCCCACACACCCCAAAACCGTTGAAAAATTGACTTTGACAAAACTGGTCCCCGGTGGGGTGGGATGAATATTTTTGGGGACCCCCTGTTTCAGATGCCCCCCTTACCTGGCATGCAACCAAACACAGGGTGGAGATGGTAGCCCAGTCCACAGCGGCAAATTTGGCGTCCTGCATGGTCCTCCTCCTCGCAGGAGCTCCAGGGGGGGCAGTCCTCGTCTCCGCGACAGGTCGGGGGTCCTGCGAGGAAGGGGGGGACACACGGGCTGTGACATCGGACCCCCCCATCTTTGGGAGGGGGGGCGGTGGGTGGCTCGAGGAACGGCGCCTGAGAGGAAAACGAGGGCGTCCCAAGACGGCTCTAAAGGTGGAGCGGGGTCAGTCCTGAGATAGCCTAGAGGTCGTCCTCGATTTATGACCGCAACAGGGGGTCCTGAATTTCTGCCGCCAAGTGAGACCTTCCGACGACATCCCTCACCATGTCGGCTGGAGCGAACCCCTTGCCCTTGCGAAACCCAGCTTCCCCCCCCTCGACGTGGCTCGACAGAAAGATCGCCACAGGTGGAATCACTGACCCCCCCGGGACACGGCGACCGTCATAAACGGGAGTCCGTCGTCAAGGGTAAATCATGTGATCGGGGGGAATGCCGCCACAGTCCTCAGTGTGAAAACAATCCTAAGTCCCTCTTTTCAGTATTCCGGCGTAACTTTGAACGGTCACTAAGCAAAGTGTCGTAAATCGAGGGATGACTTGTACCAGGTTCCATCATGGCTGCGGGGGTTGTGGGGGCCTGTTTTGGAGCATCTACCCCCCAAAATTGGGGCCACACACAAACAGGTCAGTAGGCTAAACGAGACTTAGTGACTTAGTGTCCCGGCGGCGGTTCTCAAGTTTGGATTTCTCACTTAGCAACTATTCATAGTTATGACCAGGGGTGGGTTCCAACTTACCTCACTGCTGGTTCGGTCCCTCCCCCCGCGCCGAGTGGGTGCGCCGAGTGGGTGCGCACGCATGCGGTGCGCACGCATGCGTTGCATGCGCATGCGCAATAACAAAAAACCCCCCAAAATAAATAATAATAATAATTTTAAAAAAACAAAGCCGAAAAAAAATTAAGGATAAGGAGGATTCAGAGTTCTATAAAGTTTGGGTGAAATTTTATGAATGGTTTGAAAAAGAAGATAGATAAAGTTTTTATTAACTCAATATTAATGGGATCAAAGGAATCGAGAAACATGATTGTATAACCCAGATGACAAAAATAGACAAGGAGGCAGCATTAAGTAAAAAAATAAAATAACATATACCAAAAGTTAAATTATAATATAACGGAAACAGAAAGAAAGATTTAGAATTGTGAGTATAAGAAGCTAACATTTGAGAGAAGTCTTTTCAAGCCTGTCACTTACTATAAATAATATTAGCTATTTGAAATAAATATTTAGACAGACTGAGTTATAGAAAATTTGAAATGTAATTTAGGTTATCCTACGTTCCTATAAGAGATAATGTAATTATATGGATCGGCATTGAAGGCATACGTGTTGTTATGTATGTTTATCAATGTGGAGGGAAAAAAAATCTTTTAAAAAAATCCAATAATAATAATAATAATAATAATAATAATAATAATAATAATAATAACAACAACAACAACAACAACAACAACAACAACAACAACAATAATAATAATAATAATAATAATAATAATAATAATAAGTATATAGAAATTATAGTAATAATTTATGGTATAAATTATAATAAATTATAAATTATAATAAAAATATAGTAAATATATATAGAACTATATAGAAAAATATGTACATAGACTGACGTTAAACCGATGCCTCAGGAATGAAGAATGTTAATGTATATGTATGTTTTGTATTCAATGTTTTAATTATTCAATAAAAATTTAATAATAATAATAATAATAATAATAATAATAATAATAATAATAATAATAATAATAATAATAATAATAATAACAACAACAACAACAATGCCGAAAAAAAGATGGCGACTGCATGCACAGAGCCAGAATTCGGCTTCTGCGCATGCTCAGAAGGAAAAAAAATTTCAAAAAAAATTCAAATAAAAAATAAAAAAATTTCAAAAAAATTTCAAAAAAAAATTCAAAAAAATTCAAAAAAAGATGACGGCGCCCACAGACCAGCACCGACCAATCTGGTTCAGTGACATCATCATGATGTCACCAGTGGGTCACTACTGGTTCGGGCGAACCTCTCTGAACCGGGAGGAACCCACCCCTGAAAAAGAGATCGGGTTTGACTTTTGAAGTCTGCCTACCCCACCTGGACCTCTCCCATGGTCATGTGACCCTGATTTGCAAATTTACTTCCTGTTTGGAGTAAAACACACACACACACACACACACCTTGGCAAACAACGGGCCCGACCACTCGTTTTTGCAACCGTCACGACTGACAGCGGAAACGGCAGTCAAGGATTGGGGACTTTGCCCCCCCCCCCGGTGGAGATTTTTGGGGGATTTTTTGGGGGGGGTTTCTGGTTCTTGTTTTTGTGTGTGTCAAGTTGAGCCGATCGTTTGGGGGGGGTGGGCAGGTTTTTTTTCCCTCGTGGGGATCAGAGTCAGACCCCCCCAAAGGATGTGTGGGGCAGCGGGAGAGAGAAGCTGCCTAGTCCTAACGGGGGTGTGTGCGTCGTGGGTGTTCTTACAGGACTGCACTAGATGACCTCCGAGGTCCCTTCCAACTCTACGGTTCTGTAAGGGTCTCCTGCACGAGCAGGGGGTTGGACTACATGACCTCTGAGGTCCCTTCCAACTCTTTAATTCTGTAAGTCTCCGGCTTGGACAGAGGGTTAGACTAGATGACCTCCGAGGTCCCTTCCAACTCTGGGATTCTGTAAGGGTCTCCTGCTTGAGCAGGGGGTTGGACTAGATGACCTCCGAGGTCCCTTCCAACTCTGGGATTCTGTAAGGGTCTCCTGCTTGAGCAGAGGGTTCGACTAGATGACCTCCGAGGTCCCTCCCAACTCTACGATTCTGTAAGGGTCTCCTGCACGAGCAGGGGGTTGGGCTAGATGACCTCCGAGATCCCTTCCAACTCTATGATTCTGTAAGGGTCTCCTGCACGAGCAGGGGGTTGGACTAGATGACCTCCGAGGTCCCTTCCATGATTCTGTAATTCTGTAAGGGTCTCCTGCTGGAGCAGGGGGGTGGACTAGATGACCTCCGAGGTCCCTTCCAACTCTACGATTCTGTAAGGCTCTCCTGCTGGAGCAGGGGGGTGGACTAGATGACCTCCGAGGTCCCTTCCAACTCTACGATTCTGTAAGGCTCTCCTGCTGGAGCAGGGGGGTGGACTAGATGACCTCCGAGGTCCCTTCCAACTCTACGATTCTGTAAGGCTCTCCTGCTTGAGCAGGGGTTGGACTAGATGACCTCCGAGGTCCCTTCCAACTCTATGATTCTGTTAAGGGTCTCTAGGTTGAGCAGGGGGTTCGACTAGATGACCTCTGAGGTCCCTTCCAACTCTGTGATTCTGCAAGGCTCTCCTGTTTGAGCAGGGGGTTGGACTAGATGACCTCCAAGGTCCCTTCCATGATTCTGTAATTCTGTAAGGGTCTCCTGCTTGAGCAGGGGGTGGACTAGATGACCTCCGAGGTCCCTCCCAACTCTATGAGTCTGTCAGGGTCTCCTGCTTGAGCAGAGGGTTAGACTAGATGACCTCCGAGATCCCTTCCAACCTCTTATCGTATGTTCTGTGTTCTAAAAAAAAGAGGTGGGATGGATACAAGGAAAGGGCCCGTCCCTGAAAAGGGCCAGTGAATGTCGGGGTGGGGTGGGCGTAGTGTGGGGGTCCTCTTGGGGTCCCCCACCCATGGCCATGTGCTGTTTCCTGGTTCCCC
The DNA here is from genome assembly GCA_023053685.1 of Diadophis punctatus similis. Classification (NCBI taxonomy): domain Eukaryota; kingdom Metazoa; phylum Chordata; class Lepidosauria; order Squamata; family Dipsadidae; genus Diadophis; species Diadophis punctatus. The sequence continues at coordinate 2,459,852 of JALIGW010000065.1, forward strand.
AACTTCCCCTCCCTCATTCGGGACAATCCTGGGACCCCCCACCCACCCCTGCCCCAGATCAGTTTTTCAATCGCCATAGGGTCCCAGCCCCCTTACCTACCCAGCTTTGGTTCGTCACTGGTCCAGTTGGCCGTGGTGGTGGGGAGGGTCTCATCCGGGGCGAAGGGGGGGTCCGACTCCGGAGACTGGCTGACCCTGCTCTCAGCTGAAAGAGGAAACGGGGGGCTTTTAGTGCTGTCACTGGGGGGCTTTTAGAAAAGAGAACTGGGCAACCGTGGGTCCGAAGCAGTATAGGGTTCTCCTGCTGGAGCAGAGGGCTGGACTAGATGACCTCCAAGGTCCCTTCCAACTCTATGATTCTGTAAGGCTCTCCTGTTTGAACAGGGGGCTGGACTAGATGACCTCCAAGGTAACCTTCCAACTCTATGATTCTGTAAGGGTCTCAAGGGTGAGCAGGGGGTTGGACTAGATGACCTCCAAGGTCCCTTCCATGATTCTATAATTCTGTAAGGGTCTCCTGCTTGAGCAGGGCGTGGACTAGATGACCTGTGAGGTCCCTTCTAATTCTTCTGTTCTGTTCGGGTTGGACTAGATGACCTCGTAGGCCCCCTTCCAACTCTGTGATTCTGTAAGCAGCTCCTGCTTGTGCAAGGGGTTGGACTAGATGACCTCCAAGGTAACCTTCCAACTCTATGATTCTGTAAGTCTCCTGCTTGGGCAGAGGGTTAGACTAGATGACCTCCGAGATCCCTTCCAACTCTATGATTCTGTAAGGGTTTCCTGCTGGAGCAGGAGGCTGGACTAGATGACCTGTGAGGTCCCTTCTAATTCTTCTGTTCGGGTTGGACTAGATGACCTCGTAGGCCCCCTTCCAGCTCTGTGATTCTGTAAGCGTCTCCTGCTGGAGCAGGGGGGTTGGACTAGATGACCTCCAAGGTCCCCTCCAACTCTTTAATTCTGTAAAGGGTCTCCTGCTTGGGCAGAGGGTTAGACTAGATGATCTCTAAGCTAACCTTCCCACGCCATGAGCGTCTCCTGCTCGACCAGGCGGGTTGGACTGGACCCCTCCAAGGTCCCTCCCCACTCTTAATAATCTGCATCTGTATCCGCATCCTTCTTGCGTTGCGCGCCCTGGAAAGTTTGCGCGATCGGCCCGGCGGGAGAAAAGCGTTAGCAAGGCGGCTGCGTTGCGGGGGGAGGGAAGGGCAGGGGGGGTCTTTCTCTCCCCCCTCCCCCGGCCCCCCTCCTCCTCCACCTCTCTGCGCGCGATCCGGAGACTCACCTGCGATCCCGGGCTCCACCTGCAGGAAGGCGGCCAGGGCCAAGAAGAAGCCCACCCCCCACATTTGTTTCTCTCTCTCCAGCCGAGGAAGAAGGGGGAGGAGGGGGGATTTGGATGGAGGGGCGCAGGGAGGGAGGGAGGATCCTGGGCTGCCTGCCTATCCCCTCCTCTCCGGGGTACTCATTAACCCATCCGCCACCATCCCGGGCCCGGCTGCCAGGGGAAAGGGCAAGGGGACACCCCCCCCCCGCCGCCTCTCTCAGGAACCGCCCCCTCCCCTCCCATCCCCCTTTCTTGCGGAGGGGGGGGAGGGCAGGAACTGCTAAAACAGGCGGGCGGCCGTGTCTGTTTCCCCTCGGTGGAAGTGGCTTTTCTCCGCACGGAATTATGGAAGGGACCTTGGAGGTCATCCAGTCCGACCCCCTGCTCGAGCAGGAGACCCTGACATAATCATAGAGTTGGAAGGTTACCTCGCAGGTCATCTAGTCCGACCCCCTGCTCAGGCAGGAGACCCTGGCAGAATCATAGAGTTGGAAGGTTACCTTGGAGGTCATCTAGTCCGACCCCCTGCTCAAGCAGGAGACCCTTACAGAATGACTGAGTTGGAAGGGTCCTTGGAGGTCATCTAGTCCGACCCCGTGCTCGAGCAAGAGAGATCCTTAAAGAGTTGCAGACTCGAAGAGTTGGGAGGGACCCCGGGAGGTCATCCAGTCCGACCCCCTGCTCGAGCAGGAGACCCTGACAGAATCATAGACTTGGAAGGGACCTTGGAGGTCATCTAGTCTAGTCCAACCCCCTGCTCGAACAGGAGACCCTGACAGAATCACAGAGTTGGAAGGTTACCTCGGAGGTCATCTAGTCCAACCCCCTGCTCAGGCAGGAGACCCTTAGAGAACGACTGAGTTGGAAGGGTCCTTGGAGGTCATCTAGTCTGACCCCCTGCTCTAGCAGGAGAGCCTTTACAAAACAACAGAGTTGGAAGGGACCCCAGAGGTCATCCAGTGCAACCCCCTGCTCAGTGTGTAAGGGGAGAGAGAGAGAGAGAGAGAGACAGACAGACAGACAGACAGAGACAGAGAGACAGAGAAAAAACAGAAAAGGAGGAGAAAGGAAAGAAGGAAGGAAGGAAGACGAAGAGAAATGGAGGAAGGGAGAGAGGAAGGGAAAGGAAGGAAGAGAAAGAAAAAGAAAGAAAGAAAAAGAAAGAAAGAAAGAAAGAGAGAAGAGAAGAGAAGAAGAGAAGACAAGAGAAGAGAAGAGAAGAGAAGAGAAGAGAAAGGGAAGGAGGGACGGAGGGAGGGAAAGAAAGAAAAAGAGAAAAAGAGAAGGAAGGAAGGAAGAGAAAGAAAGAAGAGAAAGAAAGAAAGAAAGAAAGAAAGAAAGAAAGAAAGAAAGAAAACAGAGGGAGGGAGGAAAGAAGGAGGGAGAGAGGGAGGAGATAAATTGAAGGAAGGAAGGGAGAAAACAAGGAAAGGAAAGGAGAAAGAGAGGGAGGGAGGATTATGGTTGCTGGAACCCTTGGGCGGAACCGAGGGAAACGGGAGGGAGCGCCGAGCGACTCCCTTCGAGAGTTCCAGATTATTAGAGTTGGAAGGGACCTTGTAGGTCGTCTAGTCCAACCCCCCACTCAAGCAGGAATCCCTACTACACCATTTCCCACAAATGGCAGTCCATCTACCTTTGCGGGGTGGGGGGGGTGGAGAGGCCAAGCAGCGATCTGCCCCGCCCCCGCCCCCCCCCCCCCAGCTGCGAAGGAGACCTCCGGAAAGCTGGCGGGACGCATTTCTGCCTGTTTTGGGGATGGGGGGGGGGGAGAAGCGAGGGGGCGTGGAGGGGGCGGGTGGGGGCGGCTCCCTCCCGGGCCCAATGGGAGGAGGCGACGCTTCCTCTTCCGCCTGGCTGCCCGAGCATGGAGCCCGCGGTGGGTGGCTGGGGAAAGGGAGTGAGTGAGTGGGTGGGCTGGGCTGGGCAGCAGTTCAACCGGTCGAGCCTTTATCCGCCTCTTGCCTTGCAGACGGTCGGTGGGCTGGTGGGGACCCTGCGGGAGATGGGCTTCAGCGAGGGGCAGGTGGGGGCCGCCCTGCGCGCCGGATGCCTGAGCGTCCCGGAGGCGGCGGATTGGTGAGTGGGGGTGGGGGTGGGGGGGTGTCTTCTTAACCCCCCTCCCTGTGATCGTCGGACCTCGGAGGTCATCTAGTCCGACCCCCTGCTCGAGCAGTAGATCCTTACAGAATTACGGAATCAAAGAGTTGGAAGGGACCTCGGAGGTCATCTAGCCCGACCCCCTGCTCGAGCAGTAGATCCTTAGAGAATTACGGAATCAAAAGAGTTGGAAGGGACCTCGGAGGTCATCTAGTCCGACCCCTGCTCGAGCAGTAGATCCTTACAGAATTACGGAATCAAAAGAGTTGGAAGGACCTCGGAGGTCATCTAGTCCGACCCCCTGCTCGAGCAGTAGATCCTTACAGAATTACGGAATCAAAGAGTTGGAAGGGACCTTGGAGGTTATCTAGTCCGACACCCCCCCCGCCCGACCCTTACATAATGATCCGAGTTGGAAGCTACCTTGGAGGTCATCTAGTCCGACCCCCAGTTCGAGCAGGTGACCCTTTACAAAACGACAGAGTTGGGAAGGCACCCCAAGAGGTCATCCAGCCCAACCCCCTGTAAGGAGACCCTTACCGAATCACAGAGTGGGGAGGGACATCGGAGGTCATCTAGTCCGACCCCCTGCTCGAGCGGTCGATCCTTCTTCTTCTTAACCCACCCCCCACCCTCCTGATCGTCTCTCCTTGCGCCCGGGATTCAGGCTGTTGCGCGATCGCCCGGACGGGGGTCCCCCTACGCCCCCTCCTCTCCGGCTCCGGCTCTTTTCGGGGGTCTCGGATGCCTTGCAAGCCCCCCGGACGCCCCCCTTCGTCGACGGGACGGGGGCAGCCGAGCCTCCCGGGGAGGCTGAAGCCCGGGATTTGGCGGATCGGGCGCAGCTGGTCCAGAAACTGAAAGTCGAAAAGAGGACGCGGCAGCGGGTGAGCTCCGCTTGGGGGAGGGGGGGTGGAATTGCGAGCGATCCAAAGGCCCGACCCGCGCGGCAACAACTTTCCCCCCTGGCTCTGCCTTCTTCCCCCAGGAGCGCGAGTTGGTCCTGCAGAGGATCGGGGACGACCGACGGCAGAACCGAGCCGGGGCGCCGGCGGCCCCTCGGCCGGTCCCTGCGGGATGCGCGCAGACGGATCCGGCGCAGCCACCCGGCCGCGCGCAATGCCAGCTCGTGGTGAGGAGACGCAACGAACACCCCCCCCGCCAGCCCCCCCCGAATGGCCCGCAAAGGGGGGAGGGAATCAGCTCCGAGGGGGGCGGGAGAAAAGGGGCTTCGAGGGGGGGAGTGGGCGGCGGAGTGGGGGGGGGGGGACAACATCCGGACAACGACATCTGTCTCTCTCTCTTTTCCCCCCCTCTTTCTGCCTCTCTCTTTTCTCTTCTCTTTCATTTTCTCATTCTTTCTTCTCCTCTTTCTCTCCCTTTTTCTTTCTTTTTTCTCTCTCTCATTCTTTCTGTTTCTTTTTCTTTTCTCTCTCATTCTCTTTTTCTTTCTCTCTCTCTCTTTCTGCCTCTCTTTTCTCTTCTCTTTCATTTTCTCATTTTTTCTTTTTCTCTTTCTCTCCCTTTTTCTCTTTCTTTTCTTTTCTCTCATCCTTTATCTCTTTCTCTTTCACTTTCTCTCTCTCTCTCTTTCATTCTTTTTCTCTTTCTCTTCTCTCTCTTTCTCTCTCTCTTTCCTCTCTCTCTCTCATTCTTTCTTTCTGTTTCTTTTTCTTTTCTCTCTCATTCTCTTTTTCTTTTTCTTTTTCTCTCTTTCCTTTCTCTCTTTCATTCTTTCTGTTTCTTTTTCTTTTCTCTCTCATTCTCTTTTTCTTTTTCTCTCTTTCCTTTCTCTCTTTCATTCTTTCTGTTTCTTTTTCTTTTCTCTCTCATTCTCTTTTTCTCTTTCTCTTGTCTCTTTTTCTCTCTTTCCTCTCTCTCTTTCATTCTTTCTGTTTCTGTTTCTTTTCTAAGATCTCCGTATCGCAAGAGGCAAAGTTACGTGATGAACGCCACGGATACACACAGTTCACACCTTCAACTTCCCTCCTCCTACGTCATTGTCCACTCCCCCTTTATAGACTACTTTATATCACACTTTTTGGCACCCTTTTGTGGGGCTTTCCACTTTAGAAAGACCCCCTACGACATCCATCACCCTCATAACAGCTGATTTCCTCAATGTAATGTCCTTTTTGCATGAACACCTCCTTCCTACGGACCAACGTATCTTATAACATATCCTGTTGGTAAGGTCAGACAGATGTGTCAACCACAAAGGTGCATTCTTGATTCCGTGGTCATAAAATAGTTTTGTAATGGCTCGTCTCACATGTTTTTAATTCTGATTTCTTACAAGAATAATGTTAAGGTGTGTGTGCAGGGCAACCCTTGAGTTTATTTATTTATTATTTATTTATTATTAGGTTCTTCCTACTCCCTAAGGACTCAGGGCGGCGTACAACATTTTAAAAGAACACTAAACAATAAAACATTCATTTAAAAATTATCAAGGACATGCCCATAGAAAACGGGATATTGCAGTGGATATGAGTAATGGACATGTTGTGAGCCGCCCAGAGTCCCCTGGGAGTTGGGCGGCATATAAATCCATTTAAATAAATAAATAAATAAATAAATAAATAAATAAATAAATAAATAAATAAATAAATAAATAAATAAATAAATAAATAAATAAATAATTATATCCGCCCTGAGTCCTCAGGGAGTAGGGCGGCATATAAGAACACTAAAATAAATAAATAAATCATAAATAAAATAAATTATAGCCCGTCTCACACACAGATACGTTAAAGTGCAGATAGTGTTTACTTTTTAGAAATAGCACAGTCCAAATAAACAGTCATACACGGTCAAATCAGAAGAGCCGAGGTGGCGCAGCGGTTAGAGGCAGGTACTGCAGGTCACTTTAGCTGACTGTGATCCGCAGGTCAGCGGTTCAAATCTCACCAGGCTCAAGGTTGACTCAGCTTTCCATCCTTCCGAGGTAGGTAAAATGAGGACCCAGATTGTTGGGGGCAATATAAATATACATTGCTTACTGGTGTAAACCGCTTAGAGAGGGCTTGCACTGTGAGGCGGTATAAAAATCTCACAAAATAAATAAATAAATAAATAAATCAGTCAATATCTAAAAGTACAATAATCTTACCAGCTTGTCTTTGTCATACCCAGATATTACAGTTTACAAAGACATCAGAATATCGGGGAGAGTCACAGAGTATATAAGACAGAGATGGCTATCAAGTCAAAGAGCCAATGCAGAATGAAACAACAGAGAGAATAAGCCATGGTCTCTCTAGCTCCCTCTTATGGCAACTTGCAGTACTACACCCAATCAGAACATAGCAAGAACATTTAAAGCTATACTACGTCAAGACTGACAAACAGACCTTGTTGGCTTGTTTATATATTGCCAACCCAACCGTTTTGGACAGAGTACTAACAAATTTAATTTAATTTAATTTAATTTAATTTAATTAAAAGTTCTTATAAGCCGCCCAATCCCGTAGGACTCAGGGCGGCGTATAATGTTCCACTTCTCACAGTGTGTGAGCTGCTATCATGGCACAGAGAAAAGCCCAGATGGGGGTGAGCAGGGGGCCCATTTGAAGGATCTTTTTGCCCCCCACCACCACAGGATTGAAGCCGAGAGGAGCAACCCAGGATCCCTGCCCCTCGCCGTAGCCCGGACAGCCGAGCGGCGCCGCTGCCGAATGCCCGACCCGGGGGAGGAGAGCGGGCAGCTTGGATCAGGGTTCCCCGTGGCCTCGGTTTCCCCTTCACCGCCTTTGCTGTTTGAGCTGTGTCTTCAGGGGGCGGCCGCCCTCATCTCAGGTATGGTAGAAGCTCCCTCCCTCTCTCTCTCTCTTTTTTTTAAAAATAATTTTTATTGAGTAGTTTTAAAAACAAACATCTATGTACCAAATAGACATCTATACAAATCAAACGTACATAAGACTTGACATCAACAGACATAACCTAACCTAACAGAAAACACACACACACACACAAACCCAAATACACAATTAATACTAATATTTTTTGGGCAGCGTTGCGTATCGTTATCTTTTCTATATCCCTAAACCCCTTTTTCACATAACTTATCCACAATCACGTATTTCTTAATTTTTACTCCTTACTCTTTTCGTCATCATTCATATCTACCTGTCGTCTTTGGTTCTATAGTTTCCTGCCTCAGCGGGGGGTTGGACTAGATGATCTCCAAGGTCCCTTCCGTGATTCTGTAAGGGTCCCCTGCTAGAACAGAGGGGGTTGGACTAGATAACCTCCAGGGTCCCTCCCAACTCTGATTCTGTAAGGGTCCCCTGCTTGAGTAGAGGGGGTTAGACTAGATGACCTCCAAGGTCGCTTCCAACTCTGATTCTGTAAGGGTCCCCTGCTTGAACAGGGGGTTGGACTAGATGACCTCCAGGGTCCCTTCCATGATTCTGTAAGGGTCTCCTGCTTAAGCAGGGGGTTGGACTAGATGACCTCCAAGGTCCCTCCCAATTCTATGATTCTGTAAGGCTCTCCTGCTTGAGCAGGGGGTTGGACTAGATGACCTCCAAGGTCCCTTCCAACTCTGATTCTGTAAGGGTCCCCTGCTTGAGCAGGTGGTTGGACTAGATGACCTCCAGGGTCCCTTCCATGATTCTGTAAGGGTCTCCTGCTTAAGCAGGGGGTTGGACTAGATGACCTCCAAGGTCCCTCCCAATTCTATGATTCTGTAAGGCTCTCCTGCTTGAGCAGGGGGTTGGACTAGATGACCTCCAAGGTCCCTTCCAACTCTGATTCTGTAAGGGTCCCCTGCTTGAGCAGGTGGTTGGACTAGATGACCTCCAAGGTCCCTTCCATGATTCTGTAAGGGTCTCCTGCTTAAGCAGGGGGTTGGACTAGATGACCTCCAAGGTCCCTCCCAACTCTATGATTCTGTAAGGCTCTCCTGCTTGAGCAGCGGGTTGGACTAGATGACCTCCAAGGTCCCTTCCAACTCTGATTCTGTAAGGGTCCCCTGCTTGAACAGGGGGTTTGACTAGATGACCTCCAAGGTCCCTTCCAACTCTGATTCTGTAAGGGTCCCCTGCTTGAACAGGGGGTTTGACTAGATGACCTCCAAGGTCCCTTCCAACTCTGATTCTGTAAGGGTCCCCTGCTTGAACAGGGGGTTTGACTAGATGACCTCCAAGGTCCCTTCCAACTCTGATTCTGTAAGGGTCCCCTGCTTGAACAGGGGGTTGGACCAGATGACCTCCAAGGTCCCTTCCAACTCTGATTCTGTAAGGGTCCCCTGCTTGAGCAGGGGGTTGGACTAGATGACCTCTAAGGTCCCTCCCAACTCTGTTGTTGTTGTTGTTATTATTATTGTTATTATTAATGTTGTCATTAATGTTGTTGTTGTTGTTGTTATTATTATTATTATTATTATTATTATTATTATTATTATTATTATTATTATTATTATTATTATTATTATTATTATATTTTTGCTAATTGTTCTGATTTGTTTTGACAGGCCAACCATCTATACCAGTTTCCCCAAATTCGATACACTCCTGTGTCCTCTTTATCCTGCAGCTCCATCATTAATTGACTCATTTCCTGCACATTCCAATATTTTAATTTATTGGCATGGAGCTTGGGGGGGGGGGGGCATATCCGTTTTCCCAACGTGGCGCGTATAGGATCCCGGCCGCCGTTATTATGTGTAAATATCCGATATGGGTTGCTTCTGACTTCCTTTCCGCCTTTTAAAATTCCTCCCGAAAAGAATTCCCGGTTCAAGGCCTGCAGTTTTGTGCTTTTGTGATTCCCTCTCTCCGTATTGTGCATCTTTCCCCAATATTTCTTCGCCGCTGGGCACGTCCACCCCATGGGATAGTACGCCCCACCCTCTCTAAACCCCCCACCCCAAAAAAAGACTGCCAAGATGCCCACCCCTGCCTCTTTGCCCCTCCAGCCCCCAGCAAGCAGTACCGCGGCAGCCTGGCGTCCCTGACCCCCGACCTGGCCCAGGCCTTGCTGGAGTACCTGGTGCGAGGGGCTCGTCTCCGCCCTGGCGGCCTGCGCCTCTTCTCGGGCTGCCCGCTCCGGACCCTCCGCCTGGATTGCTACCCTTACGCCACCAACCGGCTGCTCGCCGAGCTGCCGGCTTTCCCCGGCTTACGGCAGCTGAGCCTGTTCGGCTGCTCGCTTATTACAGGTGAGGGGAGAGGGTTAGGGGGTCTCTTGGCAACTGACCGGGGACGCGGTCTGCGCCGCCTGCGCCCGGCGAGGAAAATTGAGAAAGAGGAGGGGGGGTGGAAGTTGGGGTCCTCAGTCACCCCGCCCCGAGGAACAGAAGTTGGGTTCGGGATGGTGGGGGGGGCTGAGCTGAGCATCCTCCTCCTCCGCCCCCCCCCCCGCACTCTTCTTATCTCCTCCCAGACCAAGGTCTGTCTGTCGTGCGTCATCTTTCGCACCTGCAGCAGCTCAACCTCTCGACCTGCGGGAAGCTGACCGACAACTGCCTGCCATTCCTGAAAGGTTTGTCTGTTCCACACGCACACAACCACACACACAAACACGCAGAGAGAGAGAGAGAGAGAGAGAGAGAGAGAGAGAGAGAGAGAGAGAGAGAGAGAGAATCGATTGAGCAGAAGACAGCTGGAAGGGAGCTCCGAAGTCATCTAGTCCAAACCCCCCCACCCCCCCGCTCAAGCAGGAGACCCTTCTGGAATCGCCAGATAACGGAGTTGGAAGGGACGTTAGAGAGAAAGAAGTGAAAGAAAGAAAAAAAGGAAGGAAGGAAGGAAAAGGAAGGAAAGAAGGAAGGGAGGGAGGGAGGGAGGGAGGGAGGAAAAGAAGAAAGAAAAAGGAAGGAAGGAAAGGAAGGAAAAAAGAAAAAGAAAGAAGAAAGAAAGAAAGAAAGAAAGAAAGAAAGAAAGAAAGAAAGAAAGAAAGAAAGAAAGAAAGAAAGAAAGAAAGAAAAAGGGAGGGAGGGATGAAGAAAAGGATGGAATGAAGGCAGGAAGCGAGAATGAAAGGAAGGAAGGAAGAGAAAAAAAGAAAAAGAGAAGAAAGAGAAAGGAAGGACGGAAGAAAAAAAGGAAGGAAGGAAAGAAAGAAAGAGAAGGAAAGAAGTAAAAAAGAAAGAAAGAAAAAGACAAATGGGAGGGGGGATGAAGAAAAGGCAGGAATGAAGGCAGTAAGAGAGAAGGAAAGAAGGAAGGAAGGAAGAGAAAGAAAGAAAGAAGAAAGAGAAAGGAAGGAAGGAAGGAAAGGAAAGGAAGAAAGAGAAGGAAGGAAGTAAAAAAGAAAGAAAGAAAATGAAAATAGACCGGAGGGATGAAGAAAAGGAAGGAATGAAGGCAGGAATGAAGGCAGTAAGAGAGAAGGAAAGAAGGAAGGAAGGAAGAGAAAGAAAGAAAGAAGAAAGAGAAAGGAAGGAAGGGAAGGAAGGGAAGAAAGAGAAGGAAGGAAGTAAAAAAGAAAGAAAGAAAATGAAAATAGACCGGAGGGATGAAGAAAAGGAAGGAATGAAGGCAGGAATGAAGGCAGGAAGCGAGAATGAAAGGAAGGAAGGAAGGAAGGAAGAGAAAGAGAAAGAAAGAGAAGAAAGAGAAAGGAAGGAAGGAAGAAAAAGAAAGGAAGGAAGAGAAGGAAGGAAGTAAAAAAGAAAGAAAGAAAAAGAAAGTAGACAAAAGGGAGGGAGGGAGGGATGAAGAAAAGGAAGGAATGAAGGCAGGAATGAAGGCAGGAAGCGAGAATGAAAGGAAGGAAGGAAGAGAAGAAAGAGAAAGGAAGGATGGAAGAAAAAGAAAGAAAAGAAGGAAGGAAAGGAAGAAAGAGAAGGAAGGAAGTAAAAAAGAAAGAAAGAAAAAGACAAAAGGGAAGGAGGGATGAAGAAAAGGAAGGAATGAAGGAACAAAGGCAGAAAGAGAGAAGGAAAGAAGGAAGAAAAAGAAAGAGAAAAAAAGAAAGAGAGAAAGAAGAGAAAGAAAGAAAGAAAAAGAAAAAGGAGGAGGAAGGAAGGAAATACTCGTCCCTGGGTGGCCCCATTGCCCCCCAATCTGATGGGCCCTAAACCCTGACCTGGCAGACGGGAGAGTGGGGTGGGACGGGGGGGTTGTGAAGGAGGAGGGGGGCACCTCCCACCCCCATCCACCCACCCATCCCCTCCCTCTCCCCTCAGGGCTGCCGGAGTTGTCCCACCTGGCGCTGGACCAGACCCGAGTGACCGACGCCGGCCTGGCGGAGTTCCTCCGGGGCTCTCCCCCCCGCCCTCTCCCACCTGAGCCTCAACCGGACCGGCGTCACGGAGCGCACCCTCCTCCTCCTGCCCCGGTGGGCCCCCCGGCTGCGCGAGCTCGGCCTCAAGCGGACCGGCGTAAGTGGGGGAGCCTGCCGACGGCTCCAAAAAAGGGCCGGAGTTGGAGGGTAGGGATTCAGAGCGGAGGGGAGACCCCTGCGAGACGGAGAGACTTTTTCTTATAGCGTCGTGTCCTCAGATCAGCGACGTGTCCGCCCTACGGCGCTCGGACGCCCTGCGGACACTGTTCCTGGATGGCAGCCCCGTGAGCCAAGCCTCCCACCCGGCCCTCGGTTGCTTGACCCTCTCCGGCATCCGGTCGGTCGATGGGGATCAGCTTCTGGAGGTGGTCTCAGGTACGGGGCAGAGGTTGGGCTCGTCTAGATGCCCTCCCGGGTGCGAAGGTGGGGGGAGAGATCCCCGTCCTTGGGGGTGGCAGGGCAGAGCTCCTGCAGTGTCTCTCTCAGGGCGGCCAGCAGGGGGCAGCAGGGGGCAGGAAGGAAAAAGGAGCGAGGGAGAGGGACATTGAGGAAAGAGGGAAGGAAGGAGTGAGGAAGAACAGAGAGGGAAGAAAAGGAGAGAGACAGGAATAAAGGAAGGCGATAAACTGGAGGAAGGAAGGAAGGAAGAAGGGGGAGGGAGGGAATGAAGGAAGGAAGGAAGGAAGGAAGGAAAGAAGGAAGGAAGAGGGAGGGAGGAGATAGATTGAAGAAGGAGGGAAGGAGAGGAAGAATGGAGACAGAAGGAAGTAGAAGGAGGGAGGAAGAAAGGGAGGAGATAAATTAGGAAGGGAGGAAGGAAGGGAGGAAGAAGGGGGAGGGAGGGAGGGGGGAGGAGATAGATTGGAGGAAGGGAGGGAGGGAGGGAGGAAGTGGGGAGGGAGGGAAGGAGGGAGGGACATTGAGGAAGGGGAGGAAGGAGGGAGGAAGAACAAAGAGGGAAGAAAAGAGACAGGAATAAAGGAAGGCGATAAACTGGAGGAAGGAAGGAAGGAAGGGGGAGGAAGGAGATAAATTGGAGGAAAGGAGGGAGGGAGGAATTGAGGGAAATCAAAGAAGGAGAGAGGAAGAATGGAAGGAAGAAGGGGGAGGGAGGGAGGGAAGGAAGGGAGGGAGGAGAGGGAGGGAGGGAGGGAGGAGATAGATTGGAGTAAGGGAGGGACATTGAAGAAGGAGAGAAAGAATGGAGACAGGGAAGGAAGCAGAAGGAGGGAGGAAGAAAGGAAGGAGATAAATTAGGAAGGGAGGGAGGAAGGAGAAGGAGGGAGAGAAGGAAGGAAGGAAGGGGGAGGAAGGAGATAAATTGGAGGAAAGGAGGGAGGGAGGAATTGAGGGAAATCAAAGAAGGAGAGAGGAAGAATGGAAGGAAGGAAGGAAGGAAGGAAGAAGGGGGAGGGAGGGAAGGAAGGAAGGGAGGGAGGGAGGAGATAGATTGGAGGAAGGGAGGGACATTGAAGAAGGAGAGAAAGAATGGAGACAGGGAAGGAAGCAGAAGGAGGGAGGAAGAAAGGAAGGAGATAAATTAGGAAGGGAGGGAGGAAGGAGAAGGAGGGAGAGAAGGGAGGAAGGAAATAGATTGGAGGAATTGAGGGAAATGGAGGAAGGAGAGAGGAAGGAAGGAAGGAAGGAAGGAGAGGGAGAGAGGGAGGAAGGGGAGGGGAGGTCAGCCCAGCCTTGCTGGGGGGTGGGGGGGACATCTGAGGCATTTGGCGCCCCCTTTTCCCAGCTCTGCCCCTGACACGGCTGGCGCTGCCAAGCCGCCACACGGTGACCAACGTTGGCCTGGCTGCTGTCTGTCGACTCTCCGGCCTCCTGGAGCTGGACCTGACGGATTACATCCACATCACGGACGAGGGGCTGCGGCCCCTGCCTGGGCTGTGTAGGTGAGCCCCCCCCCTCACCGCCCCAGCTTTCCCCCCCCCCAGCCCCGACCCTGGGAGCTCCTTAAAGAAGCGGGGGGGGAGGCCTGTGCCCCCCCAAATGGGATCCTGGGTGATGGGAACACAGAGCTGCCCTGGGGCCACTAAGGCAGCCTTTGCCTTGCCTGAGTGGTAAGAAGGAACGAAGGAAGAGAAAGGAAGGAAGGAAGAAAAGAAAAGAAAAGAGACAAAGAAAGAGGAAGGAAGGAAAGAAAGAAGGAAGGAAAAGGAGGGAGAGAGAAAGTAAGGAAGAAGAGAAACAAACAAGAAAAAGAAACATAAAAGAAAAGAGGGAGGGAGGGAGGGAGGGAGGGAGGAAGTAAAAGGAGGGAGGGAGAAAGGAAGGAAGGCAAGAAAGGGAGGAAGAAGAAACAAGAAAAGAGGGAGGAAGGAAGGAATAAAGGAAAAGAAACAGAGAGAGAGAGAGAAAGAGAAAGAAAGAAAGAAAGAAAAAGAAAGAAAAGAAAAAGAAAGAAAAAAAGGAGGGAGGGAGAAAGGAAGGAAGGCAAGAAAGGAAGGAAGAAGAGAAACAAAAAAAGAAACAAAAGAAAAGAGGGAGGGAGGGAAGCAAGAAGGAATAAAGGAAAAGAAAGAGGAAGGAAGGAAGGAAGGAAGGAAGGAAGGAAGGAAAAGTAGGGAGGAAGAAAGGAAGGAAGGCAAGAAAGTAAGGAAGAAGAGAAACAAAAAAAGAAACAAAGGAAAAGAGGGAGGAAGGAAGGAATAAAGGAAAAGAAAGAAAGGGAGAGAAAGAAGAAAGAAAGAAAGAAAAGGAAGGAAGGAAGGAAGGAAGGAAATGAAGGAAGGAGGAAGGAAGGAATGAAGCAAAAAAGGAAAGAAAGAAGAGAGAGGAGGGAGGACAAGAGAAAGAGACGAAAAAGAAGGAAAGAAGAGAAAGAAACAAAAAGAAAAAGAAAGAAAAGCGAAAAGGAGGAAGGAAGGAATAAAGGAATAAAGGAAAAGAGAGAGAAAGAAAGAAAAAGGAGAGAAATGGAAGGGGGGAAGAAAGAAGGAAAGGAGGGAGGGAGGGTGAGAGAAAGAAAGGAAAAAGAAAGAAAGAAAGAAGAGAAAGAACCAAAAAGAAAAAGAAAGACAGAAAGAAAGAAAGAAAGAAAGAAAGAAAGAAAGAAAGAAAGAAAGAAAACGAACACAGAGGATGCCCATCCCCGTGTCTGGACTCGCACCCAGAGCCTCAGAGCCCCCACATGGCTCTCTTGCAGGCTGCAGCGCCTGTCGCTGGCCAACACGCGGGTGACGGATAACGGCCTGTGCCACGTCTGGACCCTTCGCCGTCTGGAGGAGCTGCGCTTGGACCGCCTGCCTGTCTCCAGTGCTGGCGTGGCCCGCTGTGTCACCGGCCTCCCCCACCTGCAGGTACGGCTGGGTCCCGCCGTCAGGTGGTCCTCGACTTTACGACCGTTCGATTAGCGCCAGCATCCCAGCAGTTCCGCGATCCAAATTCCGACTCGCTCGCATTTACGACGGTCCCGGGTGGGGGGAGGGTCACAGAAGTCGAGGACTCCCTGTGGAATTTGGCCGGATCGTTGGGTTGGGGGGGGTCTTTGCCCCGCCCCCCGACAAAGGGGGGGATCCTGAGTGCCGCGATTGGACCGCCCCCTCTTTCCTAGGTGCTGAGTCTGGCCAGCACGGCCGTTGGAGACCCCGTAGCCAGGCTGGGCCTCGCCGAGTGCCGTCAGCTGCTCAAGCTCAACCTGAGCGATACCCGCCTGAGCGACCGAGGTAGCCCCCTTTCTTTCTTTCCTTTCTCTTCCTTCCTTCCTTCCTTCCTCCCTTTCCTTCCTTCCATCCTTCCTTTTTTCTTTTACTTTTACTTTCTTTCTTTCCTTCCTTCCTTTCCTTCCTCCCTCCCTCTCCCTCTCTTTTCTCCTTCCTCCCTTTCTTTCTCTTTCTTTCCTTCCTTCCTCTCTTTCTTTCCTTCCATCCTTCCTTTTTTCTTTTACTTTTTCTTTCTTTCTTTCCTTCCTTCCTTTCCTTCCTCCCTCCCTCTCTCCCTATTTTCTCCTTCCTCCCTTTCTTTCTTTCTTTCTTTCTTTCCTTCCTTCCTCTCTCCTTCCATCCTTCCTTTTTTCTTTTACTTTTTCTTTCTTTCCTTCCTCCCTCCCTCTCTCCCTCTATTTTCTCCTTCCTCCCTTTTTCTTTCTTTCTTTCCTTCCTTCCATCCTTCCTTTTTTTTCTTTTTCTTTCTTTTTTTCCTTCCCTCCCTCTCCCTCTATTTTCTCCTTCCTTCCTCCCTTTCTTTCTCTTTCTTTCTTTCCTTCCTTCCTCTCTTTCTCTTCTTCCTTCCTTCCACTTTCTTTCTTTCCTTCCTTCCTTTCCTCCCTCCCTCCCTCTATTTTCTCATTCCTCCCTTTCTTTCCTTCCTTCCTCTCTTTCTCTTCTTCCTTCCTTCCACTTTCTTTCTTTCCTTCCTTTTTTCTTTTTTCTTTCTTTCCTTTCCTTCCTTTCCTCCCTCCCTCCCTCTATTTTCTCCTTCCTTCCTTTCTTTCTTTTCTTTTCTTCTTCCTTCCTTCCTGGTCTTCCTTCTTTCCTTTCCTTTCCTTTCTTCTTTCCTTTCCTTTCTTATTCCTTCCTTTCCTTTTCTTTCTTTTTCTTTCCTTTCCTTTCCTTTCTCTTTCCTTCCTTCCTCCAGCCTCCCTCACTCAACTTCCCAAATCTTTCCAGGGCTCCGATTCCTGGCACCGCTGCCCCTTGTCCAGCTCAACGTTAACGGCTCAGGAGTGACAGCCGCCGGGGTGGCAGAGCTCGTGGCCGCCTGCCCCACCCTCGCCCGCGTGCGGAGTGGCCGCCTGAGGGTCTTGTCGCCAGCGGAGGAGGAGGAGGAGGAGGAAGAGCCCGTCAACTAGCCGGCACATCCGTCCCGTCTGCTACCGGGGAGATGCCCGGCGATCGGGCAAGGCTGCCTCGGCCGATGCAGTGATTTCGCCTCTCCGGAGATGGAGGAAGTGCCAGGCTTGAGACTCGGCCTTCGTCTTCTGCCACGCGCTGGTCTTGTTTGAAAGGAACCTCAGAGGTCATCTAGTCCAACCCACTGCTCGAGTAGGTGATCCTTCCGGAATCATAGAATGACAAGAGTCGGAAGGGACCTCAGAGGTCATCTAGTCCAACCCACTGCTCAAGCAGGAAACCCTTACAGAATCATAGAATAATGAAAGAGACCTCAGAGGTCATCTAGTCCAACCCCCTGCTCGAGCAGGAGGCCCTTCCGGAATCATAGAATGACAGTCAGAAGGGGACTCGGAGATCATCTATTCCAACCCCCTGCTCGAGTAGGAGATCCTTCCGGAATCATAGAATGACAGAGTCGGAAGGGGGCTCAGAGGTCATCTAGTCCAACCCCCTGCTCGAGTAGGAGATCCTTCCGGAATCATAGAATGACAAGAGTCGGAAGGGGTCTCAGAGGTCATCTAGTCCAACCCCCTGCTCGAGCAAGAGACCCTTCCAGAATCATAGAATGACAGAGTCAGAAGAGGACTTAGAGGTCATCTAGTCCAACCCGCTTGCTCGAGCTGGCTTTTCTCCAGAAAAACTGTTGGGGCGAGGGGGGAGGAGGCTGCCTTGCTGCAGACCCCCCAACTCGGCCTTTGAGGATCAGCAGGGAAAGAGGAGGCAGTATGTTTGCTGGGGGGAGTGGGCTAGGGGGACGTAAGCCCCCTCCCCAGTTCAGGACTGCTGTGCTTCCATAGGGAGAGTTGTGGGGAAAACCATAACCTTCGTTGCCTTAACCGTGTCTAATAAAACAGTGCCTTGTTTTGACTCGCCATCTGGATGCGGCCTTCCTTTTCCCTGTTGTGGGGGGGGGAGGGGGGAATTTCTGAGGGGGGGTTGCAAGGGGGAACATCCGCTGTATATCTTCACTGTCTTGAGGGATTTGTAGAAAGAATAAATGGGGGAAAGGAAGGAAGGAAGGAATGGAGAGAGAGAGATGATAGATATAGATGGATGGATGGATGGATGATAGAAGATAGATAGATAGATAGAGAGAGAGCGAGAGAGAGAGATGGGTTGGGTGGGTGGATTATAGATGATAGATAGCTGGATGATAGGACAGAGATAGATAGATAGATAGATAGATAGATAGATAGATAGATAGATAGATAGATAGATAGATAGATAGATGGGTGGGTGGGTGGGTGGGTGGGTGGGTGGGTGGATGGATTATAGATGATAGATAGCTGGATGATGGGACAGAGAGAGAGATGATAGATACGATAGATAGATGGGTGGGTGGGTGGGCGGGCGGGCGGGCGGATGGATGGATGGATTATAGATGATAGATAGCTGGATGATAGGACAGAGATAGATGATAGATAGATAGATAGATAGATAGATAGATAGATAGATAGATAGATAGATAGATAGATAGATAGATAGGGGGATGGAGGGATGATAGATAGCTGGATGATAGGACAGAGAGAGAGATGATAGATACAATAGATAGATAGATAGATAGATAGATAGATAGATAGATAGATAGATAGATAGATAGATAGATAGATAGATAGATAGATAGATAGATAGATAGATATCAATATCGATAGATGTAGATAGAGATGATGGATGGATGGATAGATAGATAGATGATAGATGGGTGGATGGATGGATGGATGGATGGATAGATAGATATCAATATCGATAGATGTAGATAGAGATGATGGACGGATGGATGGATAGATAGATAGATCAGACAGACAGACAGATAAATGATGGATGATAGGAGAGAGATAAGGTAGAGAGATGGACGGACAGACAGACAGACATGAGAGATAGATAGATGGCTAGAGATGGATGGATGGAGATAGATAGGCAGACAGATACATAGATAGATGATACATGGTTAAGATAGATAGATGAGAGAGAGAGAGAGATGTGAGACACGTGTAACTCTTGGCTCGTGTGAGCCTCCTTCAGCCCACCCGTGTTGTGTGATCCGAAGCTCCCAATTTTCTTTCTCGGCCTGCTGCCAAACGCTGTCTCTTCCCCCACCCCCGCCCCCACCCCACTTTCGGGCCCACCGGGGCAAACCATTAAGACGACCCCTTCCCTGCCAACTGGGGACGCTGTACTGGGCGGAATAAAGGCGGTCTGGCCTTAAGTTTGCGGAAGGCGGTGGGGAGGGGGGGGTCGCGAACTTAGGACGCCTCGAAAGCCCCCTCCCCATCCGCGAAGGGCCTTTGGGTGGGTCGAGAGAGTGAAGAAACAGCCGGAGGGGGAGCGGTTGTTGGCATGGGAGGGGGCGGGGTTGGGGAGAGGAGGGGGGGTCGTTCGCCTCTAGCTCGGCAACGGCGAGACCCCCCACCCACCCACCCACCCCGGAGTGCAGAGGGGGTTTTGGGGCAGCCTTGGGGAGGAGGGTGGGGAAGGGGCTTCAGAGGAGGAAGAGAAAGACCGCGCCGGGGCGGGAGGGGGCGCCCCCTCCCCATTTCTGGGGGGGCGCCCCCTAACTATCCGTGGGGGGGGAGATAAGCCCCCGGCTTGCGCTCCCTGTGACCCACGAGCAGACGGGGCGAAGTGGGGAGGGGGGGCGAGGCGAGGCGCTGTCCGCTGCTCACTTTCCCTTTCACTTTCGCTTTTCAGGCGACTTTCAGCGAAAGGAGCCACGTAGCCGCGGGAAGGCGAGGGGAACGGAGACGGAGCCCCCCCCCTCCACGGCGCAGGCAAGAAAGGGAGGGGAGGGGTCCGGGCGGGGACAGACCCCCCCACTCCAGATCCCCCCTCCCCAACCCCTCCCTCCCTCCTTCCCTGAGCTCTCAGCTCACCCCCCACCCCATTTGCTTAAACGCCCTCCCCCACCCCACCGTCCCAGGCCCGCGGGGAGGGGAAGGGACCGCGGGGGAGGGGAGGGCGCCCCCCTTCCCCACCCCCCACCCCCGAATGGAAAGGTCGGTGTGGGGGGGAGGCAGTTCGGCGCGGAGAAACAAAAAAATAAAAGCGAAAGCGGGCGGGAGCTGCGCCCCCACCCCACACGCACCCCTCCCTTCCTTCTTGGGAAGGGTGGGGGGCGGACTAGATGACCTCCTGGGGCATTGCCCCTCCGATTTCGGATGGGGGGGTTTGCGGGCTCTTCGGGATCCTCGCTTAAAAGCGTCACGGGGGTCTCTTGAATGTATCATAATCATAATCATAATCATAATAGAATAATTACAGAGTTGGAAGGGACCTTGGAGGTCTTCTAGTCCAACCCTCTGCTTAGGCAGGAAACCCTACACCACTTCAGACAATGGGTGGTTTAGAAAAGGGAGGAAGGGAGGGAGGCAGGGAGGGAAGGAAGGAAGGAAGGAAGGAAGGAAGGAAGGAAGGAAGGAAGGAAGGAAGGAAGGAAGGAAGGAAAGAAGGAAAGAAGGAAAGAAGGGAAAGAAGAAAGGAAGGGAAGGAAGGAAGGAGGGAAGGGAAGGAAAGAAGGAAGGAAAGAAGGAAAGGAAGGAAAGAAAGAAATAGGGAAGGAAGGAAGGAAAGAATGAAGGAAGGGAAAGAAGAAAGGGAAGGAAGGAAAGGAAGGAGGGAAGGGAAGGAAGGAAAGAAGAAAGGAAGGGAAGGAAGGAAGGAAAGAAGAAAGGAAGGGAAGGAAGGAAAAAAGGAAAGGAAGGAGGGAAGGGAAGAAGGAAGGGAAGGAAGGAAAGAAGAAAGGAAGAGAAGGAAGGAAAGGAAAGAAATAAATAGGGAAGGAAGGAAGGAAGGAAGGAAGGGAAAGAAGAAAGGAAGGGAAGGAAGGAAAGAAGAAAGGAAGGGAAGGAAGGAAATAAATAAATAGGGAAGGAAAGAAGGAAGGAAGGGAAAGAAGGAAGGGAAGGAAGGAAAGGAAGGAGGGAAGGGAAGAAGGAAGGAAAGAAGGAAAGAAAGAAGAAAGGAAGGAAAGGAAGGAAAGGAAAGAAATAAATAGGGAAGGAAGGAAGGAAGGAAATAAGAAAGGAAGGGAAGGAAGGAAAGGAAAGAAATAAATAGGGAAGAAAGGAAGGGAAGGAAGGAAAGGAAAGAAATAAATAGGGAAGGAAGGAAGGAAGGAAGGGAAAGAAGAAAGGAAGGGAAGGAAGGAAGGAAGGAAAGAAGAAAGGAAGAGAAGGAAAGAAGGAAGGAAAGGAAGGAAAGAAATGTGGAGGAAGGAAAGAAGGAAGGAAGGGAAGGAAGGAAAGAAGAAAGGAAGGGAAGGAAGGAAAGAAGGAAAGGAAGGAGGGAAGGAAAGAAGGAAGGAAGGGAAAGAAGAAAGTAAGGGAAGGAAGGAAAGAAGGGAAGGGAAGAAGGAAGGGAAGGAAGGAAAGAAGAAAGGAAGAGAAGGAAAGGAAGGAAAGAAATGGGGAGGAAGGAAAGAAGGAAGGAAGGGAAGGAAGGAAAGGAAAGAAATAAATAGGGAAGGAAGGAAGGAAGGGAAAGAAGGGAAAGAAGAAAGGAAGGGAAGGAAGGAAAGAAGGGAAGGAAGGAGGGAAGGAAAGGAAAGGGAAGAAGGAAGGGAAGGAAGGAAAGAAGAAAGGAAAAGAAGGAAGGAAAGGAAGGAAAGAAATGGGGAGGAAGGAAAGAAGGAAGGGAGGAAGGAAGGAAGGAAGAAAACAGAATAGCAGAATAACAGAGTTGGAAGGGACCTTGGAGGTCTTCTAGTCCAACCCCCTGCTTAAGCAGGAAACTCTACATCAGGTCAGACAAATGATTATCCCAATGTGGTGGCGGGGGGGGGGGCACGGTCTCTCCCTGCTCCCCACATCTCTCCCCACCCCCCACCCCCCGGGTGAGGCGTTGCTGGTGTGGGGAAGCCGTGGGGCTAAAAAGAATTCGAATTGGCAATTCCAAGGCTGCCCCACAGGTCTGGCTAGAAAAGGAGGCAGGAGGGGAGGGGGGCAACGCTCCCCTTTCCCTGCCCCAGGAGCCGTGCCCCCCCTCCCAGCCCCTCCTTCCATTCGGGAAGAGGGGGGGCGGGTTGGGGGTCTTTCCCCCATCAACAACCTGGAACGAAGGACAAACTTTTCTAACACGGAGAACAATGAACCAGGTCTAATTGTTAAGTAACAGTTAATTAATTGTTATGTTAATTAACAATTAGCCATT
This sequence comes from Diadophis punctatus similis, assembly GCA_023053685.1. Lineage (NCBI taxonomy): Eukaryota > Metazoa > Chordata > Lepidosauria > Squamata > Dipsadidae > Diadophis > Diadophis punctatus. The sequence goes on from JALIGW010000065.1 coordinate 2,481,494, forward strand.
CAGCTAGCCTACCAGAACTTGTGGGGAGCGCCAACGCTGGAGGTATTTCAAGAAGAGACCGGACAGCCAATCTGTCTGGAACGGTCAGGGGGTCTCCTCTTCGAGCAGGGGTGGATGGGGAGGTTGGACTAGATGACCGCCGAGGTCCCTTCCAACTCCGTGATGCCACGATTCTGTCAGGGTCTCCTGCTTGAGCAAGGGGTTGGACTAGGTTACCTCCAAGGTCCCTTCCAACTGATTCTGTAAGGGTTCCTTGTTTGCCCAGGGGGTTGGACTAGATGACCTCCGAGGTCCCTTCAAACTCTTTGTTCGTCTGTCAGGGTCTCCTGCTTGAGCAGGGGGTTGGACTAGACGGCCTCCAGAGTTCCCAATTCAGTAATTCTCTTATTCTGAACAGTCATCTCCTGTTTGAGCAGGGGTTGGACTAGATGACCTCCGAGGTCCCTTCAAACTCTTGTTATTCTGTAAGGGTCTCCTGCTTGAGTTAGGCGGTTGCCTTAGATGACCTCCAGAGTTCCCAATTCTGTAAATTCTTCTGAACGGTCGTCTCCTGTTTGAGCAGGGGTTGGACTAGATGACCTCCTGGGTCCCTTCCAACTCTTTGTTCTTCTTTAAGGGTCTCCTGCTCGAGCTGGGGCGAGGGTCGAACTAGATGACCTCCAGAGTTCCCAATTCTGTCATTCTCTTCTTCCGAATGGTAGTTCTCCTGTTTGAGCAGGGGTTGGACTAGATGACCTCCTGGGTCCCTTCCAGCTCTCTTCTCATTCTGGTATTCTCTCTCTTTCCTCCCCCCTCCCCCCAGGCCGAGGGAAACCCCTTGCAGCCACCAGCAGCCGAGAATGACCTACCAATCGACTTTGGAGACGGCCCGGATAGTTATGAGAAGATCTTCCGAAACGGTGTGTGTCTGTGTGTTTGTGTGAGTGTGAATGTTTTGGAAAAGGGGAGATGGTCAGAATTTGCCCCCCCCCGAGAAGCCTTTAGGGCCGGTTTTGGGACCCCCCCCCTCTCCTGCTCCGAACCGGCCCACAGCGAGGGAGGTCCGGCTGCTCAATTATACGGTGCCCCTCCCCCATGGAATGGGGGTCCCCCAGCCCCACTTCCCTCCCCCTCATTCCCCCCTCCTGGTTTCTTGGGGAGGGGGCAGCTTGTTAAGATATTCATGAACTGGAAGAGCCAATGGTAACAAGGTGTAGCCAATGAATAGGCACCGCAACTAAGTCAGCCAATGGGAGCCAATTGAACGCTCCAGAGTCTGTGCCGAGAATCGAAATGGAAACATAAGCTTAAGGCTGGCCGTGGCTCAGTCCACTCTGCTCTCTTGGCCACTCTGTGCTTGTCTGCTCTGCTGAAATGGAACTAGCTTCTCCTCCATCTTCCCGGAGTCTTTGCCCCGCCTGTTGTTGTGGTATTGTAAATGTGTGTGTGTGTGTGTGTGAGTGTGTGTGTGTGTGTGTGTGTGTGTGTGTGTGTGTGTGTGTGTGTGTGTGTGTGTGTGTGTAAAACATTTTTTGCTGATAAATGAAAATGAAGGGAGACTATTATAGATCTATTTCGAGCTATTTAGCTCTCGTCAGATAGCCATACTCTTAACCGGGATTTGAACCTGGGCAGTCTGCCTGTAAGGCAGCAGCTTTAACCTCTAGGCCACAGGCTATCATTATCAGCAAAAAAAATGTGTTACATTATATATATATATATATATATATATATATATATATATATATATATATATATATATATATATATATATATATATATATATATATATATATATATATATATATATATATATATATATATATACATACATACATACATACATACATACATACATACATACATATATATATATATATATATATATATATATATATATATATATATATATAATAAAGAAGTTATTGAATCTGCCAGTGGAGGTTTGAACTGATAGGATGGGAGCTTGGCTGTGTTCTGATTGGTTGGAGGTGTGTTCTGATTGGTTGGGGGCTTGGCTGTGCTCTGATTGGCTGGGGGGTTAGCTGTGCTCTGATTGGCTGGGGGTGTTCTCAGGTTAGTCTGACTTGCGGGGGCATTTGAGCTGGTGAGCTGCATTGCTGCTGTTTGGCTTCTGGTTCGTGGTCGTTCACGAACCAGTTCCAATTTCACGCGGGAGAAAACCCGAATACCCAAAGACCTACATACAAACACCCGCGAAAACCTCAGAAAATATATAAAATAAAGAAGTTATTGAATCCGGCTGAATCGGTCATCTGTGTGTGCTTCTGGTTTGGATGTTTGCAACAAACTTTAATACACTCCAAGGCCTCCGGGTGTCGAGAGAGGGGTGTCTAATCCGTGTTTCCTTTCCGCTTTTCTAGGAAGCCACGGAGGAGGAGTCCGCGATGGGTAAGCGAGGAGGCCACGCCTGGCATTTGAGGGGGGGTTCTTAGGGGGGGTTCAACACATTTGGAGAGCCAGTGGATTCCAGTTCGGAAGCGCTATGCCGGGTGGGTCTCTCTCCCAGAGCCTTGGCTGGCAGGCCCAGAGAAGGGCTGCCTTGGGCCCTCCGGGGCGACCAGGGATGGGATTGGAAAAAAAAATTTAGCAACCGCTTCTCTGCTCAATTGCTGGGTGGGCGTGGCCATGGGGGCACATGGCCTACTCAGCATCCTGCACCACCATGGCAGGGTAGCTTTCCTCGAGCCTCCAGGAGGGCGAAAACAGGCTTCCCCCTAGGCTCCGGAGGCCGGAAACAGGCCCGTTTCTGGACTTCTGGTCAGGGGTGGGTTCCTCCCGGTTCGGACCGGTTCGCCCGAACTGGTAGCAACACCACTGTCGGTGCCGGTCTGTATGCACCACCATTTTTTTCTTTTTTTGATTTTGTGCGAATTTTTCCCCTTTCGCGGCTTGAAAAAGAGCCCGCCCGCCCGCGGGTCAATTCTGACCTTTATTTCTTCGCCCGAAGCACAGCTGAAGAGCTCCTCAGCTGTTATTTCGGGCTCATTCCTGCTTCTGAGCGTGCGCGGAAGCCAAATCGCACGACGTCGCGATGCGGACCGGTGGCGATGGTAAGTGGAACCCAACCCCTGCTTCTGGTACTTCCAGTAGGCCAGTTTTCCGCCCTCCCGGAGCCTCTGCGCGGGTCCTGCACATCCCTGGCATCCAAAACGGGCCGCGTGGAGATTGTTGGGACGGGAGGGATGGGGTGGGGCGCTGTCAGCCAGTCCTCGCAACTACCGGTTCGGCAAACCAGATGTAAAATTAACATCTGGTTCGCCCGAACCGGCTGAATCCCATCCCTGGTGGCGACCCCTTCCCCACTCTAACCCTAACCTCCCTCCCTCCCTCCCTGAGGGTCTCCGATGCCCACCAACAGTCCCCTCTGGCCTCCGTCCACAATCTGCTGGACTTTTAGGGTCTTGGAGGCTCACCTCAGACGGCGTCCGTTTTAGGGGTGGGTGGGAAATGCAGGACAGCCAGGGAAGGCAGCCATCTTGCTGGTGGGCTGGAAGACACAGGCAGGCAGGAAGAAGGGGCACTTATGGGGAGGGGGGAGATTTGGGGCCTTGACGACCGATTTCAGCGAAAACTCTGGATCGACTGGAAAGGGGAGACAGGGAGGGTCAGTCCTAGTTGGTCAAGCCTGTCTCTGTATTCTGCCCTCCCCTCCATCCCAGTGGGTTAGAGATGCCGCAGCCCTTCGTCAGCGCTCCCGAGCAATGTTCCCTCTGACATTAGAAAATGCCGCGCGGCAGTTGGAAACTGCTGTGCGGCGTTTTCTTATCACGTGCGCGGCCGCGCAGCTTAGAGGGAACATCGGTCCTGAGCCTCTTCCGGGTCGCTCAACCTGGACCCAGCTTTGCTGGTGACGACTGGATGCAGCGGCCCTATTCGGACATACGGTGGCGGTGCGCTGAGGCAGGGAGTCACTCTTGGGGACCCCAGGGTGTCCCCGGAAACCAGAGGGTAGTTTTGCAGTTTTGCGCTCGGTCGTTTAATCCGCCGAGTCTTGCTAAACGGGGGTTTTCTGCGTTGTGAGAATCTGCGCGGCTGAGCAGCCCAATTCTGGGTAGAGTCATGAAAAACCATGATTAAACCACGTCAGGGCAGAGGGGGGACTCTTCCAAAATCATCACCATTTCCAGACTGCTCGATGACGCCCCGACATGTTGGAATGTAGCTCCCCGAGTCTTCCTGGGCACGTGAGAAATCTCTCAATTCCATTTTGTAACATCGTCTTCCAAATTCGCAGGGGAAGACGCCGAACTCCGTCTGATCCTCGTCGGAAAGTCCGGAGGCGGGAAGAGCGCCACGGGCAACACCATCCTTGGCCGGAAGGAATTCAAGGCCATTACGGAGGCAAAAACCACCACCCTGCGGTGCCAAAAAGGGCAGGGGACCTGGCAGGGGATGACGATCTCCGTGGTCGACACGCCCGCCATGTTTGATTCCGAAGGCTACGATGAGATTGTGCGACGGGAGATCGTGGCTTGCGTGGAGCTCTCCCGGCCTGGCCCCCACGCCCTGATTTTGGTGACCCAGGTGGGACGCTTCACTGCCGAAGACGCGACCGCCGCTAAGTGCGTTTGGGATATCTTTGGGGCCGAGTCCGCCAGGCACACGATCATCCTGTTCACCTGCATGGAGGATTTGGGTGGGAACCCCCTACAGGAGTACGTCCGAAAGTCCAAGAACAGGAATCTGCAGGAAGTGATCCGGCAGTGCGGGAACCGAGTCTGCGGGTTCAACAACAGGGCCGAGGGAGTCGTGCGGGAGAGGCAGGTCTCGGCGCTGATGGAGATGGTGCAGAGATCCGTTTTGGGAAACGGGGGCGGATACTATGACAACTGGCTGTACAAAATGCGTAACCTACAGGACGAGCACGTCGAAGCGTTTCTGGCCGAGAAGAAAATGGCCCGAGAAAGGGCGGCCCGGAGACCCTGGAGCTCCATCGAAATTGTGACAGTGGCTGTGGGGTCCGGCTTGTTCGTGGGCATTGTGATTGCCACAGTTCTCATGGTCCGCTTTTTGTGAGGGGACTCCTCCTTTGTTACCTCTGTAACCGTCTGGTTCGGGTCCGCGACCGAACAGGACGGATGCAGACGTCGACGGAGAGTTCGGACCGCGGAAACAACCATAGCAAACCAGCCTCTCCTTCCATTGAGGACCTGTATATTCCATGGGTCGGAAGGAGGGCTGTAAAAATACCTATAGGACCCCTCCAATCCCGGACAGAATCTGTTTCGATTTCTCCCCTCAAGATGACACTATAAGGCAGGGGCTACCTAGTAAGTCTGTATCACCTATTATCCTTGGATTGGCAAGATATTCCTATATCTTGGAAAGGGTGGGATCCAAACAGGGATTGAGCTCTGCATTCCATCCAGCCACCAATGGGGCAGCTGAGAGAGCCAACGCGATGGTAGAAAGGTAGCATCGTCTTTCCTATTAACTGTCTGCTTATCTTCTTACGATTATAACTTGATGGCTCGTATCTTAACTATTTATATTGCTTTCTGTAGTAGCCTTATGAGGATTGCGGTCGGTTGCTTGTTTAATAGCCTAGGACTTATCGCTCCGTGTTGTATCTTACAATGATTGTATTCGATGATGATGGTGCTTGATCACTTATTGCTTGTATGTACACCGAGAGCTGCTGCGCCAGAGACAAATTCCTTGTGTGTCCAATCACACTCGGCCAATAAAGAATATTCTCTTTTGTTCTGTCCTGTTTTGTAATCTGTTCTGTTCTGTATTCTACCCTGGCCTGCCCTATTCTTTCCTTATTCCTTATTCTTCCCAAAGTTTTGGGAGGGAGCAGAAGATGCTGTCAGGGTTCCTGCGGATGCCCGACTTACATCATGAGCCTCGAGCCAAGCTTCAAAAGAAATCCAGTTATTTATTGGGAGCTTCATGTTGGCATGTTCCCAAGTGACCCTACGTAATTTATGCTCCAATTATGACCCTGTTTCCCCCCCCTCCCCCCAGGGTGTGCCATCAATCACATTCGTCAACGGGAGCAATTTCAAGGGTTGTAGAGGTCACTCCCTTCCGGCTGCTGTAGGTCACCCTGGGAGACAGCCTTGAGAGAGAGAAGCATGGAATGTGCATCTGTCTTGGGCTGCTGTGCCATTTCTTGGGTTGTAGAGGTCACTCCCCTCCGGCTGCTGTAGGTCACCCTGGGAAACAGCCTTGAGAGAGAGACGCGTGGAATGTGCATCCGTCTTGGGCTGCTGACGGCGACTCGAATATCTGTATCCCAGGATAATGTTGCAGGGGACCCGTTCACACGTTCCTGATGTAAAGAGAGAGAGAGAAAATGTTTCCTCATCCTAATCCGAACTCAGAATCGCTTGCCCGCAAAGCGAAAATCCCAAACATTTCTGAAAGTATAAATGATAAAATTATTGGGGGTGAGGAAAGTCCACCAAGGAAATCAACAGGAGTCCGAACGAACAATAAAAAAACAGTTTTTATTTTTATTCTTTGCGCAGTCTCCGAATCAAAAGAGGCAGCGTCATACTGCGAGTACAGGGTATAAATCCAAAGCGCATGTTTCTACTCACCCCTCCCATTCTATTGTCCAACACACGCACATACACCCTTATGTAAAGCCTTGGTATCCTATCAGCCTGGAAATTCCCTAAAATTTTACATCATTTTTTCGGACCTCTGCACCCTTCCTCTATCGATGTCAGCATGTTCCTTCCCACACCCTTCTCAGCAAAGACACAACACACAACAAACCTCTCAACACAAACATATCCTGTTTCTCAGAACAGGGAAAGATAGCTGACGTGCCCAAAAAAAATGCATTTTGTTACACAATATAATATGTCACTATAAAATGGCTGTGCTATTGCTCTTGGTACACGGCTTTTTTTTTTTTTTACAAAAATAAGTCTCCGTTTGCTCACGTTGGGCGAGCTGGACCTGAAATTTTACTCTACGTAGATGATACCTCCGGATTTACCGAAGGAGCAGAAATCTCCGTCGCATTTCACCCAAACGAAACTGGCTCTCTCTTTACACCAAACAGTGGCCACTTTTTAAGACTTGTGGACTTCCACTCCCAGAATCCCTCAGCCAGCAAGTTTGGAGACCCCCTGAGTTAGGAAAAGGAATTGACCTCCTTGTTTGGGAGGTTCCTCCTTCAAAGCTGCCATCCTGGGCCGGGGTAGCTGGTGGGCGGGTCCTATGCCAATCAAGTAGAGACGGCTGAAATCGGTTTCCTAAACGGGCCTAAAAAGCGGCTACTGCAAGGACTAGCGGGCGAAGGCATCCCGCCTGGGCTCACTCCCAAGGAGCTCAGATTTCCAAAAAGGAATAGGGGGAGGGGGGTCAGAAGCTTCCCAACCCTGTCAGGACCTGCCCTGCAGGAAATGAGAGGTGTGTAGACCATGCGAAAGGGGGCAGGATTACCATCCGGTTTGCCAAAGTCTTTGGGTCCCTGCATAAATGTGTCAGAGAGATGGAGAGAGAGAGTAGGTAGATAGACAGACAGATAGATAGATGATAGATAGATAGACAGACAGACAGACAGATAGATAGATGATAGATAGATAGACAGACAGACAGATAGATAGATGATAGATAGACAGACAGACAGATAGATAGATGATAGAGATAAATAGAGAGATAGATTATGAATATATAATTATGGAGATATAGATGGATGGATGATAGAGATAAATAGATGGAGAGTAGAGAGAGATGGATATAGATAGATAGAAATAGATTATGAATATATAATTATGGAGATATAGATGGATGGATGGATGGATGATAGAGATAAATAGAGGGATGGAGGGTAGAGATAGAGAGATGGATATAGATAGATAGAAATAGATTATGAATATATAATTATGGAGATATAGATGGATGGATGGATGATAGAGATAAATAGAGAGATGGAGAGAAGAGAGAGATGGATGATAGATAGATAGAAATAGATGATGAATATATAATTATGGAGATATGGATGGATGGATGGATGGATGGATGATAGAGAGAAATAGAGAGATGGAGAGGAGAGAGAGAGATGGATGATAGAGAGATAAATAGATAGAGAAATAGATGATGAATATATAATTATGGAGATATAGATAGATGGATGGATGGATGGATGGATGGATGATAGAGAGATAAATAGAGAGAGATGGAGAGAGAGAGTAGAGAGATAGAAAGATAGAGAGGTGGATGATAGATAAATAGATAAATAGATGAATATATAATTATGGAGAGATAGATAGATAGATGGATAGATAGATGGATGATAGGTAAATAGATAGATGATGAATAAATAATTATGGAGAGATAGATAAATGGATGGATGGATGGATGATATAGAGATATAAAGAGAGAGAGAGAGAGAGATGGATGATAGAGATAGAGAACTGATGAACATAATTATGGAGAGATGGATGGATGGATGGATGAAAGAGAGATAAATAGAGATGGAGAGAGAGAGGAGAGAGAGAGATGGATGATAGAGAGATAGATAGAGAGATGATGAATATATAATTAGGAAGATATAGATTGATAGATAGGTAGGTAGATAGGTAGATAGGTAGAGAGATGATAGAGAGATAAATAGAGAAATAATGATGAATATATAATTATGGAGATTAGAGAGATTAGATAGATAGACAGATAGATAGATGATAGATAGATGGATGATAGAGAGAGATAAATAGATGATGAATATATAATTATGGAGAGATAGATAGATAGATAGATAGATAGATAGATAGATAGATAGATAGATAGATAGATAGATAGATAGATAGATAGATAGATGGATGATAGAGATAAATAGAGAAATAGATGATGAATATATAATTATGGAGATATAGATGGATGGATGGATGATATAGAGATAAATAGAGAGAGATGGAGAGAGAGTAGAGAGAGAGATGGATGATAGAGAGATAAATAGAGAAATAGATGATGAATATATAATTATGGAGATATAGATGGATGGATGGATGGATGATAGAGATAAATAGAGAGAGATGGAGAGAGAGTAGAGAGAGAGATGGATGATAGAGAGATAAATAGAGAAATAGATGATGAATATATAATTATGGAGATATAGATGGATGGATGGATGGATGATAGAGATAAATAGAGAGAGATGGAGAGAGAGAGTAGAGAGAGATGGATGATAGAGAGATAAATAGATAGATAGAGAAATAGATGATGAATATATAATTATGGAGATATGGATGGATGGATGGATGATAGAGAGAGATAAATAGAGAGAGATGGAGAGAGAGAGTAGAGAAATAGAGAGATAGAGAGGTGGATGATAGAGAGATAAATAGAGAAATAGATGATGAATATATAATTATGGAGATTAGATAGATAGATAGATAGATAGATAGATAGATAAGAGAGAGAGAGAGGGATAGAGAGATAGATGATGAATATATAATTATGTAAATAGAATAGAATAGAATAGAAGTCCCCCACCCCCAGAAAGGCTGTCCTGCCCTGTCTGTGAAGGGACCCTCGCCCCCCCACCCCACAAGACCCACCCCCCCTTGGTTAGGCCTGTGGTGGTGGGGGAGAGGCGGAGGAGGAGGGGCGTCCTCCGCTGGGGAGTTGCGCAACCCTTAGGGGTTGCAACAGCCCGCCACCCCCCGCAACCCCAGATTCAGGCAGGGAAAAGCGAAAGTTGGAAGGAAAGCGAAAGTCTATAAGAGGCGCGGCGGGGCTGCCTGGAAATCATGTGATTTTAACTAAACATGCCCGAGAAAAGACCCCCCCACCCCACCCCCACAGGAAAAAGGGGGGAGGTGCTGCTCTCTCTCCCCGGGTGTCTTAAGGGCCGTTGTGGGGCGGGGGGTTTGTTTCTCCCTCCCCCCTCCCTCCCTCGCCGCCCCATTAAAGGCTCCTTCCCTCTGCCCCCCCCCCCAGCGCTTCCTTTGCTCATGTGGGGGGGAGGGAGAAGCGGAGGCGGGAGCGGGTCTTTGGCTGTGCTAACGGGCGGGGGGACGCGTGTGGTTCTCCGCCTGCGGGGGAGGGCAGAAAGAAGGTTTCCTACCCGAGAAGGGGGTTGGACTAGAAGACCTTTAAGGGTCCCTTTCTTACTCCGTGATTCAGCGGGCGAGCGGGACCCCGTCCGCAGTTGCTTTCCGCCCCCCCTCCCGGGGAAGAGAACCGCTGGAAGGTAAGTCCGCGCAGAGAGGGAAGAGGCGGGTGGGGAGGGGGGAGGAGGTGGAGGAGGAGGAGGAGGAAGCGAGTTGGGTCAAGACCCCCACCCCCCCACCCACCCCAGTGAGAAGGAAGCAAAAGCAGCGCCCCAAACGCCAGAGAGAAGAGAAGCAGACGGACGTTGCGTTGAAACGGAGGGGTGGGGTTGGACTAGATGACCTCCGAGGTTCCTTCCAACTCTCTCGTCGTTCGGTAACGTTCTAAGGGTCTTCCTGCACGAGCAGAGGGGGTTGGACTAGATCAGGGGTCCGCCCCCCCCAACCTTTTCGGACCTCAGGGACCACCGCCGAAGTCATGATTTTTAAATCCGGCTAGATGACCTTCCGAGGCCCCCTTCCGACTCTTGTCATTCTGCGAGGGTCTTCTGCTGGAGAGGGGGGTTGGACTAGATGACCTGCGAGGTCCCTTCCAGCTCTGGGATAACCACGCTTCTGTCAGGGTCTCCTGCTTGAGCAGGGGGTTGGACTAGGTGACCTCCCGAGGTCCCTTCAAACTCTTGGTTATTCTGTAAGGGTCTCCTGCTTGAGCTGGGGGTTGCCCTAGATACCTCCAGAGTTCCCAATTCTGTCATTCTCTCCTTATTCTGAATGTGAGTCTCCTGTTTGAGCAGTGGTTGGACTAGATGACCTCCGAGGTCCCTTCCAACTCCGTGATACCATGATTTATTTATTTATTTATTTATTTATTTTGTTATTCTTATATGCCGCCCAACTCCCGAAGGACTCAGGGCGGCGTACAACAGAGGGAAATACAAGAATAAACAAAATTACAAAAATTTAAAAGCAGTACAAAATTTAAAAACAATATAAAAACAACAACATCCATTCAGCAACATACATACTTGGGGGGTAAGCTCGAATGGGTTAAGCTGTCCCCCCCACCTGCAGGAAGAGCCATGTCTTGATGGCCTTTCGGAAGGCCAGCAGAGTGGGGATGGTTCGGGTCTCTGGGGGGAGCTGGTTCCAGAGCACGGGGCCAGCCACAGAGAAGGCCCTCCCCCTGGGGCCCGCCAGCCGGCATTGCTTGGCCGACGGGACCCGGAGGAGGCCAACTCTGTGGGCCCTAACCGGTCGGAGGGAAGTATGCGGCAGAATGCGGTCCCGGAGATATCCTGGTCCTAAGCCATGAAGGGCTTTAAAGATGGTGATCAACACCTTGAATTGGACCCGGAGACCGATGGGCAACCAATGCAGCTGGCGGAGTATCGGTGTCACGTGGGTGTACCTTGGCACACCCACCACAGCACGCGCAGCCACATTTTGCACCAGCTGAAGTCTCCGGATACACTTCAAGGGTAGCCCCATGTAGAGCGCATTGCAGTAGTCCAAACGCGAGGTGACAAGGGCATGAGTGACCGTGAGTAAAGCCTCCTTCTCCAAATATGGCCGCAGCTGGTCCACCAGGCGGACCTGTGCAAAGGCCCCCCTAGCCACAGCAGAAAGATGGTGGTCCAATTTTAGCTGTGGATCTAGGAGGACCCCCAAGTTGCGGGCCTGGTCTGAGGGAGTCAGTTTCGCTCCCTCGAAGACCAAGGAGGGACAGTTATCATGGTCCTTAGGAGGCATTATCCACAGCCACTCGGTCTTGTCGGGATTAAGTCTGAGTCTGTTCCTCCCCATCCAGATCTTAACGTCGTCCAGGCATCGGCTCATTACATCAACTGCCTCCCTGAAGTCAGACGGGGTGGTGATGTACAGCTGGGTGTCGTCAGCATACTGATGGAAACGCACCCCATGCCTGCGGATGATCTCACCCAACGGTTTCATGTAGATGTTAAACAGGATGGGCGAGAGGACCGACCCCTGGGGCACCCCACATGATAGGGGCCTTGGGGACGATCTCTGTCCTCCTGCCAACACCGACTGCATCCGATCGCCGAGATAAGAGGAGAACCACCGCAAAACGGTGCCTCCCACTCCCAACTCGCCGAGCCGATGCAGAAGGATACCATGGTCGATGGTATCGAAAGCCGCTGAGAGGTCAAGTAGCACCAGGATGGAGGAGTTCCCCCCATCCCGGGCCCGCCAGAGATCATCCATCAGAGCGACCAAGGCAGTTTCTGTACTGTAGCCACGCCTGAAACCCGACTGGTAAGGATCTAGATGATCTGTTTCATCCAGGAGCTGCAGAAGCTGGGTCACCACCACCTTCTCCACAACTTTCCCTAGAAAAGGTAAGTTGGAGACTGGACGGTAGTTTTTCAAATCGGCTGGATCCAGGGAAGGCTTCTTCAGGAGGGGTCGCACCACCGCAGTTTTTAATGACTGCGGTACGGATCCCTCCCGCAAAGAAGCGGTGACCACCGCCTGGATCCAGCCGCGTGCCACCTCCCTGCTGGCCGAGACAAGCCAGGAGGGGCACGGGTCCAATAAACAGGTGGAGGTACCCATCGCTCCCATAGCCCTGTCCACATCCTCGGGAGAAACAGGCCCAAACTCCTCCCATAATGGTGGATTAAGACTCGCCCCTGTCAACTCTATGGACTCTGCCCTGCCGGAGTCCAAATTTGACCGAATCTGAGCGACTTTATCCGACAGAAACTCAGCGAATTCCTCAGCTCTGCCTTGTAAGTGTTCCTCGCTCCCCCCTTTAGCAAGGAGGGAGCGAGTCACCCTAAACAAGGTGGCTGGACGAGAATCTGCGGACGCAATAAGAGCGGAAAGATAAGATCGTCTTGCCGCCCTTATCGCCACTAAATAAGATCTGATGTAAATTCTTAATAGTGTTCGGTCAGACTCGGTCCTTTTGGCCCTCCAGCCGTGCTCCAGACGTCTCTTCTGGCGTTTCATCTCCCGGAGCTCCTCGGTAAACCAGGGAGCTTTCCGGGATCCACTGCCACGGAGAGGTCGCTTAGGCGCAATTCGGTCTAACGCCTCTGATGCTGCGGTGTTCCAGGCAGCCACCAGGGAGTCAGCCGAGTTGTGTACCAGGGTTTCAGGTATTTCCCCAAGCTCCCTCTGGAATCCTTCCGGCTCCATTAGGCGCCTGGGGCGGAACCACCTAGTCGGTCCCGCCTCCCTGCGGGGGAGGAATGGGGTTGTGAAATCCAGCCTCAGTAGGAAATGATCTGACCATGACAGTGGGGTGATGACTATATCCCTTATCTTCAGATCATCTCTCCACTGCCCCGAGAGAAACACTAGGTCGAGCGTGTGACCGCCCTCATGAGTCGGACCCTGAATTACTTGGGTCAGGTCCATGGTTGTCATGGAATCCATGAACTCCTGAGCTATCCCAGAGGTTTCACCAGCGGATGGCAAGTTGAAGTCCCCCAGCACCATAAGCCTAGGGAACTCAACCGCCAAGCCGGCTACTGCCTCGAGCAGCTCAGGCAGGGCCTTACTTACGCAGCTGGGAGGCAGGTACGTTAAGAAAAGGCCCACCTGAACCCCTAAGTCCAACTTCAGAAGGAGCGTCTCACACCCAACAATCTCCGGGGCAGGGATCCTACGAGGATGCAGATTTCCACGCGTTATAATTGCCACTCCTCCCCCGCTTCCCTGGGGTCTCTGATTCTGTCAGAGTCTCCTGCTTGAGCAGGGGGTTGGACTAGATGACCTCCAGAGTTCCTAATTCAGTAATTCTGTTATTCTGAATGGTAGTTCTCCTGTTTGAGCAGGGGGTTGGACTAGATGACCTCTGAGGTCCCTTCCAACTCCGTGATACCATGATTCTGTCAGGGTCTCCTGCTTGAGCAGGGGGTTGGACTAGGTGACCTCCAAGGTCCCTTCAAACTCTTTGTTATTCTGTAAGGGTCTCCTGCTTGAGCAGGGGGTTGGACTAGATGACCACCAGAGTTCCCAATTCTGTCATTCTCTCCTTATTCTGAATGTGAGTCCCCTGTTTGAGCAGTGGTTGGACTAGATGACCTCCGAGGTCCCTTCCAACTCCGTGATACCATGATTCCGTCAGGGTCTCCTGCTTGAGCAGGGGGTTGGACTGGATGACCTCCAGAGTTCCTAATCCAGTAATTCTCTTCTTCCGAACTGGTAGTTCTCCTGTTTGAGCAGGGGTTGGACTAGGTGACCTCCGAGGTCCCTTCCAGCTCTGCAGTAACCACGCTTCTGTCAGGGTCTCCTGCTTGAGCAGGGGGTTGGACTAGGTGACCTCCTGAGGTCCCTTCAAACTCTTTGTTATTCTGTAAGGGTCTCCTGCTTGAGCTGGGGGTTGCCCTTGATGACCTCCAGAGTTCCCAATTCTGTCATTCTCTCCTTATTCTGAATGTGAGTCTCCTGTTTGAGCAGTGGTTGGACTAGATGACCTCCGAGGTCCCTTCCAGCTCTCTTCTGACTCTGGTTTTCCCTCTCTTTCGCCCCCCCCCCCAGGCCAAAGGGAATTCCGTGGAAAGCACCAAGCGGCGCCAAGAAAATGACCTACCAGTCAACTTTGGATACAGCCCGGGTAGATATGACAAGATCTTCTGAAAAGGTTTGTGTGTGTGTGTGTGTGTGTGTGTGTGTGTGTGTGTGTGTGTGTGTGTGTGTGTGTGTGTGTGTGTGTGTGTGTGCTGCTAAATTATGCAGTGCCCCTCCCTCCAAGAATGGGGGTTCCCGCAGCCCCGCTTGCCCCCTCCCCTTTTTCCACTTGGTATAACCCCCCTCCTGCTTTCCCTCTTCCCCCCTCCCTCCCTGCCTCTCCTTTCCTCCCTTCCTGGCCCCCTTCCAATCATCAGCTGTGGCCTGCAGGTGGAGCTCTTGCCTCCCAATCCGGAGGTTGTGAGTTCAATCCTAGGTAGAGGCAGATGTAAGGGTCTCCTGCTTGGGCAGGGGGTTGGGCTAGATGACCTCCCGAGGTGCCTTCCAACTCTGTAAATCTGTTAATCCCAGCCTCCCCCCCTTAGCTGGGGGAGGGGCTGCAGAGCAGCTCCGAATGGGGTGGGGGACCAGGCGGCAGTTTCTGGGGAGGGGGCCAGGGGACACATGCCAAGGCCTCTGGGTGTCCAGCCGTGTCTGACCCACGTTTCCCTTCCGTTCTTCCAGGGAGCCACGAAGGAGGACTCCACGCTGGGTAAGTGAGGAGGCCATGCCTGATATTTGAGGGGGAGGGGGAC
Source organism: Diadophis punctatus similis (assembly GCA_023053685.1). NCBI lineage: Eukaryota > Metazoa > Chordata > Lepidosauria > Squamata > Dipsadidae > Diadophis > Diadophis punctatus. The sequence goes on from JALIGW010000065.1 coordinate 2,496,747, forward strand.
AGGGAGGGGGGAGGGGGAGGGAGAGACAGTGGACGGACGGAAGGAAGGAAAGGGAGGGGGAGAAGGAAGGAAGGAAGATAGGAAAGAAGGAAGGAAAGAGAGGGAGGGAGGGAAAGAAGGGAGAAAGGAAGGAAGAGGGAGGGATGGAGGGATGGACAGATGGAGGGAGGGGGAGAAGAAAAGAAGGAAGGAAGATAGGAAAGAAGGAAGGAAGGAGAGGGAGGGTGGTAGGGGAGAAGAGAGGAAGGAGAAAGCAGGAACGAATGGATGGATGGGTGGGTGGGTGGGTGGGTGGGTGGAAGGAAGGAAGGAAGGAAGGAAAGGGAGGGGGAGAAGAAAGGAAGGAAGGAAGATAGGAAAGAGGGAGGGAGGGAAAGAAGGGTGAAAGGAAGGGATGGACAGATGGAGGGAGGGAGTGGAAGAAAGGAAGGAAGGAAGATAGGGAAGAATGAAGGAAGGAGAGGAAGGGTGGTAGAGGAGAAGGGAGGGAGGAAGGAGAAAGCAGGAATGAAGGCAGGATGGATGGATGGAAGGAAGGAAGGAAGGAAGGAAGGAAGGAAGGAAGGAAGGAAAGGGAGGGTGGTAGGGGAGAAGGGAGGAAGGAGAAAGCAGGAACGGATGGATGGATGGGTGGGTGGGTGGGTGGGTGGAAGGAAGGAAGGAAGGAAGGAGAGGGAGGGGGAGAAGAAAGGAAGGAAGGAAGATAGGAAAGAGGGAGGGAGAGAAAGAAGGGTGAAAGGAAGGAAGAGGGAGGGAGGGAGGGATGGACAGATGGAGGGAGGGAGTGGAAGGAAGGAAGGAAGATAGAAAAGAAAGAAGGAAGGAAGGAGAGGAAGGGTGGTAGAGGAGAAGGGAGGGAGGGAGGAAGGAGAAAGCAGGAACGAAGGCAGGATGGATGGAAGGAAGGAAGGCAGGAAGGAAGGAAGGAAGGGGGAGGGGAGAAGGGAGGGAGGGAGGGAGGAGAAAGCAGGAAAGAAGGCAGGGGGGAGACGGGGAGGGTCAGTCCTAGTTGGTTGAGCTTGTCTCTCTATCCTGCCCTCCACCACCACCCCAATCCCACAGCAGCCCTACGTTAGCGGTCCCGACCCTCTTCCGTGTCACTCAGCTGGGGGAGACCGGACACGGTGGCCATAATCAGACATACGGTGGTGGGGCGCGGAGGTGGGGCTCACCCTTGGGACCCCAGGGGTGTCCCCTGAAAACCAGAGGGTGGTTTTGCCATTTTTGCGCTCGGTCGTTTAATCTGCTGAACCTTGCGGGAAGTGGGGTTTTCCGCGTTGTGAGAATCTGCGCGGCTGAGCAGCCCAATTTAGCAATTCTGGGTAGAGTCACGAAAAACCATGATTAAACCACGTCAGGGCAGAGGGGACTCTCTTCCCAAATCATCACCATTTCCAGCCTGCTCAATGACGCCCCAACATGTTGGAATGTAGCCCCCCCGAGTCTTCCTGGGCATGTGAGAAATCTCTCATTCCATTTTGTAACGTCGTTTTCCGAATTCGCAGGAGAAGACGCCGAACTCCGGCTGATCCTCGTCGGAAAGTCCGGAGGCGGGAAGAGCGCCACGGGCAACACCATCCTCGGCCGGAAGGAGTTTGAGACCATCGCGGAGGCAAATACCACCACCCTGCGGTGCCAAAAAGGGCAGGGGGGCTGGCAGGGGATGACGATCTCCGTGGTCGACACGCCCGCCATGTTTGATTCCGAAGGCTACGATGAGATTGTGCGACGGGAGATCATGGCTTGCGTGGAGCTCTCCCGGCCTGGCCCCCACGCCCTGATTTTGGTGAGCCAGGTGGGACGCTTCACCGCCGAAGACACGACCGCCGCTAAGTGCGTCTGGGATATCTTTGGGGCCGAGTCCGCCCAGCACACGATCGTCCTGTTCACCTGCGTGGAGGAATTGGGCGGGAACCCCCTGCAGATGTACGTCCGAAAGTCCAAGAACAGGGATCTGCAGGAAGTGATCCGGCAGTGCGGCAACCGCGTCTGCGGGTTCAACAACAGGGCCAAGGGAGCTGAGCGGGAGAGGCAGGTCTCGGCGCTGATGGAGACGGTGCAGCGAACCGTTTCGGTGAACGGGGGCAGATACTATTCCAACCGGCTGTACAAAATGCGCAACGTCCAGGACAAGCACGTCAAAGCGTTCCTGGCCGAGCAGAAAACAGGCCGAGAAAGGGCGGCTTGGAGATCCTGCTGCTCTGTCGAAATGGTGAAATTGGCGGCTTTGTGTTTCTTGTTCGTGGTCGCCGGCATTATTATCCTGGTCCCCTTTACATGAGGGGAACTTCTTGTACCTCTGTAACCGTCTGGTTCGGGCCCGCGACCGAACGGGACCGATACAGACGTCGACGGATAGTCAAGACTGCAGAAACAACCATCGCAACCAGCCTGCCTTCCATGGAGGACCTGTATATTCCATGGGTCGGAAGGAGGGCTGTGAAAATATCTACAGACCCCCCTCCCATCCCGGATAGAATCCGTTTCGGTTTCTCCCCTCGAGACGACGCTATACGGCCAGGGTGTCAAACTGGGATTTCTTCACGGGCCGGATCAGCGTTATAATTCTCCTCCGCTGACCGGCTGGAAGGGGAAGGGGGGAGACGGGAAGGACGCCTCCTGCAACACCCTGCCAGCCCAAAATGGGGCACAGTGGGGCCGCGTGCAGCCCCCCACATTTCCCATTTTTGGCCCAGATGGCCTCCTGCGGCACTTTGTTGGCCAAAACGGGCGCACTCTGTTTTGGTTGCCAGAGGCACTGCGGACCGGTCGTTTGCTATTTCTAGCCCAGCCTCATGGGCCAGATTTAATCGCCCCGCGGGCCAGATCCGGCCCCCTGGGCCTTGAGTTTGACACCCCTGCTATAGGGCATTGCGTTCCAAAACAACTACACACTGGGGCATTCTCCCACCCCACCCCACCCACCCCATCCCTCTGCCGAACAACTAATTCCCACACTATCAAACTACCTACTAAGGCTGTATCGCCTATTATCCTTCTCGCCTTTCCTATGAACTGTCCCCTTATCTTCTTACGGTTATAACTTGATGGCTTGTATCTTACCACTTAGATTGCTCTCTGTAGTATCCGACGAGGATTGCTGTCGATTGCTTGTTTGGTAGCCTGGGACTATCGCCGAGGGTTGTGTCGTACGAATGATTGTCTTTGATGTTTATGGTGCTTTTATCACTTATCGCTTGTACCGTGTTTCCCCGAAAAATAAAGACCCGGCCTTATATTTTCTGAACCCCGAAATAAGCGCTTGGCTTTGTTTTCGGGGGGGTCTTATTATTTGGGGGCGCACGGAGCAAGACGGGGCTCCACTTTGCTGTCTTACCTGATTGCCAGCTCTCTCTCCCTAACCCTAACCAGAGGAAATGGCGGGGACCGGCGGCGCTTGCGGTTAAATGTTTTCGGGGAGGGCTTATTTTCGGGGGGAGGGCTTATTTTTAGCTCAAAAGCCTGATTGGGCTTATTATCCGGGGAGGTGTTATTTGGGGGGAAACACAGCATTGTAGGTTATTGTCAATTATTGCCAACGAGACGGAAAGCCTGTCTTGTCATTATGTTGACCAAACATCCCCTTCCTCTGTTCTATTTAAGTTGAAAGGTTACTTGCTCTGCTCTCTGTGTATCCAGGGTAAAGGTTACTTACTTATTCAGCTCTTCTATTGTTCCGGCTAAGAGCAAAAGGTTAAACTAGCAATCATTGCGCTCACCTGCTGTCTTGATATGATCTTACCTGTATGCTGTATTATTAACCTGTTCCTAGTTAGCTATCTTTGGGGTAAGTCAATCGTTGTAACGGTATACACAAGAAATTTGCTATACAAAATAAACGCAGGTCCGAGAGAGGCAGAGCTTCTGAACATGGAGGCTGTTCAGCCCAGAGAGATTTTTCTTCCGAATTCGGACAAGCTTTGCTCAACCAATCATGTCTCTGTGTCTATGATTCCTACACAGTATGTACTCTGAGACCTTCTGCACCAAATTCCTTGAGTGTCCAATAACCCTTGGCCAATAAAGAATATTCTGTTTTTGTTCTGTCCTGTTTTGTATTCTGTCCTGTTCTATTCCATTATTCTGCCCTGCCCTGCCCTATTCTTTCCAAAGTTTTGGGGAGGGAGCAGAAGATGCTGTCTTTGGTTCGACATCTTCCCTCTGGGGGCGTCACTTCACGTCTGTCCATTTTTTCTCCAAAGAAAAAATGGCCGTGCCTCGGGATGCTTCCTGCCAGCGAATGGGAACATCTGTATCCCAGGATAATGTTGCAGGGGACACATCCGCGCATCCCTTCTGGTAAAGAGAGAGATGTTCTGCCCCAGCTAAGAACGTAGCACAACACGCAGTTTGTTCGAACGTTTTTTTAATCAAGAACCGACGACTAATAACTGTCTTAGTAGAGGTCGCGCACGCGCACGAACCTCATCGCAGTCTTTGCTTGCTTGTTAATTAGTCGTCATTTAACAGCTGGCCTAAGTTCAGAAAGTCTTAAAGCAGAGAACAACAACGAGTCTTTGATAGCTGACGAAGCTTGGCAAAATGCCTAGAAGTAGTCCTTGATAAACAAACTGAAGCAGAGCAGAGACCAAACGAGTTTCCAAACGTTGTTTCCTGCAGCTTGTCAGCTGCCTCTCCTGTTCTTAAGTAGACTAGGGGAATTAGCCAATTAGCCCCAAGTCTTACTCCCAAGAAGACCTCCCCCGGAGTAACCATTCCTGCCTTTTGGCAGCGCTGCGTGCCCGTGCATTCAGAAGAGGAGGAGCCTCTCCTTCCTCGTCACTGCTATGAGGTGCTAGAATGTTCCGAAGGCCCTGGCTGAACCTCTGCCTCTGGCACTGAGTCCTCGCCAGCCTCCTCACTGTCTGGCTTGGGTGCCAGCTGCACGGGCCCGCCGGCGCATCACCAAGTCGGTTCTCCTCTCGAACGGGATTCGCTATCGGCGGCACGGGCTGCTGGCGGGCCACAACGAGAGAGAGAGAGAGAGAGAGAGAGAGAGAGAGACTTACAGAATTAAAGATCACAGTTAGAGGGGACCTCAGAGGTCATCTAGTCCAACCCCCTGCTCGAGCCGGAGGCCCTTACAGAATCATAGAATCACAAGGTTGGAAGGGTACCTCAGAGGTCATCTAGCAACCCCCTGCTCAAACAGGAGACGCTTAACAGAATTAAAGAACGGAGTTGGAGGGGACCTCGGAGGTCATCTAGTCCAACCCCCTGCTCGAGCCGGAGGCCCTTACAGAATCATAGAATCACAAGGTTGGAAGGGTACCTCAGAGGTCATCTAGCAACCCCTTGCTCAAACAGGAGATGCTTAACAGAATTAAAGAACAGAGTTGGAGGAGACCTCGGAGGTCATCTAGTCCAACCCCCTGCTCAAAGAGGAGACGCTTAACAGAATTAAAGAACAGAGTTGGAGGGGACCTCGGAGGTCATCTAGTCCAACCCCCTGCTTCAGCAGGAGATTCTTATTAGAATCATAGAATAAACGTCGGAAGGGACTCTGGAGGTCATCTAGTCCAACCCCCTGCTCAAGCAGGAGAGCCTTACAGAATCAGAGAAAGACAACGTTGGAAGGGATCCTGGAGGTCATCTAGTCCAACAAGTCTATTGACTGACCAACGAGTCACAGAGTTGACAGAATCACAGAGTTGAAAGGGACATCAGAGGTCATCTAGTCCAACCCCCTGCTTAAGCAGGAGAACCCTCTACCATCGCTCAGGATTCGATTTCTCCCCCCCCCCCCCCACGATGAGCTCCATTTTATCCCCGACCGGACCAGACCTTCGGTTCCGACTAAAAAACAGGGCGATGTACAGATCCAAAAATCCAGATTTATTTCCACTTTCTCCATCTACATATTGTTGGCGAGTTGGTTTTCCTTTCCTGACGCTGTTTTTGCGCCAATCGTTCGCCCAGTTCTCCAAGCTTCAAAAAGAGACCGGGCTGCCCGTCTGTCAGAAACGGGGTAGGGTCTCCTGCTTGGTGGGGGGGGGGGTTGGACTACGTGACCTCCAGGGTCCCTTCCAACTCTGTGATTCTGTAAGGGTCTCCTGCTTGAGCAGGGGGTTGGAATAGATGACCTCTGAGTTCCCCTCCAACTCTTTAATTCTGTAAGTCTTCTGCTTGGGCAGAGGGTTAGACTAGATGACCTCTGAGGTCTCTTCCAACTCTGCAATTTTGTAAGTGTCTCCTGCTTCAGCAGGGGGAGGGTTAGACTAGGTAACCTTCGAGGTCACTTCCAATTTTGTGATTCTGTAAGGGTCTCCTGTTTCACAGGGGGGTTAGACTAGATGACCTCCAGGGTCCCTTCCAACTCTGTGATTCTGTAAGCGTCTCCTGCTTGAGCGGGGTGTGTGTGTGTTAGACTAGATGACCTCTGAGGTCCCTTCCAACTCTGTGATTCTGTAAGGGTCTCCTGCTTGAGCAGGGGGGTGGACTAGATGACCTCTGAGGTCACTTCCAACTCTATGATTCTGTAAGTGTCTCCTGTTTGAGCAGGGAGTTGGACTAGATGACCTCCAGGGTCCCTTCTGACTCTGTGATTCTGTAAGCGTCTCCTGCTTGAGCAGGGGGTTGGACTAGATGACCTCCAAGGTCCCTTCCGACTCTGTGATTCTGTTTTAATATGGCTCTGTAAGGAAAAGGCTCAAAGGCCCACCCACCCCCAAAATAAACGGAGGGGTTGGGAAGAAGCGTATCTATATCTATATCTACATCTATATATCTATATCTATCTATCTATCTATCTATCTATCTATCTATCTATCTATCTATCTATCTATCTATCTATCTATCTATCTATCTATCTATCTATCTATCTATCTATCTATCTATGTCTATCATCTCTCTATCTCTCTATCTCTATCTCTGTCTATCTATCTGTCTATCTCTCTATATCTATATCTATATCTATCTATCTATCTATCTACACACACACACACACACACACACATATATATATATATATATGTGTGTGTGTGTGTGTAACATATATATATATATATATATATATATATATATATATATATATATATATATATATATATATATATATATATATATATATATATATATATATATATATATATATATATATATATATTCATTTTCTATCCAATCATAAAAATTTCACCCATACATTATAACATTCCGGGTCTTCTTTCTCTTTAATTGTCGCTGTCTCCAAGCTTCAAGATGAGACCGGACCGCCCATCTGTCAGCGATATATCGTTGGGTTCTCCTGCTTGGCGGGTTGGACTAGATGACCCACCACGGGATCCCTTCCCACTCTTTCAAAAATCTGTCTCTGAGTGTGGAAAAGGCGGAAAGGCCCACCCACCCCAGAACGGCTGCCCTGCCCTGTCTGTGTAGGGACCCCCCCCCCTTGGTTAGGCCTGTGGTGGTGGGGGAGAGGCGGAGGAGGAGGGGGCGTCCTCCGCTGGGGAGTTGCGCAACCCTTAGGCAGGGAAAGCGAAAGTCGAAAGGAAAGCGAAAGTCTCTCGAGGCGCGGGGGGGCTTGCCTGGAAATCAGGTGGTTGAAGAAAAACGCCCGTGAAAAGACACACACACACACACACACACGAAAAGGGGGAGGCGCTGCCCACAAAAAAAGGGTTTCTCTCCAGATTCCAGACGGTCTTCGGCTCTGACTCTTCGAGGGCGGAAGGCGCAGTGAAGGGTCGGACTAGAGGACCTCCACGGTCCCTTTGCTATTCAAGTGGGCGAGCCGGGAGGACGACGACGACGACCAGGCTGCAAATCCTTCCCGCCCCTCCCTCCCTGGAAGGTAAGTCCGCGCAGAGGGAGGGGGCAGGGGGAGGGAGGGAGGGAGGGAGGGAGGGCAGGAGCCCCCCCACCCCAGCTGGATTGAAGCAACCCCCCCCAAAAAAAAACCAACCAGCGCCCGAAACGCTTAGAGAGAGAAGTTTGCTCCCCTTTGCTCCCGCGGGCAGACGAACTTTGAACCGGAGGGTCGGACTAGATGACCCCTCAAGACCCCTCAAGACCCCTTCCGAGCGGCGGGGCGGGGCGGGGGGGGGAGAGGAGAGGCTGCGCTCCTTCCTTCCCTCCCCTGCCTCACCTGGAAAGAGAGAGCCGATCACAAAATTAGACTTTTAAGGAGGCAGCATTAGAGCAATAGCGTATAATAATACCTAGAATAAAAGGTAATAGATAAGAGATATAATTAAATAATAATAATAATAATGTGTTTAGAAGGGACACCGAGAATTAAAAGATGTATGTTTAATATTTCTTTCTTTCTTTCTTTCTTTCTTTCTTTCTTTCTTTCTTTCTTTCTTTCTTTCTTTCTTTCTTTCTTTCTTTCTTTCTTTCTTTCTTTCTTTCTTTCTTTCTTTCAATAGATTTGTATGCAGTCCGTCTGTTCAATATTAGATGTATTAGAATTAGAAACACCCGGGAAAGGTTTAGAAGGAGGGAAAAAAGGAAGTAGAAGTAAAAGAAGGAGCGGAGGGAGGGAGGGAGGGGGAGAGAAGGAGTAAGAAGAGAGAGGGAGGAGAGGAGAGAGATAGAGGGAGGGGTGTGTGAAAGCAAAAAAAAGGGAAAAAAGGACCGATAAGGAATAATACAATATAGGTGCAAAATAGGAGAGTATTATGATCGATGAGATAGAAATGTGCAACTATGAACGTGCATAAGGGGCGTGCACCAGCTGCTGTGGCCTAGAGGTAGAGCTCTTGCCTCACAATCAGGAGGTTGTGAGTTCGATCCCAGGTAGAGGCAGGTATAGGGTCTCCTGCTTGGGCAGGGGGTTGGACTAGATGACCTGCAAGGTCCCTTCCAACTCTGTTAAATCTGTTACCTACCGTCCCTGTCCTACTGTCCTAGTGTCCTCTTTGATCGTTACTTTTTACTTATGTTTACACAAACTACTACTATCCTATACATGTTTGACAAATAAATAAATAAATAATAAATAAATAAATAAACAAATAAACAAACAAATAAACAAATAACTAAATAAATAAATAAATACATGTAATTGATATGTTTGAAGGTATATGCATTGATTGTGGAGGAAAAAATTCAAAAAATTCAAAAAAAAAGAGAGAGAGAGAGACGCTGGCAGGTTAGGTCCGCGCAGAGGGGGGCGGGGGGGGGAGGAAGGGAGGGAGACAGGAGGGGGGGCCCCCACCCCACCTCCCCACCTGGAGTTCGCTCAGGTCCGTAGGTAGACGGATGGACGGGCTGCCTGGGTTGAAGAGCAGGGTGGACTAGATGACCTCTGAGTATCCTGCCTTTAGGGGCTATGATGTGGGTTTGCTCCCACTCCTGGGGGGAAGCTGCCCTTGTGTGGGATCGCACGAAAGCAGGAAGATTAGTGGGAGTTCAAAGCAAAGGAAGAATTTATGGCGGCTGGTTTATCTTCAAGAACCGGGTCAACCAAGGGTCCGGTCCGAGCTGGGGAAGGGAGGGAATGGGATGGGATGCCGAATGGAACAAAAATTCAGAATGGAATAAAAATTCGGAATGGAATGGAATGCAGAAGAGAATGGAATTCGGAAGAGAATTCGGAATAGAATAAAATTCGGAATGGAATAGAATGCATACTAGAATGGAATTCGGAATAGAATTTGGAGTGGAATAGAGTAGAATTCTGAGAATGAGACGAGGTGGCGCAGCGGTTAGAGTGCGGTACTGCAGGCCACTTTAGCTGACTGTGATCCGCAGGTCAGCGGTTCAAATCTCTACCGGCTCAGGGTTGATTCAGCCTTCCGTCCTTCCGAGGTAGGTAAAATGAGGACCCAGATTGTTGGGGGCAATATAAATATATACATTGCTTACTGGTGTAAACCGCTTAGAGAGTGCTTGCGCTGTGAGGCGGTCTATAAATCGCACAAATAAATAAATAAATAAATAAATAAATAAATAAATAAATTCAGAATAGAATAGAATTCGGAATAGAATAGAGTAGAATTCAGAATAGAATTTGGAATAGAATAGAACAGAATAGAATTCCGAATAGAATACGATTCAGAATGGAATAGAATTCGGAATAGAATAACATTCAGAATATAATAGAATAGAATTCGGAATAGAATAGAATTTGGAATGGAATAGAATTTGGAATAGAATAGAATTCAGAATAGAATAGAATTCGGAATAGAATAGAATTCGGAATAGAATAGAATTCGGAATAGAATAGAATTCGGAATGGAATAGAATTTGGAATAGAATAGAATTCGGAATAGAATAGAATTCGGAATAGAATAGAATTTGGAATAGAATAGAATTCGGAATAGAACAGAATTTGGAATAGAACAGAATTTGGAATAGAATAGAATTCGGAATGGAATAGAATTCGGAATAGAACAGAATTTGGAATAGAATAGAATTTGGAATAGAACAGAATTTGGAATAGAACAGAATTTGGAATAGAATAGAATTCGGAATGGAATAGAATTTGGAATAGAATAGAATTTGGAATAGAATAGAATTCGGAATAGAATAGAATTCGGAATAGAATAGAATTCGGAATGGAATAGAATTCGGAATGGAATAGAATTTGGAATGGAATAGAATTCGGAATAGAATAACATTCAGAATATAATAGAATAGAATTCGGAATAGAATAGAATTTGGAATAGAATAGAATTCAGAATAGAATAGAATTCGGAATAGAATAGAATTCGGAATAGAATAGAATTCGGAATAGAATAGAATTCGGAATGGAATAGAATTTGGAATAGAATAGAATTCGGAATAGAATAGAATTCGGAATAGAATAGAATTTGGAATAGAATAGAATTCGGAATGGAATAGAATTCGGAATAGAACAGAATTTGGAATAGAATAGAATTTGGAATAGAACAGAATTTGGAATAGAACAGAATTTGGAATAGAATAGAATTCGGAATGGAATAGAATTTGGAATAGAATAGAATTTGGAATAGAATAGAATTTGGAATAGAATAGAATTTGGAATAGAATAGAATTCGGAATAGAATAGAATTCGGAATAGAATAGAATTTGGAATAGAACAGAATTTGGAATAGAATAGAATTCGGAATGGAATAGAATTTGGAATAGAATAGAATTTGGAATAGAATAGAATTTGGAATAGAACAGAATTTGGAATAGAATAGAATTTGGAATAGAACAGAATTTGGAATAGAATAGAATTCGGAATAGAATAGAATTCGGAATGGAATAGAATTTGGAATAGAATAGAATTCGGAATAGAATAGAATTTGGAATAGAACAGAATTTGGAATAGAATAGAATTCGGAATGGAATAGAATTCGGAATAGAATAGAATTCGGAATAGAATAGAATTTGGAATAGAATAGAATTCGGAATGGAATAGAATTCGGAATAGAACAGAATTTGGAATAGAATAGAATTTGGAATAGAACAGAATTTGGAATAGAACAGAATTTGGAATAGAATAGAATTCGGAATGGAATAGAATTTGGAATAGAATAGAATTTGGAATAGAATAGAATTTGGAATAGAACAGAATTTGGAATAGAACAGAATTTGGAATAGAATAGAATTCGGAATGGAATAGAATTCGGAATAGAATAACATTCAGAATATAATAGAATAGAATTCGGAATAGAATAGAATTTGGAATAGAATAGAATTCAGAATAGAATAGAATTCGGAATAGAATAGAATTCGGAATAGAATAGAATTCGGAATAGAATAGAATTCGGAATGGAATAGAATTTGGAATAGAATAGAATTCGGAATAGAATAGAATTCGGAATAGAATAGAATTTGGAATAGAATAGAATTCGGAATGGAATAGAATTCGGAATAGAACAGAATTTGGAATAGAATAGAATTTGGAATAGAACAGAATTTGGAATAGAACAGAATTTGGAATAGAATAGAATTCGGAATGGAATAGAATTTGGAATAGAATAGAATTTGGAATAGAATAGAATTTGGAATAGAATAGAATTTGGAATAGAATAGAATTCGGAATAGAATAGAATTCGGAATAGAATAGAATTTGGAATAGAACAGAATTTGGAATAGAATAGAATTCGGAATGGAATAGAATTTGGAATAGAATAGAATTTGGAATAGAATAGAATTTGGAATAGAACAGAATTTGGAATAGAATAGAATTTGGAATAGAACAGAATTTGGAATAGAATAGAATTCGGAATAGAATAGAATTCGGAATGGAATAGAATTTGGAATAGAATAGAATTCGGAATAGAATAGAATTTGGAATAGAACAGAATTTGGAATAGAATAGAATTCGGAATGGAATAGAATTCGGAATAGAACAGAATTTGGAATAGAATAGAATTTGGAATAGAACAGAATTTGGAATAGAACAGAATTTGGAATAGAATAGAATTCGGAATGGAATAGAATTTGGAATAGAATAGAATTTGGAATAGAATAGAATTCGGAATAGAATAGAATTCGGAATAGAATAGAATTCGGAATGGAATAGAATTCGGAATGGAATAGAATTTGGAATGGAATAGAATTTGGAATAGAATAGAATTCGGAATAGAATAGAATTCGGAATAGAATAGAATTCGGAATAGAATAGAATTTGGAATAGAACAGAATTTGGAATAGAACAGAATTTGGAATAGAATAGAATTCGGAATGGAATAGAATAGAATTCAGAATAGAATTGAATTCGGAATAAAATAGAATTTGGAATAGAATAGAATAGAATTCAGAATAGAATTGAATTCGGAATAAAATAGAATTTGGACTAGAATGGAATTTGGACTAGAATAGAATTTGGAATAGAATAGAATTCAGAATAGAATAGAATTTGGAATGGAATTCAGAATAGAATTTGGAATAGAATAGAATTTGGAATAGAATAGAATTTGGAATAGAATAGAATTCGGAATAGAATAGAATTCGGAATGGAATAGAATTTGGAATAGAATAGAATTCGGAATAGAATAGAATTCGGAATAGAATAGAATTCGGAATAGAATAGAATTCGGAATAGAATAGAATTTGGAATAGAACAGAATTTGGAATAGAACAGAATTTGGAATAGAATAGAATTCGGAATGGAATAGAATTCGGAATGGAATTTGGAATAGAATAGAATAGAATTCAGAATAGAATTGAATTCGGAATAAAATAGAATTCGGAATAGAATGGAATTTGGACTAGAATAGAATTTGGAATAGAATAGAATAGAATTCAGAATAGAATGGAATTCGGAATAAAATAGAATTTGGACTAGAATGGAATTTGGACTAGAATAGAATTTGGAATAGAATAGAATTCAGAATAGAATAGAATTTGGAATGGAATTCAGAATAGAATTTGGAATAGAATAGAATTTGGAATAGAATAGAATTTGGAATAGAATAGAATTTGGAATAGAATAGAATTCGGAATGGAATAGAATTTGGAATAGAATAGAATTCAGAATAGAATTGAATTCGGAATAAAATAGAATTTGGACTAGAATGGAATTTGGACTAGAATAGAATTTGGAATAGAATAGAATTCAGAATAGAATAGAATTTGGAATGGAATTCAGAATAGAATTTGGAATAGAATAGAATTTGGAATAGAATAGAATTTGGAATAGAATAGAATTCTGAATAGAATACGATTCGGAATGGAATAGAATTCGGAATAGAATAACATTCAGAATATAATAGAATAGAATTTGGAATAGAATAGAATTCGGAATAGAATAGAATTCGGAATAGAATAGAATTCGGAATAGAATAGAATTCGGAATAGAATAGAATTCGGAATGGAATAGAATTTGGAATAGAATAGAATTCGGAATAGAATAGAATTCGGAATAGAATAGAATTTGGAATAGAATAGAATTCGGAATAGAACAGAATTTGGAATAGAACAGAATTTGGAATAGAATAGAATTCGGAATGGAATAGAATTCGGAATAGAACAGAATTTGGAATAGAATAGAATTTGGAATAGAATAGAATTCGGAATAGAATAGAATTCGGAATGGAATAGAATTCGGAATGGAATAGAATTTGGAATAGAATAGAATTTGGAATAGAATAGAATTCGGAATAGAATAGAATTCGGAATAGAATAGAATTCGGAATAGAATAGAATTTGGAATAGAACAGAATTTGGAATAGAACAGAATTTGGAATACAATAGAATTCGGAATGGAATAGAATAGAATTCAGAATAGAATTGAATTCGGAATAAAATAGAATTTGGAATAGAATAGAATAGAATTCAGAATAGAATTGAATTCGGAATAAAATAGAATTTGGACTAGAATGGAATTTGGACTAGAATAGAATTTGGAATAGAATAGAATTCAGAATAGAATAGAATTTGGAATGGAATTCAGAATAGAATTTGGAATAGAATAGAATTTGGAATAGAATAGAATTTGGAATAGAATAGAATTCGGAATAGAATAGAATTCGGAATGGAATAGAATTTGGAATAGAATAGAATTCGGAATAGAATAGAATTCGGAATAGAATAGAATTCGGAATAGAATAGAATTCGGAATAGAATAGAATTTGGAATAGAACAGAATTTGGAATAGAACAGAATTTGGAATAGAATAGAATTCGGAATGGAATAGAATTCGGAATGGAATTTGGAATAGAATAGAATAGAATTCAGAATAGAATTGAATTCGGAATAAAATAGAATTCGGAATAGAATGGAATTTGGACTAGAATAGAATTTGGAATAGAATAGAATAGAATTCAGAATAGAATTGAATTCGGAATAAAATAGAATTTGGACTAGAATGGAATTTGGACTAGAATAGAATTTGGAATAGAATAGAATTCAGAATAGAATAGAATTTGGAATGGAATTCAGAATAGAATTTGGAATAGAATAGAATTTGGAATAGAATAGAATTTGGAATAGAATAGAATTTGGAATAGAATAGAATTCGGAATGGAATAGAATTCGGAATAGAATAGAATTCGGAATAGAATAGAATTCGGAATAGAATAGAATTCGGAATAGAATAGAATTTGGAATAGAACAGAATTTGGAATAGAACAGAATTTGGAATAGAATAGAATTCAGAATAGAATAGAATTCAGAATAGAATAGAATAGAATTCGGAATAGAATAGAATTCAGAATAGAATTCGGAATAGAACAGAATTTGGAATAGAACAGAATTTGGAATAGAATAGAATTCGGAATGGAATAGAATTCGGAATGGAATTTGGAATAGAATAGAATAGAATTCAGAATAGAATTGAATTCGGAATAAAATAGAATTCGGAATAGAATGGAATTTGGACTAGAATAGAATTTGGAATAGAATAGAATAGAATTCAGAATAGAATTGAATTCGGAATAAAATAGAATTTGGACTAGAATGGAATTTGGACTAGAATAGAATTTGGAATAGAATAGAATTCAGAATAGAATAGAATTTGGAATGGAATTCAGAATAGAATTTGGAATAGAATAGAATTTGGAATAGAATAGAATTCGGAATAGAATAGAATTCGGAATGGAATAGAATTCGGAATGGAATAGAATTTGGAATGGAATAGAATTTGGAATAGAATAGAATTCGGAATAGAATAGAATTTGGAATAGAATAGAATTCGGAATAGAATAGAATTTGGAATAGAACAGAATTTGGAATAGAACAGAATTTGGAATAGAATAGAATTCGGAATGGAATAGAATAGAATTCAGAATAGAATTGAATTCGGAATAAAATAGAATTTGGAATAGAATAGAATAGAATTCAGAATAGAATTGAATTCGGAATAAAATAGAATTTGGACTAGAATGGAATTTGGACTAGAATAGAATTTGGAATAGAATAGAATTCAGAATAGAATAGAATTTGGAATGGAATTCAGAATAGAATTTGGAATAGAATAGAATTTGGAATAGAATAGAATTTGGAATAGAATAGAATTCGGAATAGAATAGAATTCGGAATGGAATAGAATTTGGAATAGAATAGAATTCGGAATAGAATAGAATTCGGAATAGAATAGAATTCGGAATAGAATAGAATTCGGAATAGAATAGAATTTGGAATAGAACAGAATTTGGAATAGAACAGAATTTGGAATAGAATAGAATTCGGAATGGAATAGAATTCGGAATGGAATTTGGAATAGAATAGAATAGAATTCAGAATAGAATTGAATTCGGAATAAAATAGAATTCGGAATAGAATGGAATTTGGACTAGAATAGAATTTGGAATAGAATAGAATAGAATTCAGAATAGAATTGAATTCGGAATAAAATAGAATTTGGACTAGAATGGAATTTGGACTAGAATAGAATTTGGAATAGAATAGAATTCAGAATAGAATAGAATTTGGAATGGAATTCAGAATAGAATTTGGAATAGAATAGAATTTGGAATAGAATAGAATTTGGAATAGAATAGAATTCCGAATAGAATAGAATTCGGAATGGAATAGAATTTGGAATAGAATAGAATTCAGAATAGAATTGAATTCGGAATAAAATAGAATTTGGACTAGAATGGAATTTGGACTAGAATAGAATTTGGAATAGAATAGAATTCAGAATAGAATAGAATTTGGAATGGAATTCAGAATAGAATTTGGAATAGAATAGAATTTGGAATAGAATAGAATTTGGAATAGAATAGAATTCTGAATAGAATACGATTCGGAATGGAATAGAATTCGGAATAGAATAACATTCAGAATATAATAGAATAGAATTTGGAATAGAATAGAATTCGGAATAGAATAGAATTCGGAATAGAATAGAATTCGGAATAGAATAGAATTCGGAATAGAATAGAATTCGGAATAGAATAGAATTCGGAATGGAATAGAATTTGGAATAGAATAGAATTTGGAATAGAATAGAATTCGGAATAGAATAGAATTTGGAATAGAATAGAATTCGGAATAGAATAGAATTCGGAATAGAACAGAATTTGGAATAGAATAGAATTCGGAATGGAATAGAATTCGGAATAGAACAGAATTTGGAATAGAATAGAATTTGGAATAGAATAGAATTCGGAATAGAATAGAATTCGGAATAGAATAGAATTCGGAATGGAATAGAATTCGGAATGGAATAGAATTCGGAATAGAATAGAATTCGGAATAGAATAGAATTCGGAATAGAATAGAATTCGGAATAGAATAGAATTTGGAATAGAACAGAATTTGGAATAGAACAGAATTTGGAATACAATAGAATTCGGAATGGAATAGAATAGAATTCAGAATAGAATTGAATTCGGAATAAAATAGAATTTGGAATAGAATAGAATAGAATTCAGAATAGAATTGAATTCGGAATAAAATAGAATTTGGACTAGAATGGAATTTGGACTAGAATAGAATTTGGAATAGAATAGAATTCAGAATAGAATAGAATTTGGAATGGAATTCAGAATAGAATTTGGAATAGAATAGAATTTGGAATAGAATAGAATTCGGAATAGAATAGAATTCGGAATGGAATAGAATTTGGAATAGAATAGAATTCGGAATAGAATAGAATTCGGAATAGAATAGAATTCGGAATAGAATAGAATTCGGAATAGAATAGAATTTGGAATAGAACAGAATTTGGAATAGAATAGAATTCGGAATGGAATAGAATTCGGAATGGAATTTGGAATAGAATAGAATAGAATTCAGAATAGAATTGAATTCGGAATAAAATAGAATTCGGAATAGAATGGAATTTGGACTAGAATAGAATTTGGAATAGAATAGAATAGAATTCAGAATAGAATTGAATTCGGAATAAAATAGAATTTGGACTAGAATGGAATTTGGACTAGAATAGAATTTGGAATAGAATAGAATTCAGAATAGAATAGAATTTGGAATGGAATTCAGAATAGAATTTGGAATAGAATAGAATTTGGAATAGAATAGAATTTGGAATAGAATAGAATTTGGAATAGAATAGAATTCGGAATGGAATAGAATTTGGAATAGAATAGAATTCGGAATAGAATAGAATTCGGAATAGAATAGAATTCGGAATAGAATAGAATTTGGAATAGAACAGAATTTGGAATAGAACAGAATTTGGAATAGAATAGAATTCAGAATAGAATAGAATTCAGAATAGAATAGAATAGAATTCGGAATAGAATAGAATTCAGAATAGAATTCGGAATAGAACAGAATTTGGAATAGAATAGAATTCGGAATGGAATAGAATTCGGAATGGAATTTGGAATAGAATAGAATAGAATTCAGAATAGAATTGAATTCGGAATAAAATAGAATTCGGAATAGAATGGAATTTGGACTAGAATAGAATTTGGAATAGAATAGAATAGAATTCAGAATAGAATTGAATTCGGAATAAAATAGAATTTGGACTAGAATGGAATTTGGACTAGAATAGAATTTGGAATAGAATAGAATTCAGAATAGAATAGAATTTGGAATGGAATTCAGAATAGAATTTGGAATAGAATAGAATTTGGAATAGAATAGAATTTGGAATAGAATAGAATTCGGAATAGAATAGAATTCGGAATGGAATAGAATTTGGAATAGAATAGAATTCGGAATAGAATAGAATTTGGAATAGAACAGAATTTGGAATAGAACAGAATTTGGAATAGAATAGAATTCGGAATGGAATAGAATTCGGAATGGAATTTGGAATAGAATAGAATAGAATTCAGAATAGAATTGAATTCGGAATAAAATAGAATTCGGAATAGAATGGAATTTGGACTAGAATAGAATTTGGAATAGAATAGAATAGAATTCAGAATAGAATTGAATTCGGAATAAAATAGAATTTGGACTAGAATGGAATTTGGACTAGAATAGAATTTGGAATAGAATAGAATTCAGAATAGAATAGAATTTGGAATGGAATTCAGAATAGAATTTGGAATAGAATAGAATTTGGAATAGAAAAGAATTTGGAATAGAATAGAATTTGGAATAGAATGGAATTCGGAATGGAATAGAATTTGGAATAGAATAGAATTCGGAATAGAATAGAATTCGGAATAGAATAGAATTCGGAATAGAACAGAATTTGGAATAGAACAGAATTTGGAATAGAATAGAATTCAGAATAGAATAGAATTCAGAATAGAATAGAATAGAATTCGGAATAGAATAGAATTCAGAATAGAATTCGGAATAGAACAGAATTTGGAATAGAACAGAATTTGGAATAGAATAGAATTCGGAATGGAATAGAATTCGGAATGGAATTTGGAATAGAATAGAATAGAATTCAGAATAGAATTGAATTCGGAATAAAATAGAATTCGGAATAGAATGGAATTTGGACTAGAATAGAATTTGGAATAGAATAGAATAGAATTCAGAATAGAATTGAATTCGGAATAAAATAGAATTTGGACTAGAATGGAATTTGGACTAGAATAGAATTTGGAATAGAATAGAATTCAGAATAGAATAGAATTTGGAATGGAATTCAGAATAGAATTTGGAATAGAATAGAATTTGGAATAGAATAGAATTTGGAATAGAATAGAATTTGGAATAGAATAGAATTTGGAATAGAACAGAATTTGGAATAGAACAGAATTCGGAATAGAATAGAATTCGGAATAGAATAGAATTCGGAATAGAATAGAATTTGGAATAGAACAGAATTTGGAATAGAACAGAATTTGGAATAGAATAGAATTCGGAATGGAATAGAATTCGGAATGGAATTTGGAATAGAATAGAATAGAATTCAGAATAGAATTGAATTCGGAATAAAATAGAATTCGGAATAGAATGGAATTTGGACTAGAATAGAATTTGGAATAGAATAGAATAGAATTCAGAATAGAATTGAATTCGGAATAAAATAGAATTTGGACTAGAATGGAATTTGGACTAGAATAGAATTTGGAATAGAATAGAATTCAGAATAGAATAGAATTTGGAATGGAATTCAGAATAGAATTTGGAATAGAATAGAATTTGGAATAGAATAGAATTTGGAATAGAATAGAATTTGGAATAGAACAGAATTCGGAATAGAATAGAATTCGGAATAGAATAGAATTCGGAATAGAATAGAATTTGGAATAGAACAGAATTTGGAATAGAATAGAATTCGGAATGGAATAGAATTCGGAATGGAATTTGGAATAGAATAGAATAGAATTCAGAATAGAATTGAATTCGGAATAAAATAGAATTCGGAATAGAATGGAATTTGGACTAGAATAGAATTTGGAATAGAATAGAATAGAATTCAGAATAGAATTGAATTCGGAATAAAATAGAATTTGGACTAGAATAGAATTTGGAATAGAATAGAATTCAGAATAGAATAGAATTTGGAATGGAATTCAGAATAGAATTTGGAATAGAATAGAATTTGGAATAGAATAGAATTTGGAATAGAATAGAATTTGGAATAGAATAGAATTTGGAATAGAATAGAATAGAATTCAGAATAGAATTGAATTCGGAATAAAATAGAATTTGGACTAGAATGGAATTTGGACTAGAATAGAATTTGGAATAGAATAGAATTCAGAATAGAATAGAATTTGGAATGGAATTCAGAATAGAATTTGGAATAGAATAGAATTTGGAATAGAATAGAATTTGGAATAGAATAGAATTCGGAATAGAATAGAATTCGGAATAGAATAGAATTCGGAATAGGATAGAATTCAGAATAGAATAGAATTCAGAATGGAATTCAGAATAGAATTCAGAATAGAATAGAATTCAGAATATAATAGAATAGAATTCGGAATAGAATAGAATTCAGAATGGAATTCAGAATAGAATTCGGAATAGAATAGAATTCGGAATAGAATAAACTTTGGAATAGAATAGAATTCGGAATAGAATAGAATTCGGAATAGAATAGAATTTGGAATAGAATAGAATTTGGAATAGAACAGAATTTGGAATAGAACAGAATTTGGAATAGAATAGAATTCGGAATGGAATAGAATTCGGAATGGAATTTGGAATAGAATAGAATAGAATTCAGAATAGAATTGAATTCGGAATAAAATAGAATTTGGAATAGAACAGAATTTGGAATAGAATAGAATTCGGAATGGAATAGAATTCGGAATAGAACAGAATTTGGAATAGAATAGAATTCGGAATAGAATAGAATTCGGAATAGAACAGAATTTGGAATAGAATAGAATTCGGAATGGAATAGAATTCGGAATAGAATAGAATTCGGAATAGAATAGAATTCGGAATAGAATAGAATTCGGAATAGAATGGAATTTGGAATAGAATAGAATTTGGAATAGAATAGAATAGAATTCAGAATAGAATAGAATTCGGAATAAAATAGAATTTGGAATAGAATAGAATTTGGAATAGAATAGAATTCGGAATGGAATAGAATTCGGAATAGAACAGAATTTGGAATAGAATAGAATTCGGAATAGAATAGAATTTGGAATAGAATAGAATTTGGAATAGAATAGAATTCGGAATGGAATAGAATTCGGAATAGAATAGAATTCGGAATAGAATAGAATTCGGAATAGAATAGAATTCGGAATAGAATAGAATTCGGAATAGAATAGAATTTGGAATAGAACAGAATTTGGAATAGAACAGAATTTGGAATAGAATAGAATTCGGAATGGAATAGAATTCGGAATAGAATAGAATTCGGAATAGAATAGAATTTGGAATAGAACAGAATTTGGAATAGAACAGAATTTGGAATAGAATAGAATTCGGAATGGAATAGAATTCGGAATGGAATTTGGAATAGAATAGAATTCAGAATAGAATTGAATTCGGAATAAAATAGAATTCGGAATAGAATGGAATTTGGACTAGAATAGAATTTGGAATAGAATAGAATAGAATTCAGAATTGAATTGAATTCGGAATAAAATAGAATTTGGACTAGAATGGAATTTGGACTAGAATAGAATTTGGAATAGAATAGAATTCAGAATAGAATAGAATTTGGAATGGAATTCAGAATAGAATTTGGAATAGAATAGAATTTGGAATAGAATAGAATTTGGAATAGAATAGAATTCGGAATGGAATAGAATTTGGAATAGAATAGAATTCGGAATAGAATAGAATTTGGAATAGAACAGAATTTGGAATAGAACAGAATTTGGAATAGAATAGAATTCGGAATGGAATAAAATTCGGAATGGAATTTGGAATAGAATAGAATAGAATTCAGAATAGAATTGAATTCGGAATAAAATAGAATTCGGAATAGAATGGAATTTGGACTAGAATAGAATTTGGAATAGAATAGAATAGAATTCAGAATAGAATTGAATTCGGAATAAAATAGAATTTGGACTAGAATGGAATTTGGACTAGAATAGAATTTGGAATAGAATAGAATTCAGAATAGAATAGAATTTGGAATGGAATTCAGAATAGAATTTGGAATAGAATAGAATTTGGAATAGAATAGAATTTGGAATAGAATAGAATTCAGAATAGAATAGAATTTGGAATGGAATTCAGAATAGAATTCGGAATAAAATAGAATTTGGAATAGAATAGAATTTGGAATAGAACAGAATTCGGAATAGAATAGAATTCGGAATAGAACAGAATTTGGAATAGAATGGAATTTGGACTAGAATAGAATTTGGAATAGAATAGAATTCAGAATAGAATAGAATTTGGAATGGAATTCAGAATAGAATTTGGAATAGAATAGAATTTGGAATAGAATAGAATTTGGAATAGAATAGAATTTGGAATAGAATAGAATTCGGAATGGAATAGAATTCGGAATAGAATAGAATTCGGAATAGAATAGAATTCGGAATAGAATGGAATTTGGACTAGAATAGAATTTGGAATAGAATAGAATAGAATTCAGAATAGAATTGAATTCGGAATAAAATAGAATTTGGACTAGAATAGAATTTGGAATAGAATAGAATTCAGAATAGAATAGAATTTGGAATGGAATTCAGAATAGAATTTGGAATAGAATAGAATTTGGAATAGAATAGAATTTGGAATAGAATAGAATTTGGACTAGAATAGAATTTGGAATAGAATAGAATAGAATTCAGAATAGAATTGAATTCGGAATAAAATAGAATTTGGACTAGAATGGAATTTGGACTAGAATAGAATTTGGAATAGAATAGAATTCAGAATAGAATAGAATTTGGAATGGAATTCAGAATAGAATTTGGAATAGAATACAATTTGGAATAGAATAGAATTTGGAATAGAATAGAATTCGGAATAGAATAGAATTCGGAATGGAATAGAATTTGGAATAGAATAGAATTCGGAATAGAATAGAATTCGGAATAGAATAGAATTCGGAATAGAATAGAATTTGGAATAGAACAGAATTTGGAATAGAACAGAATTTGGAATAGAATAGAATTCGGAATGGAATAGAATTCGGAATGGAATTTGGAATAGAATAGAATAGAATTCAGAATAGAATTGAATTCGGAATAAAATAGAATTCGGAATAGAATGGAATTTGGACTAGAATAGAATTTGGAATAGAATAGAATAGAATTCAGAATAGAATTGAATTCGGAATAAAATAGAATTTGGACTAGAATGGAATTTGGACTAGAATAGAATTTGGAATAGAATAGAATTCAGAATAGAATAGAATTTGGAATGGAATTCAGAATAGAATTTGGAATAGAATAGAATTTGGAATAGAATAGAATTTGGAATAGAATAGAATTTGGAATAGAATAGAATTCGGAATGGAATAGAATTTGGAATAGAATAGAATTTGGAATAGAATAGAATTCGGAATAGAATAGAATTCGGAATAGAATAGAATTCGGAATAGAATAGAATTTGGAATAGAACAGAATTTGGAATAGAACAGAATTTGGAATAGAATAGAATTCGGAATGGAATAGAATTCGGAATGGAATTTGGAATAGAATAGAATAGAATTCAGAATAGAATTGAATTCGGAATAAAATAGAATTCGGAATAGAATGGTATTTGGACTAGAATAGAATTTGGAATAGAATAGAATAGAATTCAGAATAGAATTGAATTCGGAATAAAATAGAATTTGGACTAGAATAGAATTTGGAATAGAATAGAATTCAGAATAGAATAGAATTTGGAATGGAATTCAGAATAGAATTTGGAATAGAATAGAATTTGGAATAGAATAGAATTTGGAATAGAATAGAATTTGGAATAGAATAGAATTTGGAATAGAATAGAATAGAATTCAGAATAGAATTGAATTCGGAATAAAATAAAATTTGGACTAGAATGGAATTTGGACTAGAATAGAATTTGGAATAGAATAGAATTCAGAATAGAATAGAATTTGGAATGGAATTCAGAATAGAATTTGGAATAGAATAGAATTTGGAATAGAATAGAATTTGGAATAGAATAGAATTTGGAATAGAATAGAATTCGGAATAGAATAGAATTCGGAATAGAATAGAATTCGGAATAGAATAGAATTTGGAATAGAACAGAATTTGGAATAGAACAGAATTTGGAATAGAATAGAATTCGGAATGGAATAGAATTCGGAATGGAATTTGGAATAGAATAGAATAGAATTCAGAATAGAATTGAATTCGGAATAAAATAGAATTCGGAATAGAATGGTATTTGGACTAGAATAGAATTTGGAATAGAATAGAATAGAATTCAGAATAGAATTGAATTCGGAATAAAATAGAATTTGGACTAGAATAGAATTTGGAATAGAATAGAATTCAGAATAGAATAGAATTTGGAATGGAATTCAGAATAGAATTTGGAATAGAATAGAATTTGGAATAGAATAGAATTTGGAATAGAATAGAATTTGGAATAGAATAGAATTCGGAATGGAATAGAATTTGGAATAGAATAGAATTTGGAATAGAATAGAATTCGGAATAGAATAGAATTCGGAATAGAATAGAATTCGGAATAGAATAGAATTCGGAATAGAATAGAATTTGGAATAGAACAGAATTTGGAATAGAACAGAATTTGGAATAGAATAGAATTCGGAATGGAATAGAATTCGGAATGGAATTTGGAATAGAATAGAATAGAATTCGGAATAGGATAGAATTCGGAATAGGATAGAATTCAGAATAGAATAGAATTCGGAATAAAATAGAATTTGGAATAGAATAGAATTCAGAATAGAATAGAATTTGGAATAGAATAGAATTTGGAATAGAATAGACTTTGGAATAGAATAGAATTCGGAATAGGATAGAATTCAGAATAGAATAGAATTCAGAATAGAATAGAATTTGGAATAGAATAGAATTTGGAATAGAATAGAA
This sequence comes from Diadophis punctatus similis, assembly GCA_023053685.1. Classification (NCBI taxonomy): domain Eukaryota; kingdom Metazoa; phylum Chordata; class Lepidosauria; order Squamata; family Dipsadidae; genus Diadophis; species Diadophis punctatus. The sequence continues at coordinate 2,521,934 of JALIGW010000065.1, forward strand.
TTTGGAATAGAATAGAATTCGGAATAGGATAGAATTCAGAATAGAATAGAATTCGGAATAAAATAGAATTTGGACTAGAATGGAATTTGGACTAGAATAGAATTTGGAATAGAATAGAATTCAGAATAGAATAGAATTTGGAATAGAATAGAATTTGGAATAGAATAGAATTTGGAATAGAATAGAATTCGGAATAGGATAGAATTCAGAATAGAATAGAATTCGGAATAGAATAGAATTCGGAATAGAATAGAATTCAGAATGGAATTCAGAATAGAATTCAGAATAGAATAGAATTCAGAATATAATAGAATAGAATTCGGAATAGAATAGAATTCAGAATGGAATTCAGAATAGAATTCGGAATAGAATAGAATTCGGAATAGAATAAACTTTGGAATAGAATAGAATTCGGAATAGAATTCAGAATAGAATTCAGAATAGAGAATGGAGAGGAATAGAGTTAGAGTGGAGTAGGGGCAACAGATTTCAAGGGGAGTTGGGCTAGATTGGTGCTCTTGTGGCCGCCCAATGACTCCAAACTAATGACATGTTTATCTCCCCTGCACCTCCAGCTCCGCCGGCTCATCCCCTACACCCGGGCCGTTCGGCGTGGCTGGGTTCTCTCTTCCGGGGTTTCACTCTCTGCATCTCTCCCTCCTTGGCCTGAGCCCGGAAGCCTAGAATGGAAGGGGCTCTGGAGATGCCGGCCTTGGGCCGCCCCTTCCAGTTGGGAAGGCTCTACGACTGCCGCAGAGATTCCCTGATCCCAGGTAAGTCTCCGGCAGCCTCCCGGGGATGCAGAAGGAGGCCGCTAAGCTCCCAGTGACTCCTCCCCTTAAAGGACCGGTGCTCCCAGACGGCCGTGGGCTCCTTGGGGGGGGTAAAGGGCAGGTCCTCCTTCTGAGCCCCTCCCGGTCAGAGAGGTTGAGGGTGACTTACTATCTCCTCTCGGAAAAGGGGAGGCATACGTCCGTCCGCCACTCGCCGTCCGGCCCTCAGCGTTGTGGGAATGGAAATAGAGGAAGAAGGAATACCAATAGAAATAATACAAATAGAAAGAGGACGAGACGGGACGGGTCATGGCAGGGAATAGAATCGATGGAATGGATAGAATGGGATGATATGAGATAGGATAGAGTAATCGGATGGGACGGGATGGGACGAGACAGAACAGAACAGAACAGAAAGAATGGGACGGAACAGAACAGAACAGAAGAATGGATGGCATGGCATGGAATGGAATAGATCAGTGATGGTGAACCTTTTTTGGTTCATGTGCCAAAAGGGGGGGGGTGTGTGCGCGCTAGCGCATGCACGCATCCCCATCCCCTCCCCCCATGCATGCGCACAACCCCCCCCCCATGCAATGCTGCCCCCTGCACATGCGCGCGGACACACACACGCGCGTGCAAAGGTCTTACTAAAGCCTGGGACAGTGAAAAATGGCAAAACGGAAGTTCGGAAAAAATGCACTTCCGGTTTGCCTGTTGGGCTGTTTTTCGCACTCCGGGGCTTTCCTGAACCCTCCGGAGTGCAAAAAACAGCCCAACGGCAAACCGGAAGTGCGTTTTTTCCGAACTTCCGGTTTGCCCGTGGAGCTGACATAGGGCAACGTCTCGCATGCCCTCCGATATGGCTCCGCGTGCCACAGGTTCACCATCACTGGAATATAGAAGGGAAGGGAATGGAATATAGAATAGAACAGAACAGAACAGAACAGAACAGAATACAGAACGGAATGGGATAGGATAGGATAGAATAGAATAGAATAGAATAGAATAGAATAGAATAGAATAGAATAGAATAGAATAGAATAGAGAACGGAACAGAACAGAACAGAACAGAACAGAACAGAACAGAACAGAACAGAACAGAATAGAATAGAATAGAATAGAATAGAATAGAATAGAATAGAATACAGAACAGATAGATAATAATAGAATAAAATAATAGAAAATAGAATAGAATACAGAACAGATAGATAATAATAGAATAGAATACAGAATAGAATGGAATGGAATGGAATGGAATGGAATGGAATGGAATGGAATAGAACAGAACAGAACAGAACAGAACAGAACAGAACAGAATACAGAACGGAATGGGATAGGATAGGATAGGATAGAATAGAATAGAATACAGAACAGATAATAATAGAATAGAATACAGAATGGAATGGAATGGAATGGAATGGAATAGAATAGAATAGAATAGAATACAGAATAGAATGGAATAGAATAGAATAGAAGAATAGAATAGAATAGAATAGAATAGAATAGAATAGAAAACAGAACGAAATAGAATACAGAACAGAATAGAATAGGAACGGAATAGAACAGAACAGAGCAGTTCAGTTTCATATGAAACGGTGTTCTTTTTCATGAATAAACCCCCGGGCACGTTCTCAAATGGCCACTTTATATGAAACTTCCTTGCAGACGTGACTTTGTGGGACGCTGACTTTTTGCAAGATTGGATCGTGACCGAGGACCGACCCGGGACCGACTGTCGGCTCCTCCCCTCGGAGTCTCTCCAAAGCAAAGCCGCTGCCCTCGAGCTCAAGGGCTCCCTGAAGGCCAGCTTTATCGGGGGGCTTTTCGAACTGGGGGGAGGAGCCGCCGCCTACTTGGAAGAGAACCCGCCCACCGCGAGCGACGCCCGTGGGACCCTTCACCTCTCCGTCACGACCGAGCGGAAGTGCCTGCCCACGGCTGTGCTCCCCGGGGGGCGTGTGCGTTACTTTGAGGAGACGTCAGCCACCCACGTGGTCACGGCGCTGCTTTACGGGGCCCAAGCCTTCTTCGTTTTTGATTGTGGCGCCTCCAAATCTGAAGATGTCCGGGACGTCCGGCGGCATCTTCTGGAGATGATCGAGAAGGTGCCGAAAGTTGCCGCAGGAGGAAGAGACGGCCCCCAATGGAGCGACGCGGAGAGACAAATGGCAGGGAAGATCCGCTCAACCGTATACGCTGACCTCCCCCTGAAAAGCCCGGGGACTTTCCGAGAGGCCTTGGACCTCTTCGCCTTTTTCCGCCAAACGTTCGGGGAAGGTGAGAAGACGGTGCCGGTGAAAGTCTGGTTGTATCCGCTCGTCCGGTTCGATCCCAAAGCGGTTCGGATCGTGCAGGAGCCCCCCTGGGGCTGGCTCCGGGAGGCGGAAGCTCACCTGCAGGCCCTGATCCAAGTGGATCTCCAGTGCCGGGATCTGATCAAATCCCCCGTCGCGGCGCTCTTCCCGGCGACAAAGGACCACGTCGAGCAGCTGAGGGGTCTCTGCCGGCAACATGGCCTGGCTTTCCGGCAAGAGGTCGGGGAGGCCTTGCTGGCCGTTCGCGAGGGACGAGAAGAGCCCGCGGCGTTGGGGGCCGTGTTGACCCGCTTGCTCCGGTCCCCGTTCCATCAGCAGGCCCTGAAGAAGCTTCTCGCGAGAAAGAAACAGGAGATGGACTTTGTGAAATGTTGCCTGTCCCGCCTCGACGGGCTGGAAGTCATCTCCGCTCCGGACAAGCTCGAGGAAATCTTGTTCGACGGTCGAAACAAGATGGTAGTCGCCTTTGTGTTGACTTCCTTACACAGGGAGGAACCGCCGTTAGACGAATTGCGAGATTGGCTTCACGGGCCCCACTCAGTAGCCGGAGAGCCTTCCTCCAAGAAGCCACCGTCGAAACTCTGGTTTGAGGACGAAGAGAGGAAAGGTTGGATCCGCTGCGCGGTGTCTTCCCTTTCGGACTTTGCCAGGAGCCATCCGGGAAAGGACGCCGTTCGCTTCCTGGTCTCTTCGGTCTGGGACGAGAGCCGTCCGGGGGCCTCGGTGTACCTCTACGAAAACGGCAGATTGGTCGAACGAGAGCTGGAGCTGCCCTCCAGGCCCGCCCCTCCGAAGGTTGAGCTGATCGACTCCGAGTCTGTCCGGATCTTGCCCCATCCGGTGAGCTTTGGGGCGGGTGCCGTCTGCGGGTATCAGGTGGAATACCGGAGGGCAGGGGAGGAATGGACCAGCCTCCCTACGTGCGGTCTGAAGGTCGGGATCGCCCTCGACGTCCAACCAAACGTCGCCTACGAGTTCCGATGCGCCGGCGTGACTCGAGTCGGGATCGGAGGGTGGAGTGAGAGCGCTTGGCTCTCTCCCACGCAGAAGCCCGAAAAGGTAAACGGAGGCCATTCTTCAGCCTAGTCTGGCTGAACAGGAGGAGGGGAGGGAAGAAGGAAGATGAGGGGAAGGGGGAGGGGAGGCGAAAGAGAGGGAGAGGAGCGGAGGGGGGAGAGGAGCAAAGAGGAGGAGGGAGAGGGAGAGGGAGAAGCAGGGGAAGGAGGAGAGGGATGAGAAAGGAGAGGAGGGAGGGAGGGAAGGAGGAGGGGGAGCAGGAAAAGGAAGAGGAGGAGGAAGAGGGGAAGAAGGGAGGAGGAGCGAAGGAGGGGGAGGGGAGGGGGAGGGGAAGAGCAGGGGAGAAGGAAGGGGGAGGAAGAGGAGGAGGGAGGGAGGGGAAGGAGGAGGAGAAAGGAGGGAGGGAGGGAAGGAGGAGGGGGAGCAGGAAAGGGAAGAGGAGGAGGAAGAGGGGAAGAAGGGAGAGGAGGAGCAAAGGAGGGGGAGGGGGAGTAGAAGAGCAGGGGGAGAAGAAGGAAGGGGAAGGAGGAGGAAGAGGAGGAGGGAGGGAGGGGAAGGAGGAGGAGAAAGGAGGGAAGAAGGGAAGAAGGAGGGGAAGCAGGAAAAGGAAGAGGAGGGGGAGGAGGAAGAGCAGGGAAGAAGGAGGAGGGGAGGGAAAGAAAGAGGAAGAGGGGTGAGGAGGGGGAGGGGTGAGGAAGAGCAGGGAAGGAGGAGAAGGAAGGGGAAGGAGGAGGAGAAAGAGGAGAAGGGAAGGAGGAGGGGAGCAGGAAAAGGAAGAGGAGGAGGGGAGGGGAGGAAGGAGGAAGAGGGGGAGGGGAGGAGGAAGAGGAAGGAAGGGGAGGGGAGCTAAGAGGTGGAGGGGAGGGAGAGGAGAAAGAGGAAGGGAAGGAGGAGGGTGAGCAGGAAGAGGAAGAGAAGCAGGAAGAGGGGACGGGAAGGGAAGAAGAGGGGGAAGGGAGGAGGAGCAAGGAGGAGAGGAGGGGGAGGAGGAGTGGGGGAGGGAGGGAGAGGAGGAAGAGCAGGGGGAGGGAGGGAGAGGAGGAAGAGCAGGGGGAGGAGGAGAGGGAAGAGGAGGGAGGAAGGGAAAGAGGAGGGGGAGAAGCAGGGGGAGGGGGAGGGGAAAAAGGAAGAGGGGGAGGGGGAGGAGCGAGGAGAAGGAGGGAGAGGGAGAGGAGGAAGAGGGGAGGGGGAGAGGAAGTGGGGGGGTGTTTGAGAAAGGAGGGGGAAGGGAGGGGAGGGGGGAAGGAGAGGAAAGCCCCCTTCCGCTGAGCTTCAGAGTTTCATCTTCCACCTGGGGAAGGCCGTCTGCCCAGGTGCCCGTCCTGCAGCTTCCCCGGCCTGGATGCCACCCTGGAGTGGCATCTGAGAGGACATCCCGGGTCCGCGAGGGGTCCCGCCGGCCTTCCCGTCCTGGAGGGAGATCCAGTCCAGGGCCGTGGCTTCACCAGGAGTCCCTCCTGGCCTTCCCCGTCACACGATCCTTCTCTCTTTCTTCTCCAGGAGGCGCCTCTCCCGCCAGAACTCAGACCAGGGGGCCACGGAGGAGGAGAAGGTAACAACAAGGTCCATATTTCAAAGGGCTTAGAAAACCCTCCCCCTCCCGCTCTTCGGGGACCCCGGATGTCCCATTCACACATACTCGTGGAGAGCCTCTCCGAGGGCCAGGAGGTTGAGAAGCGGAGGTGGGAACAGCGCGTAAGACCAGGCCGCAGCGGTGGTGCGATTCAACATTTTTCGACTACCGGTTCTATGGGCGTGGCTTGGTGGGGCGGCCCCTTGCTGTGAGTGACATCGAGTCGGCCACACCCACTCAGTCACATGACACCCCCTCCCACCGAGCCACTCCAACAGAACCGGCAGAAAAGTCAGCTGCCTCTGTGGCCTGTCTCTTTTTATGATTTCCCCCCCTTCCCTCCGCGTCGAAGTTACCTTCAAGGGACGCCGCGGTCCGGCTGCCTGAGGAGCAGCTCTGCTGCGGCACCGTCCGTCCGGCGCAGCAGCCCGTTCTCCTGGCAGGGGTCTGGCAATGGGGTGCAGCCGGACACGTGCCCACTGGCAGGCCAGGGGTGCTCGTGTGCGGCCGGCGAGAACAAGGCGGCGATTGCGGCGATGGGTATGTCGGGCCTCTTTTCCGGCCTGTAGTTTTGGGCGCAAGAAGCCTGCAGCCGCCTCCTCTTTTTTTGGCGCGAGAAGTCTCTTTGCCAGCTGGAATCGAGCCGCCACCAGCGGCGGCTGCAGGCTTCTTCTGCCGAAAACTACCAAAAAGTACAGGCCAAAAAAGAGGCCGGATACCAAAAAGTACAGGCCGAAAAAGAGGCCAGAAGAAGTCCAGTCACCGCTGTCGCTGCCCTGTTCTTCGTGCCGGCCACGCACGCACACCCCATTGCCTGCTGGTGCCATTCGCGGACAGATCCGGCCA
>JALIGW010000065.1:2533460-2550960 GCA_023053685.1 Diadophis punctatus similis
ACGGACGGACGGAGGGATGGATGGATGGATGGATGGATGGATAGATGGACATATGGATGGATGGATATATGGATATATGGATGAAAGATAGAAAGATAATAAGAAAAAGAAAGAAAGATAGATAGATAGATAGATAGATAGATAGATAGATAGATAGATAGATAGATAGATAGATAGATAGATAGATAGATAGATAGATAGATAGATAGATAGACAGAAAGACAGAAAGACAGAAAGACAGAAAGACAGAAAGACAGAGATGGATGGATGGATGGATGGATGGATAGATGGATGAATGGATGGATGGATAGATAGACAGATAGATGGATGGATAGATAGACGGATGGACGGACAGACAGACAGACAGACAGACAGACAGATAGATAGATAGACAGATAGATAACAGATGGATTGATGGAAGGATGAGTGGAAGGATGAATGGATGGATATATGGATGTATGGATGATAGATTAGATAGATAGGTAGGTAGGTAGGTAGGTAGGTAGGTAGGTAGATAGATAGATAGATAGATAGATAGATAGATAGATAGATAGATAGATAGATAGATAGATAGATAGATAGATAGATAGATAGATAGATAGAAATTTTAATAAATAAATAAAATAAATAAATAAATTTCCTCAACGTAATGTCTTTTCGGGTCAGCATGCCCTTTGCCACATTCTGGTTTTCATTTATTTATTTTTATTTATTGCATTTGTATGCCGCCCAACTCCCAAAGGACTCTGGGCGGCTAAACGCCTCCTTCCTACGGACAAACATATCTTACAACATATCCGGTTTATAAGGTCAAACAGAAGATTATCACCCAAACTGCACGTTCTTGATTATATGGTCATATGTAATAGTTGTGCAATGATTCGTCTTTCTTACAAGAATAATATTCCCCAAATGTCTTTGGCAAAACAAGAGCCAAGCAAAGAGTTCAGGGAGCAAAAGATCCAGGTCGAAAGTCCAGAATGCCCCCCCCAAAAAAATGTGAATGTAAGGACTCTTGGCAAGTTCGAACGTCCGGCACACAACACTTCAGGAACTCAAGTGTTGAATTCCCGACAAATGCCCCTCCCCACAGCGTCTCCTTAAGTCTCGTTCCCCAGCTGTGCCAGGTGAAGATGGGCGGGGCGCTCTCCTCGTGAGCGGCCTACTCTGTCTACGCTGATCACGCCTTCTCTGCACTCTCCGAGCCCTTGCAGCAGAAAGCAGGTGGTCCGTGCTCCTCGGCGGAGCTCTGTCTCTCCTGTTCCTCTCCTGCTTGCGGGCCTTACTCATTCCAACATGCCTTGTGTAGACTGACTGCCCTTCCCCAGTTTCCTCCGAGGCCGACGGAGCTGCCCTCTCAATTTCTGTCGGCTCTAGCTCATCTAGCTCATCTAGCTCATCTTCCCCGCCGCAGATTCAGACTCTGATGACGGGGCACGACTTAGCTTTTCAACCCTGGCGACCCGTTGCAGCCTCCCCACGTGGTCATGTGATCAAAATTCAGGCCCTTGGCAAGCGGTTGGTATGGATGACGGCGGAAGGGTCCCGGGGGGGGGGTCCACCGATCCCCTTTTGCGACCTTCTGACGATTCCAACTGCAATAATTCGCTTTCCGACCGTGGCAAGAAAAATCGTAAAATGGGGGCAAAAAGTCAGCCAATATTTCACTTAGCCACATAAATTTGGGGTTTCAATTGTGTTCGTAAGTCGAGAACTTCTGCTAAATGACCCACAGCCTTATGCCACTGGAAGTGACTTTCTCTTGTTTTCTCTTTCCCTTTCTTTCTTTCTTTCTTTCTTTCTTTCTTTCTTTCTTTCTTTCTTTCTTTCTTTCTTTCTTTCTTTCTTTCTCCCTCTCCTCTTTTTCTCTTTCTCCTTTTCCTCCTCCCCTCCTCTTCTTTTCTTTTCTTTCTTTTTTCTTTCCCTCTTCTCTCCTCCCCTCTCCTCTCTTCCCTTTCCCTCTCCTCTCCTCCCATCTTTTCTCTTTCATTTTTCTCTTTCATTCTTTTCTCTCTCCCCTCTTCTCTCTTCCCTTCCCTGTCCCTCTCCTCTCCTGTCTTGTCTCTTTCATTTTTCTCTTTCATTCTTTTCTCTCTCCCCTCTTCTCTCCTCTCCTCTCCTTTTCTTTCTTTCTTTTTTCTTTCCTTGTTATCTCCTCTCCTGTCTTCCCTTCCCTTCCCCTCTCCTCCCCTCTTTTCTCTTTCATTTTTCTCTTTCATTCTTTTCTCTCTCCCCTCCTCTCTTCTTTCCTCTCTCCTCTTCTTTTCTTCTTTCTTTCTTCTTTCTTTCCTTCTTATCTCTCCTCCCCTCCCCTTTCTTCCCTTCCCTTCCACTCTCCTCTCCTCCCGTATTTCTCTTTCATTTTTCTCTTTCGTTCTTTTATCTCTCCCCCTCTTCTCCTCTCCCCTCTCCTTCCTCCCTCTTCTGTCTCCTCTTTTCTCTTGTTTTTTCATTCTTTTCTCTCCCCTCTCTCCTCCCCTCTCTCCCTTCCCCTCTCGTCTTTCCTCTTTCATTCTCTTTCATTCTTTTCTCTCTCCTCTCCTCTCTCCTCTCTCTCTCTCTCTCTCTCTCTCTCTCTCTCTCTCTCTCTCTCTCTCTCTCTCTCTCTCTCTCTCTCTCCTCTCCTCTCCTCTCCTCTCCTCTCCTCTCCTCCCTCTCCTCCCATCTCCCCTCTTTTCTCCCCTTCTTATCGTCTCTACTCTAGTGCCGGAGCTCAGAGTCATCCTCGTCGGGAAAACCGGCGACGGGAAAAGCGCGACGGGGAACGCCATCTTGAAGAGAAAGCATTTTGCCTCCGAGATGAGTCTCCGGACCGTAACCCAAAACTGCCAAAGCGGGGAGAGGCAGCTGAAGGACCGGAAACTTGTGGTGGTCGACACGCCGGGAGTTTGCGACACCCAGCGCTCCGAGGGCGAGACCTCTACCGAGCTGAGGAACGGCCTGGGGTTGTGTGCGCCGGGGCCCCACGCCATTATCCATGTCCTGAAGGTCGGGACCTTCACCACGGAGGAGAAGAAGACCGTTCGGTTCTTGAAAAGTCTTTTGCAGGCCAAAGCCCTCCGCTACTTCATCCTTTTGTTCACCTGGAAAGAGGATCTGGAAGGGGAATCGCTCGAAAGCTTCCTAGCGGCCCAGGACCAAGAGCTGAAGAAATACATCGCGGAGTGCGGGAACCGGTGCCTGGCTTTCAGCAACCGGGCCGAAGGGGCGGAACGAGAGGCTCAGGTGGAGGAGTTGATCCGGATGGTCCAAGATCTGGTGAAAAAGAACGAGGAAGTTCCGTATTACTCTGAAGAAACTCAAAAGGGCTCCTCCTGGAAGTTCCCCCTGTTCTAAGAGAGATTAACAGAGTTGGAAGGGGACCTTGCAGGTCATCTAGTCCAACCCCCCGCCTAAGCAGGAGACCCTACATCTGCCTCTACCTAGGATCGAACTCACAACTTCCTGATTGTTAGCGAAGGCCCACACACACACCACCACCACCAAACGCAGGGGTCTCCAACCTTGGCAACTCTAAAAATCTGTGAGCTTCAACTCCCAGAATTCCCCCAGCCGGCGAGGGTTTAAATAAACCCCCCTTGGTTTATGAATGTCAGATGTTTTTTTAATTTTTTTAATTTTTTAATTAGATGTTTTGATGTAACAATGATTTTATATGTTGTTCGCCGCCCAGAGTCCCTTTGGGAGTTGGGCGGCATACAAATCTATTAAATTAAAATTAAAATTAAATTAAATTAAATTTCACCCGAATGAATACAGGACAAGAGCAAGAACCGAATGCGGATCAAACGATCGCATTTTTTTCATAGTTTTAACTTGATTAGTAGAACCACAAAATTGGAAGTTGAATCGAATGCCAACCGAACGAGAAGTATTAAGAAAGATTGTGCGGAAACGAATAGACTTACAATGAAAATTAAAGATAAAGAAGACTCGGGAATTTTATCAAATTTGGGGGACATTTTAGGAATGGGTGGAAAAAGAAAATAGATCACAGATAGATAAAATGTTGTACGCCGCCCTGAGTCCTCAGGGAGTAGGGCGGCATAGAAGAACCTCCCAATGAAATAAATCAATAATAAATAACAGATAGAATACTTAATGTAAATTTGATATCAAAGGAATAAAGAAATTGAGAAAGATGACTTCGAGAACCCGGAAGGCAAAAAGAGAAAAGGAAGGCAGCATTAGATAAATATGTGACCTATACCGAAAATTAAATTAGAATAGAATGGAAATTAAGATTTAAGAATACAACTATTAGAATGGAAAAGCAAGAAAAATAGTTCAGTTTACTGTTTTATTATTAAAGTTAACATTTTTTGTTTCTTTTTTTTCCTCAATTTTTTATTATTATTTCCACACAGACAATACACGTATTTTTAGATTCATTTTCATTTCATTTTTCTATACACTCCATTCTTATTTTATATATACATTTCTCATATTTTCCTTAATGCTTTATTTAATTCAGGGTTGTTGTTTTCCCCCCCGCTTCAATCTTTTACAGCCCCACCCTTCCACCTTCCTTCTTCACCTCCTCTACACTTCCTTATTCTCTCTCCTCTTCTCTCCTCTACAACCTACCCTCTCTCCTACTTACTACTTAGTAGTACCCCTACCACCCCTCTCTTCCCTTCTCCTCTTCCCGATCCCTCTACCTAACTACCACTCCTTCTGTGCTGTATTTTCTCGTCAATAATCTAATTTTCAACAACCCTGAAATTTTTATTTTTATTTCACCGTGTCTCATATTTTCCCATTTTATTCCTTAATAAATAAATAATAATTAAACGGAGAATTTAGGAAAGGAAGGAATTTTTTTTTGTTTCTTATTGATACAGGCTGAACAGTTGGTATTGTGAAACGTGATTTAGGGTTATCTTCTTTCTATCTTTCTATCTTTGTTTCTATCTTTCTATATCTATCTATCTATCTATCTATCTATCTATCTATCTATCTATCTATCTATCTATCTATCTATATCTATATATCTATATATCTATATATCTATCAATATCTATCATGTCTCTATCCATCCATCCATCCATCCATCCATCCATCCATCTATCCAATATCTATCTATCCATTCATCCAATATCTATCTATCATCTATCTATCTATCTATCTATCTATCTATCTATCTATCTATCTATCTATCTATCTATCTATCTATCTATCTATCTATCTATCTATCTATCTATCTTAGAGCCGAGGTGGCGCAGCGGTTAGAGGCAGGTACTGCAGGCCACTTGAGCTGACACCGATCCGCAGGTCAGCGGTTCAAATCTCGCCGGCTCAAGGTTGACTCAGCCTTCCGTCCTTCCGAGGTCGGTAAAATGAGGACCCAGATTGTTGGGGGCAATATAAATATAAATATACATTGCTTACTGGTGTAAAGCGCTTAGAGAGTGCTTGCACTGTGAGGCGCTATATAAATCTCACAAAAATAAATAAAATAAAAATAAATAAATAAATAAAACAAAAAAATAAAATTTAGGATGCTTTACTATTTCTATGTAAGGAATATTATATATATACACGGTTGTGTATACGTATATATATATATGTATGTTTTCTGAGGTTTTCGCGGGTGTTTGTATGTAGGTCTTTGGGTATTCGGGTTTTCTCCCGCGTGGAATTGGAAGTGTCTTGGCGACGTTTCGATGAAGTCTCATTCATCATCTTCAGGCTGGTGTCTTCTGCTTCCTGCTTCTAGCTCCTTCTATAAACAATGTTATATCTATGTATATTACCAACACATACTTGACAAAAATAAATAAATAAATAAATAAATAAATAAATAAATAAATAATCTTCTTTATATATCTTTATATAATTTTAACTATCTTCTTTAACTATCTTTAAATATCTTCTTGATATTATCTTTATACTTTATACATCTTTATATAATTTTAAATATCTTCTTTAAATTTCTTTAAATATCTTTTTAATATATATAATCTTCTTTATATATCTTTATATAATTTCAACTATCTTCTTTGTCTTTATATATCTTCTTTAAATATCTTCATATATCTTTTTACTGTATCTTTATATAATCTTCTTTGTATAACTTTATATATCTTTATACATCTTCTCTATAGTTTTCTCCTTTCCCCCTTTTATACGTCTTTTCATTGTATGAATGAAAAGCTTGTATTCATTCAGCTTGTATGAATATTTTATCTCCGTCCTTTGAGATTTGAATAAAACTTATTCTGAAAAATTAATAATTTTTAATTTAATTTTAATTAATTAATAATTTAATTTAATTCAGCCAGACGTCAAGCGCTCCATGACAAGCCAATTTTTTTTCTACTTCCTCGTGCTTTCTAATTCGGACATTTTAAATGCATCGCAGGTGGCTAGTCCTCTGCATTTTTCAGAGGTGGATTACAACTATAGCACTGACTTTCTCTTTTTTTCCCCCGAACCAAAGTTGGCAACTTTAAGACTTGGGGACTTCAACTCCCAGAATTCCCCAGCCGGCAGAGAGAAGTCTGGGAATTGAAGTCCGCAAGTCTTAAAGGAGCCACGACTGGAGACTCCTCTTCTAAAGCGTCAGCAGAATAAAGTCCATACTGGATGTTCTCCATTGGCCAGAGCTTTTTCCTTAGCGGTTTCTTGGGAAAAAGCAAATTCAGATGATGAATTGTAAAGGGGGCGTGTGTTTCAGAGGGAAGGCTTAAGGAGGGGCTGGGAGAAACTCACAGACGAACCCCCAAATCGCACCCCAGACCCCAACACACGCAGAGACCAAAGAGTCCTGCCCGTCTCTTTACAATTCTTCATCTGAATTTGCTTTTTTTCAAGAAACAGCTAAGGAAAAAGCTCTGGGCAATGGAGAACATCCAGTATGGACTTTATTCTGCTGACGCTTTAGAAGAGGAGTCTCCAGACGTGGCTCCTTTAAGACTTGCGGACTTCAATTCCCAGAGTTCTCTCTGCCGGCTGGGGAATTCTGGGAGACAGCAATGTGGTTCTACCGTCCGAAATACGAACGCAAACCTTGATGCAACCCCCCCCCCAAACAGAGTCAGGGAGGCAAACGGCATCCTGGCTTGCACAGGGAACCGACAATTTTGACCATCTCGCTGCAGTTGCGCAGAACACCTTTCCATCAGGCCGTTTAAAAGAGGCGCCATTGGGCACTCCGGGTCGACTGCCACTGGGTCACCGCCTGGCAAGTCAGATTTAAAGATGGAGAATTTAGGACGGAGAGGTGGAGATTCGCCAAACTTGGAAAATCTCCCAGAGAGCAACACATTTCTCTGGCAGGGGTGGTGGAAAATTCCAGAAGCACAACACATGGGAGAAGGTCCCTGATTGGCAGTGAGGTTGGAGGGGACCAGAGGTGGGTTCCTGTTGGAGCTTCCCAATACACAGCTCTGGTAGGGAGCGGCCAATTGCGCAATTTGCACACGACCGCTCCGGAGCCCTCTCTGCCGGTCCACCGCGCGTGTCGGCATTTCTTCTTTCATTTTTGGCCGATTTTGCTTCTGCGCATGCGCAGAAGCAAAATCGCGCTGAAATCTTGCGAGGGGACGCGCGCAAGAGAGAGATTTTGGTGAGATTTTGCTTCTGAGCATGCGCGGAAGCGAAATCGCGCCAAAATCTCACGTGCATGCGCATCCCCTCATGAGATTTTGGTGTGATTTTGCTTCCGGGCATGTGCAGAAGCAAAATCGCATGAGGGCACACACGCGTAGCGAGCGTGCACGCGCCCGAAACATGGAGATATGCGCGCAGGGCTCCGGTAGCGAGGTAAGAGAGCAACCCGCCCCTGGAGGGGACCTTAGCGATCTCCAGGCTGGGTGGTTGTCTGGCAGACGTTTCATGACCCAACTACGGAACATCATCAGGGATAGAAGTGAGGGGGGCTTGTGGAGAGGGGGAGGGCAGGAGGAGGAGAAGGAAGGACTGTCTTTGAACTGATACCAGCTGCTAATGAAGATTAATTGGCAGCTGGTTGCTTGCAAGAGAAGACTGCTTGTAGATTGTTGTGTGCATATCCACTGCTAAGACAATTATTAGTAGTGCTTATTGGATTAAAGAAGTTCGTACAAACTGGGCATTGTGCTACGTTCTTAGCAGGGGCAGAACACAGTCTGGCAAATCCAGTTCACACCCGCAAGGAGTTCTTAGCCTACGGCTACAGTACGGAAACGGCTTTGGCTACAGTACGGAAACGGCTTTGGTCACTCTGATGGATGATCTCTGGCGAGCCCAGGATATGGGTCATTCCTCTATCCTGGTGCTACTTGACCTCTCAGCGGCCTTCGATACCATTGACCATGGTATCCTTCTGCGTCGTCTCAGAGAGGTGGGGGTGGGCGGCTCTGTTTTGCAGTGGTTCTCCTTCCTCTCTGACAGGACGCAGTCGGTGTTGACAGGGGGGCAGAGGTTGAGCCCTAGGCCCCTACTATGTGGGGTGCCGCAGGGCTCAGTCCTCTCGCCCATCCTGTTTAACATCTACATGAAGCCACTGGGTGAGATCATCCGACGACACGGGGTGAGGTATCAGCAATATGCTGATGATACCCAGTTGTACATCTCCACCCCATCTCAATTCGGGGAAGCCGTAGACGTAATGGGCCGCTGCCTGGACGATGTTAGGGTCTGGATGGGGATGAACTGGCTAAAACTTAACCCTGACAAGACTGAGTGGCTGTGGATATTGCCTCCTAAGGACTTGACCAACTGTCCCTCCTTGGTTCTTGGGGGGGGGAAATTAGCTCCCTCAGAACGGGTCCGCAATTTGGGTGTCCTTCTAGACCCACAGCTAAAATTGGAACAACATCTTTCAGCTGTGGCTAGGGGGACCTTTGCACAAGTACGTCTCGTGCACCAATTGCGACCCTACTTGGAGAAGGAGGCACTTCTCACAGTCGCTCATGCCCTTATCACCTCACGGCTGGATTACTGCAATGCGCTCTACATGGGGCTACCCTTGAAGAGTGTCCGGCGACTGCAATTGGTGCAAAATGCAGCTGCGCCAGCTGTGGTGGGTGCACCCAGATGCACCCACGTAACACCGATCCTCCGCCAGCTGCATTGGCTGCCCATTAGTCTCCGGATCCAATTTAAGGTGTTGGTCGTTACCTTTAAAGCCCTACATGGCTCAGGGCCAGGTTACCTTCGGGACCGCATCCTGCCGCATACCTCCCTACGACCGGTTAGGGCCCACAGAGTCGGCCTCCTCCAGGTCCCGTCGACCAAACAATGCCGGCTGGCGGGGCCGAGGGGGAGGGCCTTCTCTGTGGGAGCTCCCTCCCTGTGGAACCAGCTTCCCCCGGAGATCAGGACCATCCCCACCCTGCTGGCCTTCCGGAAAGCAATAAAAACTTGGCTCTTCCGGCAGGCGGGGTGAAAGTGAGACCACCTAATAAGGGTCTCCCCCCATGATGGTAATGAGATACTCTTTTAACTTTTGTATTTTTTGTATTTTTTAATTATTGTATTTGATATTGCTATATATTTTAATTATTGCATTTTACTCTGTAATGAAATCTAACGTGTTGTGAGCCGCCCAGAGTCCCCAGGGAGTGGGCAGCATAGAAATCCATTAAATTAAATGAAATTAAAAATTAGCCAAGGCAAGGCGGGAGCCCGCCGGGAGCTCCGATGCGTAGCCGAGAAGTCCTTTCCGCTGCAGCATGCAGAACCCGGGGGGAGGGGCTCCTTGAGGTCTAGTGTGCTGCCCTAGCTGTTAAAATAGTCTCTCTGGATAAGCCAAGGAGGTTTTAATACGCTCAAATTTGAAACGTTTCCTCGGTTGAACTTGGGAAAAGTTCTCCTGCGCCCGGGAAGAGTGGCAGGCGTGTGCCAGCACCTTCCCTTGGCAAATAAGACCCGCCCCCTTTCATACTGCTCTCCCGTGCCCAGCAGTGCCTGGCATTGACGTGCTGTGCCCTCCCGCAGGGCCTGGGCTGAGAACCGGCCAAATATTTCCCTCCCGGCTGCGGTATGACCCAGATTGTCCACCACCGTCCTTTTGCCCCCAGGGCTTGGCGGAACGCTGACCACCATGACAGGCTGCCGATGTCCCACCCTCTGATCTGTACTTGAAAGGGGTGGGTTCCTCCTGGTGCGGTCCGGAGCTCCGTTCTGGTAGGGGCCCGCCGATTGCGTAATATCGGCACGACAGCTCTGGTGCTTTGTTTGCCGGTCCGTGCGCGCCGCCATCTTTTTTTCGGATTTTTTCCGCGGTTTTTGGCTCTCTGTGCATGCGCGGGAGTAAAATTGTCCTTCTGCGCATGCGCAGAGAGCTGAAATCGCGTGAGTGCGTGTGTAGTACGCACACGCGTGAGTGCGTGTGTAGTAGGGATTTCCGGGGTGGAGCCACAGCGAACGGTCGGGTAAGCAGAGCTCTGCTCTCCCGAACCTCAAAATTCGTTTAAATTCCTAGTGATTCAGCCCAAAAGATTCCATCTAGAAGGGAGCTTGGGAGATAGGAAGACCCCAGGGAACAATCGAGGCAACTTAAGACCTGCCCGGTTTCGTAGTTGCGGGGTTTCTGGACTCGAAAGCTCCGAACGCTGAACGCTGAAATAGGAAGCGCCATTTTCAGCTGCGCAACAAACCCAGCTGTGAGGAAGCAATTTACGATCTTTGCTGAAAGATTTACGATCTTTGCTGAAGGGACAAAGCAATTTACGATCTTTGCTGAAGGGACAAATTGATATCAGCTTCTCTGGAGAATATCTGTTAATAAAGGAGCCGGGATATTGGGATAGCACGCTCAGGACGGACTGTTTAAACTGTGCCTGGTGGAAATCGGAAGAGCTACGTGGCAAGGTGGACTCCGGCTCTTTTAACAGCTCTTTTAACAGCCTGCTATCCTCTTCGCCCGATTTGACATTCGAACGGGGGCACATTGCCTGGATTTCCAACCTGGTCTTAGAGCACCATCTCTGGCTCGGTGCCGAGGGCCGCCATTGCTGCCATTATCATCTTAGCGGGAGGCGCTGCTGCAAGCGGCATTATAGCTGCGGTGGGTTCCATCGATACCGCTACGAGGCTGGCAAGTGTGGATGTGGCCACGCCCTCCTCAGACAGCCCCGCTTATTGCGGCCGGCAGAAGGGGAGAAGACACGGAGACGGAGGCTGTTCTACTGGCTTCGTTTGACGTGGTTGAACCCTCACTGGCAGAACTGCAGTTTTCGCTCGGGGAGGGGGGCCCTGGAGAGGGAATGCAGCCCAGGCCTCTCGACCATTGTTTCCCCCGAGGCCTTGTACGGCTGGAGGAAGATCTAGGCGCCATAGGGAGACCCATTTGGTGGTTTTTGGCCTTACCTTTTATTACGACATTAATTATTTTGGTGACTCCTAGTGTCCTTATTATTTTTACCATCTCTTTTAAGGGTATAAGGACAATTACTAACAGCAGGCATTACCAAGACATTGGTGAGGAAATCGGGGACTGCCATTTTTTCATCTGGCTGACTGTGCATCAAGGGAAAGTGTTTATTAATGATCGCGGTGGACCTGAACGCAGATCCCAGGGACTGGGAGTTATTCTCAGAAAGCGCACCCTCCGCTTACCGACAGGCTCTATTAATATGACTTTTTTATTTTTTCTACTGTATACTGTACCCCGGAAGTGATGAATGTCGTATGATTGAGAATGTTATGACTGTGGTTATGAATGTTTAGAATGAAATTTTAGAATGTTAGAAGATAATATGAGGGAGCTGGGAACTGTGGCTTGGTTCCCCCTTTGCTGAGTGTACAAACAGAAGCAGAGGGGGTCCGGGCCTTTTTACCCAGCTCAGTATGTATGGTATGGATGGCCTGCAGGATGAGAGGGGGACCAGCGGGGGAGGGGAGGGGGTCTCTGGTAGGGATGAGAGCCGGAACATCTCGGTCATAATGGGAAGAGGCAGGTATGGCGGGAGCAGAGGGGTGGGCCGCTCTCGGGGAATAAGACCTCGCTGTGTACAAGCGATCCCTTGTTCCGGCCCCTCCGATGTGGTTCCATCTTGCTCACCCCGGGTACCTGGTAACCAGGTTGTTCAGGGCCCTGGGCTCAGGATGCTGCTGCTTAACGCCAGGTCAATCATCAACAAAGCCCCCTTGATACGTGATTTAATCACAGAAGAGGGGGCTGACCTGGTTTGTGTAACTGAGACCTGGCTGGGCCAAGAGGGTGGAGTTGCCCTCTCTGAGATATGCCCAGACGGGTTCTCAGTGCAGCATCATTCCCGACCCCAGGGAAGGGGGGGAGGAGTGGCAATAATAACGCGCGAGAACCTGCATCCTCGTAGGATCCCTGCCCCGGAGATTGTTGGGTGTGAGACGCTCCTTCTGAAGTTGGACTTAGGGGTACAGGTGGGCCTTTTCTTAACGTACCTGCCTCCCAGCTACGTAAGTAAGGCCCTGCCTGAGCTGCTCGAGGCAGTAGCCGGCTTGGCGGTTGAGTTCCCTAGGCTTATGGTGCTGGGGGACTTCAACTTGCCTTCTGCTGGCGAAACCTCTGGGATAGCTCAGGAGTTCATGGATTCCATGACAACCATGGACCTGACCCAAGTAATCCAGGGTCCGACTCATGAGGGCGGTCACACGCTCGACTTAGTGTTTCTCTCGGGGCAGTGGAGAGACGATCTGAAGATAAGGGACATAGTCATCACCCCTCTGTCATGGTCAGATCATTTCCTACTGAGGTTGGATTTTGCTGCCCCACTCCTCCCCCGCAGGGAGGCGGGACCGACTAGGTGGTTCCGCCCCAGGCGCCTGATGGAGCCAGACGGATTCCAGAGGGAACTTGGGGAGATACCTGAAACCCTGGTACACAGTTCGGCTGACTCCCTGGTGGCTGCTTGGAACATCGCAGCATCAGGGGCGTTAGACCGAATTGCGCCTAAGCGACCTCTCCGTGGCAGTGGATCCCGGAAAGCTCCCTGGTTCACCGAGGAGCTCCGGGAGATGAAACGCCAGAAGAGACGTCTGGAGCGCCGCTGGAGGTCCAGCAAGACCGAATCCGATCGAACACTATTAAGAATTTACATCAGATCTTATTTAGTGGCGATAAGGGCGGCAAAACGATCCCATTTTTCCGCTCTTATTGCGTCCGCAGATTCTCGCCCAGCCGCCTTGTTTAGGGTGACTCGCTCCCTCCTTGCTAAAGGGGGGAGCGAGGAACACTTGCAAGGTAGAGCTGAGGAATTTGCAGAGTTTCTGTCGGATAAAGTCGCTCGGATCCGGTCGAACCTGGACTCTGGCTGGGCAGAGTCCATGGAGTTGACTGGGGCAAGTCTTAGTCCACCGTTGTGGGAGGAGTTTGGGCCTGTTTCTCCTGATGATGTGGACAGAGCCGTGGGGGCGATGGGGGCCTCCACCTGTTTATTGGACCCGTGCCCCTCCTGGTTGGTCTCGGCCAGCAGGGAGGTGACACGCGGCTGGATCCGGGCGGTGGTCATCGCTTCTTTGGGGGAGGGATCCGTACCGCAGTCGTTAAAAACTGCGGTGGTGAGACCCCCTCCTGAAGAAGAGGAAGAGAAGAGGAATGAAACTGATTCCCTCGGACCAGGTCTGCAACTTGGGGGTCCTCCTAGATCCACAGCTAAAATTGGAGCATCATCTTACTGCTGTGGCTAGGGGGGCCTTTGCACAGGTTCGCCTTGTGCACCAGTTGCGGCCATACTTGGAGAAGGAGGCTCTACTCACGGTCACTCACGCCCTTGTCACCTCCCGTTTGGACTACTGCAATGCGCTCTACATGGGGCTACCCTTGAAGAGTATCCGGAGACTCCAACTGGTACAAAATGCGGCTGCGCGTGCTGTGGTGGGTGTACCAAGGTACACCCACGTGACACCTTTACTCCGCCAGCTGCATTGGTTACCCATTTGTCTCCGGGTCCAATTCAAGGTGTTGATCACCATCTTTAAAGCCCTTCATGGCTTAGGGCCGGGTTATCTCCGGGACCGCATTCTGCCTCATACTTCCCTTCGACCGGTTAGGGCCCACAGAGTTGGCCTCCTCCAGGTCCCATCGCCTAAGCAATGCCGGCTGGCGGGTCCTAGGGGGAGGGCCTTCTCTGTGGCAGGCCCCGCGCTCTGGAACCAACTTCCTCCAGAGACCCGAACCATCCCCACCCTGCTGGCCTTCCGAAAAGCCGTTAAGACGTGGCTTTTCCTGCAGGCAGGGGGCAGAGCTTAACTCCAACTGAACTCTCCCCCGGGTATGCTTGGTTGTTGCATGGTTGTTTTTATATTGCATTTTTAATTTTTATATTATGTTTTTAAATTTTGTTTATTGGTTTCTTGTATTTTCCTATGCTGTACGCCGCCCTGAGTCCTTCGGGAGTTGGGCGGCATATAAGAAAGCCAAATAAATAAATAAATAAATAAATAAATAAATAGTATGCGCGCATATCACGATGCACACCGGTAGAAGGTAACCCGCCCCTGGAGTGCTGCCCTCCCACCATCGGCTGATGTATCGTCCTCCTGGCTTGGCACGGAAGTTGCCCGGACCCCGGTTAGCCTCTTTTGGGCACTGGCAGGAAGGGGTTCTGCTTGATGCCCTGGGCCTCTGCCGTTTCGGGGGGGCATCAGGGCGGGCGGTGTGTGTGGACGCGTGAGTACTTGCTGTGCCGGGGGATCTTTCTGCACCAGGTGGCTAACCCGGTTTGGTGTTACGCACAGGGTACCACCAGATCGCAACGCCGGATGAGGAAATCTCGGATGCCCGGCTGCAGTGGGCAGTGCCCACGCCGGGAGTCTCTCTGTAACTGTCCCCCCCCCCAACCACCCCACAATGCCTTCTTTCTCAAACTCGGTGCGTGGCCCTATCTCCTTGCTCCGATGAGCAGTCCAAATGAGATGGATGCATGGCGCAAGGTGGGTGTTCTGTCCCCCGTTGCGAACGTATCAAAAACACACGAACTTAGTTTGATGAACGAACCACTGCTAATAACTGGCTTACGCAGTGGCGAAACACACACATCAAA
The DNA here is from genome assembly GCA_023053685.1 of Diadophis punctatus similis. Classification (NCBI taxonomy): domain Eukaryota; kingdom Metazoa; phylum Chordata; class Lepidosauria; order Squamata; family Dipsadidae; genus Diadophis; species Diadophis punctatus. Next base: position 2,548,415 of record JALIGW010000065.1, read on the forward strand.
AGAAGCAATTCCGTTCTTGCATCAGTCAGCTGCTAATTCGGCGTAAATTCAGTCAGTCTTAGCTCAAAACAAAGGCAATTGGTTCTGGTTATCTCACTTAATGTCCGAAGGCTTTGGCCAAACGCCCAGGAGTCTTTCTTGAGAAGAAATCCAAAGCCAGGAAAACAGGACTTCACCATACAAAGGCACGACAGAGATCCGAGACTGAACTATGGTTTCCTGCAGCTTGCCAGCTGCCTCTCCTGTTCTTAAATAGACTAGGGGAGTGGCCAATTAGCCCCCAGTCTTACTCCCAAGGAGACCGCCTCCGGAGTAAACCTTCCTGCCTCTTGGCAGCCCTGCGTGTGCTCTTGCATTCAGGAAAGGAGTAGCCCCTCCTTTCTCCTCGCTGCCAAGAGATGCTGGAGGTTCCGAAGGCCCTGGCTGCGCGGGCCGCTGACGGGCCACAACGGGGGGGCGGCTCCTGGCCTAGCAGAACCCCTCTTGCCAGCCCTGGTGGGGCAAAGGGGTGACTGCCCGGTCAGAAAAGGGGAGCAGAGATCTGCCACGGACTTCATCGCACCTCACTCCCTTGGGCTCAACCAGTACTGTACAGTGCTCGCAACTACGCCCAGACGGACGTAGTCTTTGAAGGAGGATCGGCTTCCCAGACAGGGACTCTACCGACATTATTTGGTACATCTTGCTGCTTCCCTCTCTAGTTGCTTCTGACTGACAGGGGGGTGTTCATGAGCCCAGGTCCCTCCCTCTGCCAGGACCGGCGTCACCTGACTCCAGGTTTGACACACGATCCTCCTGGCGCAGCAGAGAGAAGTGACGGTGTCCTAGCAGCACAAAGCGATCCGATGGAGGCTCGGGAGGACGAGGCAGCCCCCAACATTGTGGCTTTTGCCGGCAGGTGCACTTTGCATGGCATTGGCCACGTCTTCTCGGCGGGGCCGCTCACGCCGCGCCGCGCGGCCTGGGCAGCGGCTGTCCTGGCCGCCCTGGGGATCGTCCTGTACCAGGTGGCCGAACGGGTTGGGCATTACGCGGGGTACGACCACGTCACCGCGCTGGGCGAAGGAGAGGGCCGGCGGCTCACCTTCCCGGCCGTCTCCTTCTGCAACGTCAACCGTATCCGGAGGTCCCGGCTGACCCCCAACGACCTGCACTGGGCGGGGCGGGAGCTGCTGGGCCTGGAGCCGTCTGACTACTCAGCGTACGGCCGAGCCTTGGGCTGGTCTGACCCGGAGGCCGCCCGAGCCTACCCCAGCCGGAGTTTCAACCTGCGGGAATTCGTGGACCGGACCGGCCACAGCTTGGAGGACATGCTGCTGGAATGTCGCTTCGGGAACCGGCCCTGTGGCACCAGGAATTTCAGCACCGTGAGTGCCCCCTTTGCCTCCGCTCCGGGACACACACCCCTTGGCCGCAGTGCCACACACACACAGACACACACTTGCCATCTGTCTCAAAGGGTGTAGGAACGCCTGCTTAAGCAGGGGGTTGGACTAGATGACCTACAAGGTCCCTTCCAACTCTAATAGTAAATCTAAATCTAAATTGCACCCTTCTTGTTCTGGTCTCGGTGCCGGGCGACTGGAGCCGCTGTGCCCCTCTTCAGGCATGGGGAGGCAGCCCCCTGACAGGACCGAAAGTCCACCGCACAAGTCGGAGAGAGAGCCCAGGGCCCTTCTCTCTGTCCCCACGGCAAAAAAAAGGGAGAGAATTCCTAACTCGGAACGTGTGTCCTCCCCTTGGCAGCAGAGAAGGGAAGGGCTGGCTGGCTGGCTAACCCACCCACCCCGTCCTGGGCTCCAAACTTGACCCTCAGGGGTGGGGGGGAGAGGGGGAGAGAATTGTTAGTGCCAGCTGCGCGGAGACTTGATGGAATAACACAGGTAGTGAAAGAAACGTTGGGTGCTTCCCGGGTGCCGATTCCTTTATCAGGGTGGGGGCCCATTGCCAAGCCAGCAAGGAGGCCGTGGGAATCTCTGAGCAAAGCCGAGCGTTTTGTTCCCCTTTCCTCCTTCTCTGGGTTTGCTCCTCAACAAGGGAGGGGGCGGCAGCTGCCCCAATGAAGCTCAGCGCCCCAAACACTTTCCCCCCCCCCATCCTCTATCCGGCCCTCTTTTTTTTCCTCCGGATACTGGGCGAAGGGGGTGGGTGGGCATAAGAGGGTCTCTAGGGGGTGCCGAGGCGTTGTCGGGGCTGGCCGGTGGTGGCAGCCACCGTTCACTCTCTTCCTCCTCTTTCCTCCCCAAAGGATAATCAGGTTACACTAAGGTTACACTAAGCGCTAAGGTCAGCCGCCACGCCGGCCGTATCCCCGGAGGAGGCTTAAATGCCAAGTGAGCGCAATCTGAGCCAGCCAGCAGGAGCAGGGGGGGGTTGGCACTCAATATCACATCGCTGCCTCGATTGTGTGTGGGGGGGGGTTGCACAGGATGGGGGAAGGAACCCCGAGGCCATCTAGCCCGGCCCTTCTGTGTCTCCTTGATCAGCTGACCCTCGGTTGCGAGCGTCGCAGCGCACAGGTGCCGCAGAATGCCCTGCCGGTGAGA
>JALIGW010000065.1:2555960-2653460 GCA_023053685.1 Diadophis punctatus similis
AATAAAACAATAAAACAATAATAAAAAATAAAAAATAATAAAAATAAAAATAAAAATAAAAATAAAAATAAAAATAAAAATAATAAAAATAAAAATAAAAATAAAAATAATAAAAATAAAAATAATAAAAATAAAAATAAAAATAAAAATAAAAATAAAAATAAAACAACATAAAACATAATACATAAAACATAAAACATAAAACATAAAACATAAAACATAAACATAATAAAACGTAAAACGTAAAACGTAAAAAGTAAAATAAAAAAAAATAAAAAATAAAAAATAATATAAAAATATAAAAAAATAAAAAAAATAAAAAATAAAAAATAAAAAATAAAAAATAATATAAAATATAAAATATAAAATATAAAATATAAAATATAAAATATAAAATATAAAATATAAAATATAAAATATAAAATAATATAAAATAAACAATAAACAATAAACAATAAACAATAAACAATAAACAATAAACAATAAACAATAATAAACAATAAACAATAAACAATAAACAATAAACAATAAACAAACAATAAAACAATAAAACAATAATAAAAATAATAAAAATAATAAAAATAAAACAAGAAAACGATAATAAAAAATAAAAAATAAAAAATAAAAAATAAAAAATAAAAAATAAAAAATAAAAAATAAAACAACATAAAACGTAAAACGTAAAACGTAAAACGTAAACAGTAAACAGTAAACAGTAAACAGTAAAAAATAGAAAGTAAAACAAAAATAAAAAACAAAAAACAAAAAACAAAAAACAAAAAACAAAAAACAAAAAACAAAAAACAAAAAACAAAAAACAAAAAACAAAAAACAAAAAACAAAAAACAAAAAACAAAAAACAATAAACAATAAACAATAAACAATAAACAATAAACAATAAACAATAAACAATAAACAAAAAACAAAAAACAATAAACAATAAACAGACAAACAGACAAACAGACAAACAGACAAACAAACAAACAAACAAACAAACAAACAAATAAATAAATAAATAAATAAATAAATAAATAAATAAATAAATAAATAAATAAATAAATAAATAAATAAATAAATAAATAAATAAATAAACTAATAAAATAAAAGAGAGATGCTGTTCTCTCTCTCTCGGTGCCTTGCAGACGAGGCCTCCTACGAAGCCGGCGTGAAGGTGCAAATCCACAGCCAGAGCGAGCCGCCCGCCATCGACCAGCTGGGCTTCGGAGTCGCCCCCGGCTTCCAGACTTTCGTGGCCTGCCAGGAGCAGAGGGTAAGGCCACGGAGGGAGACACAGGGGTGGTGGGAGGCAGAGGGCCCCCTCTCCCGTTCTCGTTCTCCAAAATCTGGGGACCGGATCCGAAGACCCCGGACTGACCCCCCTCGCCCTGCCTCTTCGCCGCAGCTCTTCTACCTGCCAGCCCCCTGGGGAGACTGCCAGGCCAACCCCGCCGAGTCAGTGTTCTTCCCTGACTACAGCATGGCCGCCTGCCGGATCGACTGCGAGACGCGGTACCTGGCGGAGAATTGCAACTGTCGTATGGTGCATATGCCAGGTCAGGGCAAGGAGGGGGGAGTAGGGGGTTGGGTGGGGCTGAGACGAGCCCCTTCTCCGGCCCAAATCAGAATCGAGCTGGAAGGGACCTCGGAGGTCATCTAGTCCAGCCCCCTGCTCGAGCGGGAGACCCTCACAGAATGAAAGAATCGTGGAAGGGACCTCAGAGGTCTTCTAGTCCAGCCCCCCTGTTCGAGCAGGAGACCCTGACAGAATGACAGAATCGTGGAAGGGACCTTGGAGGTCATCTAGTCCAGCCCCCGGCCCGAGCAGGATACCCTGACAATTACAGAATTGTGGAAGGGGCCTTGGAGGTCATCTAGTCCAGCCCCCGGCCCGAGCAGGAGACCCTGACAGAATTACAGAATCGTGGAAGGGACCTTGGAGGTCATCTAGTCCAGCCCCCGGCCCAAGCAGAGGACCCTTACAGAATCATAGAATAAGGAAAGGGAGCTTGGGAGGCCTTCTAGTCTGACCCGTGATGGCGAACCCATGGCACGCGTGCCACAGGTGGCACGTGGAGCCATATCTCAGGTCACGCGAGGCCTTGCCCTATGTCAGCTCCAGTGTGCATGCGATGCTCAGGAAAGCCTCTGTAGCCTGTGGATGGCCAAAAATGGGCCCAACGGGCCTACCAGAAGATCGGAGGCTTCAGTGAGGCCTGCGCACATGCGTGGGGGGGGAGCGCGGGGGGGTGTTGTGTACTCATGCACAGGGGGAGGGCATTGCGTTATGGGTGTGGGCATCATGGGTGTTCGCTCGTTCAACTGCCGCCACACACGGCAGTGTTTGGGTTTACGGGGATCGACCATTAAGGACTCCGACGATGTCCGCTGATCGTTGCTCTTCACCCGGACAGGCAACGCCAACGTCTGCAGCCCGGAGCAGTACAAGGAGTGCGCGGATCCTGCCCTGGGTGAGCCAGGACCCTCCCGGGATTGGGGGTTTGTGGGGGTGGGCGCTTGTGAGCAACTCCGCCCCTCTCCGCCCCCTATTTTTCCCCTCCAGACTTCCTGGCGGAGAAGGACAACAGCTTCTGCTCCTGCCACACCCCCTGCGAGACGGTGCGCTACAGCAAGGAGCTCTCGGTGGTCAAGATCCCCAGCAAGGCCTCCGCCAAATACCTGGCCAAGAAGTACAACCGGAGCGAGCAGTACATCACGTGAGCGGGCCCCCTGCTCTGCATGCCACGCCCCCACCCACGTGCGCGCGTGTCCCACACGGGCTCTGCACACACGCCCGTCACTCCGGTTGCTGTCCTGCTGTGGGCGGGTGGGGGGCACTGACCAAGGAGACACCTACGACAGAGGTGCGCAACCCCCGGGGCTAAAGCCCAGGGTCGGGCCATGAAGTGTTCGGAACCGGGCCGCAGCAGTGGCGGGCGTGTAATGCGCACCTCTGCGTCCTCGCTTAAGCAAGCAGCGGGCGAGTGCCGGCATGGGCCTGCCGCTCACACAGATGCAGATGCATGGAGGCGCCCGCCACTCGGACAAATGCAGCTGCACACATGTGCCCAGTGCTCACACAAATGCATCTGCACACATGTACCTGGCGCTCGCACAAATGTAGCTGCATACACATGCTTGCCTCTCGCACAAGTGTAGCTGCACGCACAACTGTTAAGGTATGTGCAGAGCAACCCTTGAGTAACAAGGATCTGCACATAGAAACGTTGCATTGAAGTCGGTTTGAATAACCATTCAGACACACACAGAGATACATGGAAGTGCATATAGTTTTACTTTAGGAAATAGCACAGTCCAATCAACGGTCTGGGTCATACACTTTCAAATCAGCCAATAGCTAGAAGTGCACGGTCTTCTTCTTACCCGTTTGTCTTTGTCAGTTACAGTAACAAAGACATCACAGCTTATAAACACAACAGAGAATCAGAATGTCAGAGAGAGAGAGTCAGAGAGTAAGCTATGATCTCTAGCTCCCTCTTATGGCCACTTGCAACACAACAGCCAATCAGAAATAACAGACAGTTAAAGCTACATCCCATCAATACAGTGAAAGCGACGTACATCCATTGTTGATTTATACATTGCCAACCCAACTGTTTTGACTTAGTCCTAACAATGCACGTGCCCGCCACTCGCGCGAGTGCAGTTGCACGGACGTGCCTCTGCTCACACGAATGCAGTGGCACATGTGTGCCCACCGCTTGCGGGAACTCGTCCTTTCTCCCCCTCCCATGCCAGTCTGCAAAGGACTCCTGGACAGAGGGGTGACCTCGAAGGGATCCCAGGTGTGCCCACTCCCTTGGCAAAAGCCGCGGGTGACCTCCTGCCTCTGGTCGCCAGGGAGAACCTGCTGGTGCTGGACATCTTCTTCGAAGCCCTGAATTACGAGACCATCGAGCAGAAGAAGGCCTACGAGGTGGCCAGCCTGCTGGGTGAGTGGCCGAGGACCGGGGGAATTGGGGAGGGGGGAGGAGGGGCCGCCACCCTCCGGCTTTCGGGGTAGTTTTTTTGAAACCCGCCAACTGGTGCCCCGGCAGCTCTGACTTCGGTGCCCGCTTTTGCCTTTCCAGGAGACATCGGGGGCCAAATGGGGTTGTTCCTCGGTGCCAGCCTGCTCACCATCCTGGAGATTTTCGATTACCTGTATGAGGTGAGTGGCACCGGCGAGTGGGGGGGGACACGAGTCACTTGGCGTGATTTCTTCGGGCACCGAAGCTGACGGTGGCAGGGGCAAGGAGCCAGACGGAGGTGCCAAGCACCCTCTTGTTCAGCCCCACCCTTCTTTCCGCCCACCCGCCTGGAAAAAACCACGGGCACCCTGGCACCCTGAGCCTGGCACCCTCTCTCTCTTTCTCTCTCTCTGCCCACCACCCTGCCCTCGACCGCTCTGCCAGCCCTTCTCCTCTTATACGGACAGGTGCTGCGGGTCAAACTCTACAGCTACTACCAGGGCAGGAAGGAAGCCCACCACGCTGACGGCAAGAACCTGGTAGGGACCCCCCAGTTCTGGCCATAGCGACCCCCATAGTCCCCCCCCTTGCTCCAAATAGCCGCTTCTGAAAAACCAGTGGGAGACAGAATTGGGGGAGGGTCCCTTGGGGGTCCTGGCAGCAACGGGGAGCTTTGGAGGGGGGCCCTGTGGCATCTGTGGGGTTCACCCACGACGCGCCCTCCCCCACTTTTCAACGCCGGCAGCCCACTTGTCGGGGGGGGTCTCGCCTCATTGCCTGTTTCTCCGTCCCCCGCTCCCTTCCTTTCTCTCTCCTCCCCCCACCTCCCCTCCCCTGCTGTCACCCCATCGCTGCCCCCCCAACCCTGCTTCCATTTGGCATCTTCATCCGCGCCAGGAGTACATGGATCATCTCCCCCGCGGCCGGCTGCCCCCTCCGCCCAGGTAGCGGTCCGCTCCCCACCCACCCACTCAACACGTCTCGGGCGGGACAGGCTTCTTCCCGCCCCCTCCTCAGCCTCTCGGGGGGCCCGTGCCGGAGGGGGAACGTGGGAGAGTGGGGTAGGACGGGCCGAAGCCAGGGAGACCCCCACCTAGATAGATAGATGGATGGATGGATGGATAGATAGATAGATAGATAGATAGATAGATAGATGGATGGATGGATGGATGGATGGATGGATGGATGGATGGATGGATGGATGGATGGATGGATGATAGAATCAAGTGAGAGGTAGATAGATAGATAAATAGAAAGATAGATAGATAAAGATAGATAGATAGATAGATAGATAGATAGATAGATAGATAGAAAGAAAGAAAGAAAGAAAGAAAGAAAGAAAGAAAGAAAGAAAGAAAGAAAGAAAGAAAGAAAGAAAGAAAAATATATACTGTACATAGATAGATATGGATGGATGGATGGACGGACAGACAGACAGACAGACAGATAGATATGGATGGACGGACGGATGGACAGACAGACAGATATGGATGGATGGATGGACGGATGGACGGATGGGTGGGTGGATGGTAGATAGATAGATAGATAGATAGAAATAGATAGAAAGAAAGAAAAATATATACTGTAGATAGATAGATATGGATGGACGGACAGACAGACAGATATGGATGGACGGACGGACGGACAGACAGACAGACAGACAAACAGATAGATAGATAGATAGATAGATAGATAGATAGATAGATAGATAGATAGATAGATAGATATGGATGGGTGGGTGGGTGGGTGGATGGATGGGTGGGTGGATGGTAGATAGATAGATAGATGATAGATAGAAAGAAAAATATATACTGTAGATAGATAGATATGGATGGACGGACGGACAGACAGATATGGATGGATGGATGGATGGATGGATGGATAGATAGATAGATAGATAGATAGATAGATAGATAGATAGATAGATAGATAGATAGATAGATAGATAGATAGATAATGGATGGAGAGAGAGAGAGAGAGAGAGAGAGAGAGAGAGAGAGAGAGAGAGAGAGAGAGAGAGAGAGAGAGAGAGAGAGAGAGAGAGATGGATGATAGGTAGAATGTGGGAGGTGGGAAGCCGGGGAGAGCGCCGTGACCCCCACCCACCCATCCACCTACCCCAAGGCCCCTTTTCTCCCCTCCCCGCAGAGCGCCTGCCATCCACTGCACAGCCCCTCGGACAGCATCGTGGGATACCCCGCGCGTGGGCTACCTCGTCACGCCGCTCTAGGCAGCTTCGAGGAGTTCTCCCGCTCAAGAGAGAGACCCCCCCGCCGCCCCTCCCATGAGGACGGACGGACCCCTGGCCGGCTCCAGGAACAGACGCCTGCGGGACGGGGGTGGGGGAGGGCAGGACGCCACCACCACCACCGGGGACCAGCGGCACCCGTGCAGGTGATGCCACCACGGGAGAGAAGGCGGGACTTGTGGGGGGCCCTCCGGCGGGCCCCTCCCCCCCAAAATTTCTGTCTATCTGTTCATTAAAGGACCTCCTTGGGAACAAACATGGTTGTCTGGCTTTTGGGAGGGGGTGAGAGAAATGGGGAGGGGGGAGAGAAATGAGGAGGGGAAAAGAGAAATGGGGAGGGGGTGAGAGAAATGGGGAGGGGGGAGAGAAATGGGGAGGGGGGAGAGAAATGGGGAGGGGGGAAGAGAAATGGGGAGGGAAGAATCCTTGCCCCCCCCACCCAACACCCGTTGGTGGGCGTCTGCAATTCGGGCCAGAGTGGGGAGGGGGCGCGAAACCCACCCACCCACCGACCCCTTTTCCAGGCAGGCAAGGAAACAACAGCACAGAAGGAATTAAGCAGCATTTTTTATAGAATTCACAGCTATTCACATCAAATCCCGGCTGGTTTCCGCCGTCCCCCCACCGGAAGGATTTGCCCTCCCCCCCCCCCCCCCGTGGCTGCTCTGGGAAGGGTCAGGGGAGGAAGGGAAGGCGCCACGTGCAGCCCTCCCCTGCCACGGACTGCGTCAAGGCGGGCAGAAGTCGGTGAAATACGGATGCTGCAGGGCGTCTTCGGCCGAGATCCGGTGCACCGGGTTGCATTTCAACAGGTTCTGCCAAGGCAAAGTAAAACAGTTCACAGTAACAAGAGTCGGAAGGGACCTCGGAGGTCATCTAGTCCTAGCCCCCTCGCTCGCGCAGGAAGACCTATAACTAGGGATTCGAACCCCTCCCCTCCCCACCACAGCCAGAAAGAGAGAGATGAGAGAGAGAGAGAGAGAGAGAGAGAGAGAGATAGATAGATGGATGGATGGATGGATGGATGGATGGATGGATGGATGGATGGATGGATGGATGGATGGATGATCGATAGATAGATAGTTAGATAGATAGATAGATAGATAGATAGATAGATAGATGATGGATGGATGGATGGATAGATGGATAGATGATAGAGAGAGATGAGAGATGGATATAGAGATGGATGGATGGATGGATGGACAGATGGAAAGATAGATGATAGATAGATGGTATAGATAGATAGATAATGATAGAGATAGATAGATAGATAGATAGATAGATAGATAGATAGATAGATAGATAGATAGATAGATAGATAGATAGATAGATGATGGATGGATGGATGGATGGATAGATAGATGAGAGAGAGAGAGAGAGAGATGAGAGATGGATATAGATATGGATGGATGGATGGACAGATGGAAAGATAGATGATAGATGGTAGATAGATAGATAGATAGATAGATAGATAGATAGATAGATAGATAGATAGATAGATAGATAGATAGATAGATAGATAGATGATAGATAGAGATAGAGAGATGGTAGATAGATAGATAGATAGATAGATAGATAGATAGATAGATAGATAGATAGATAGATAGATAGATAGATAGATAGATAGATAGATAGATAGATAGATAGAGATAGAGAGATGGTAGATAGATAGATAGATAGATAGATAGATAGATAGATAGATAGATAGATAGATAGATAGATAGATAGATAGATAGATAGATGGTAGATAGATAGATAGATAGATAGATAGATAGATAGATAGATAGATAGATAGATAGATAGAGATAGATAGATAAATAGATAGATAGATGAGAGAGAGAGAGAGAGAGAGATGAGAGATGGATATAGATATGGATGGATGGATGGATGGATGGATGGATGGACAGATAGAAAGACGATAGATAGATAGATAGTATAGATAAGATAGATGATAGATAGATATAGATAGATGATAGATAGAGATAGATGATAGATAGAGAGAGATGATAGATGATGAATATATAATTATGGAGATATAGATAGATAGATGGATGGATGGATGGATGGATGGATGGATGGATGGATGATAGAGAGAGATAAATAGAGAGAGATGGAGAGAGAGAGGAGAGAGAGAGAGAGAGAGATGGATGATAGAGAGATAAATAGATAGATAGAGAAAGATGATGGATATATAATTATGGAGATATAGATAGATAGATGATAGATAGATAGATAGATAGATAGATAGATAGATAGATAGATAGATAGATAGATAGATAGATAGATAGATAGATAGATAGATAGATAAATAGATAGATAGATAGATGAGAGAGAGAGAGAGAGAGAGATGAGAGATGGATATAGATATGGATGGATGGATGGATGGATGGATGGACAGATAGAAAGACGATAGATAGATAGATAGTATAGATAAGATAGATGATAGATAGATATAGATAGATGATAGATAGAGATAGATGATAGATAGAGAGAGATGATAGATGATGAATATATAATTATGGAGATATAGATAGATAGATGGATGGATGGATGGATGGATGGATGGATGGATGGATGGATGGATGGATGATAGAGAGAGATAAATAGAGAGAGATGGAGAGAGAGAGGAGAGAGAGAGAGAGAGAGATGGATGATAGAGAGATAAATAGATAGATAGAGAAAGATGATGGATATATAATTATGGAGATATAGATAGATAGATAGATAGATAGATAGATAGATAGATAGATAGATAGATAGATAGATAGATAGATAGATAGATAGATAGATAGATAGATAGATAGATAGATAGATATGGAGAGAGAGAGAGAGATGAGAGATGGATATAGATATGGATGGATGGATGCTGTACCGGGTTACATTTCAACAGGTTCTGCCAAGCCAAAGTTAACAGTAACAAGAACCGGAAGGAACCTTGGAGGTCATCTAGTCCAACCCCGCCTTCCTCACACAGGAGACCTACACTGGGGATTCGAACTGCCGACCTTTCCGATCGACGAGCTCAGCCTATCAGCCACTGAAGCCACCAAAGAAGAAAGGAGATCCTCGGAAAGAGCCCCCTCCCCCCGCCACAGCCAGAAAGTGGGGAGGGGGCACGGAGGGAGGGAGGGGTGGCGTTGCTGGGAAACTCACCTGTAGCAGGTCCCGTCCCGTCGTACTCAGTTTCGGCACCACGTTGACCAGCGAAGTCGTGGCAGGATACATTGGGTAGGGCTGGGAAGGAACCGGGTAAAGGTGAGGGGGGGGGGGATTTTCGGGGCCCAGAGGTCAGCTGGGAGCCCACCCACCCACCCACCCACTTCTTTCGTGGGGGGACCCGCCTGCTGACCTTGTAATCGGGGAGTTTGGTCATGCCCGGCCACTGCTCCTCGGCGGGGGTACCTAGCAGCGTGGAAGAGTCAAGGATTTTGGAGGGGGGGACCTTTTGCCTGTCCTGCCCCCCACCCCCCGAGACCCCTCTCCCAACACGGCCGTTTCCCCCCCTCCCCACCCAACTCTCAACATTTCTCACCCACCCACCCAGCGGAAGAAGGATATCGAAAGATGCGCTTCAGTTGGTCGTCAACGTCGTTGCCCGGAAAGAGAGGGCGCCCCGCGTTGGCCAACTCTGGGGAGGGAGGGGGAGGGAAGAGTCAGAGTCCCCCTCCCACCCTTCCTCGCTTTCCCAAATGGGACCCCGCCCAGCCCCGCCGCCGCCGCCTCGGCCTCACCGGCGAAAATGCAGCCGGCCGACCACATGTCGATGGACGTGGAGTAGAGCTTGGCGCCAAAGAGGACGTCGGGGGGGCGATACCAGAGGGTCACCACCTGTGGGGAGACACACCGCACCCCCCTCAATCGATCAGAGCTGGAGGTCGAGGAGCAGAAGACCCCCCACCCTTTTTTTCCCCCAAACGGGGTGGGGGAGCAGACAACAGAGCCTCCGGAACGATTCCGCAGAGAGGCCGGGAACAACGGAAGGTACAGGGTCTTTCGCCTGCTCGAGGAAGGGGTTGGACTGGATGACCTCGGAGGTCCCTTCCGACTCTGTTATTCTGTAAGGGTCTCCGTTTGAGCAGGGGGTTGGACTGGATGACCTCTAAGGTCCCTCTAAGACTGTTATTCTGTAAGGGTCTCCTGCTTGAGCAGGGGGTTGGACTGGATGACCTCTAAGGTCCCTTCCGACACTGTTATTCTGTAAGGGTCTCCTGTTTGAGCAAGGGGTTGGACTGGATGACCTCTAAGGTCCCTTCCGACTGTTATTCTGTAAGGGTATCCTGTTTGAGCAGGGGGTTGGACTGGATGACCTCTAAGGTCCCTTCCGACACTGTTATTCTGTAAGGGTCTCCTGTTTGAGCAAGGGGTTGGACTGGATGACCTCTAAGGTCCCTTCCGACTGTTATTCTGTAAGGGTATCCTGTTTGAGCAGGGGGTTGGACTGGATGACCTCAGAGGTCCCTTCCGACTCTGTTATTCAGTAAGGGTCTCCTGTTTGAGCAGGGGGTTGGACTAGATGATCTTTAAGGTCCCTCCAACACTGTTATTCTGTAAGGGTCTCCTGTTTGAGCAGGGGGTTGGACTAGATGACCTTTAAGGTCCCTCCAACACTGTTATTCTGTAAGGGTCTCCTGCTTGAGCAAGGGGTTGGACTGGATGACCTCTAAGGTGCCTCCAACACTGTTATTCTGTAAGGGTCTCCTGTTTGAGCAGAGGGTTGGACTGGATGACCTCTAAGGTCCCTCTAACACTGTTATTCAGTAAGGGTCTCCTGTTTGAGCAGAGGGTTGGACTGGATGACCTCTAAGGTCCCTCTAACACTGTTATTCTGTAAGGGTCTCCTGTTTGAGCAGGGGGTTGGACTGGATGACCTCTGAGGTCCCTCCAACACTGTTATTCCGTAAGGGTCTCCTGTTTGAGCAGGGGGTTGGATTGGATGACCTCCGAGGTCCCTTCCAACTCTGTGATTCTGTTATATTCTGCGATCCCAGAACAAACCATTCCCCCACGGAGCTCCAGGCAGGAGCACACACCCTCCTGGGGGGGGGGTCTTCCTTCTTGGGGTGGGTGGGTGCAAGGGTACCCTCAGGGGATTCCCCTACCCCCACCCCCACCCTCCCGTCTTCTCCGCCAAGGGGGTTCTTGCTCACCTCCGCTGAATAGCAGCGCACTGGAATGCCAAAGGCTCGCGCCAGCCCGAAATCCGCCAACTTCAGCTCCCCGTTCTGGGCATCCAAGGCAAGAAACAGTCAGTTAGGAAAGGGGGTCAGGGGGACACGCCGGGACCCCCTTCCGGCTGGCGATTGGGTGGGTGGGGGGGGGGGGAACGACCCCAAACGCCCAGCCATTTGGCTGAGAGTGAAAGTGGGAGGAAAGTGTCCCGTGGATAAAACGATCCTGGCATAGAAAAAATTCAGATTTGGTTCGAGCCAATTTACCAAATAAAAGATAGGTAGAAAAACCGGAACTGGACCAGAAAAAAATGGAGAGATTAAAAATAAAGAAATAATTGAAGGTATATGTTCATTGAAATGTAAAAGTGGTGGAGGAACAAATTAAAAAAATTCTGCAAAAACAAAATACTATTACATCGTGTGGCAGGTTCTGAACGGCAGCCAGAAATTAGCCTGGCAGAAATCTTGGGGGGAAAAAAGACGGAAAACATCATAAAGGAAGAGAAATGTTGGATTGCGCGGAAGGAGGTCAAACGACGAGGGCATGACATGAAATGAAAAGGAAGATTCGGGAGGGGATGAAATGTTTGCAACACATTTTGACGATTGGCTGGAAAAGGGAAAAGCAAAATAAATCCGTGAACATTTAATTTTTAGTAATATATGTATGATTTTCATTCGCTTGAAGTTACTATAATCAGATGTATGAAGTAAAAGTGTAACAAGAATTATAGATTATACCTATATATATAGATATCTCTCTCTCTCTCTCTCTCTCTCTCTCTCTCTCTCTCTCTCTCTCTATCATCTATCTACATCTATCTATCTATATCTATATTTATATCTCTCTCTATATATATATATATATCTCTCATGTTATCTATCTATCTATCCATCCATCCATCCATCTAATCTCTCTCTCCCTCTCTCTCTATCTATCTAATTTATCTAATTTATCTCTATCTATCTATCTATCTATCATCTATCTATATCATTTCTCTATCTATCTATCTATCTATTTATCTATCTATCATCTATCTATCTCTATATCTATCATCTTATCTATCTAATCTCTATCTATCTCTATATCTGTCAATCTCTCTATCTATATCTATATCTATCTATCAGATCTCTGATATAGATCTCTATCTCTATCTCTATCTTTCTATCTATCTCTATCTATCATCTATCTTTCTATCTTTCTATCTATCTTTCTATCTATCTATCTATCTATCATCTATCATCTATCATCTATCTCTGTCTATCTATCTATCTATCTATCTATCTATCTATCTATCTATCTATCTATCTATCCATCCATCCATCCATCCATCCATCCATCCATCCATCACTATCTCTCTCTCTCTCTCTCTCTCTCTCTATCTATCATCTTATCTATCTATCTCTATCTATCTAATCTCTATCTCTATCTATCTATATCTATCTCTATCATCTACCTATATCTATCTATCTATCTATCTATCTATCTATCTATCTATCTATCTATCTATCTATCTATCTATCTATCTATCTATCCATCCATCCATCACTATCTCTCTCTCTCTCTCTCTATCTATATATCTCTATATCTATCTCTATATCTACCTACCTACCTACCTATCATCTATCTATCTATCTATCTATCTATCTATCTATCTATCTATCTATCTATCTATCTATCTATCTATCATCTATCTAATCTCTATCTCTATCTATCTATCTCTATGTATCATCTTATCTATCTATCTATCTATCTATCTATCTATCTATCTATCTATCTATCTATCTATCTATCTATCCATCCATCCATCCATCACTATCTCTCTCTCTCTCTCTCTCTCTCTCTCTCTCTCTATCTCTCTATCATCTTATCTATCTATCTCTATCTATCTATCTAATCTCTATCTCTATCTATCTATATCTATCTCTATCATCTACCTATATCTATCTATCTATCTATCTATCTATCTATCTATCTATCTATCTATCTATCTATCTATCTATCCATCCATCCATCCATCACTATCTCTCTCTCTCTCTCTATCTATATATCTCTATATCTATCTCTATATCTACCTACCTACCTACCTACCTACCTACCTATCATCTATCTATCTATCTATCTATCTATCTATCTATCTATCTATCTATCTATCTATCATCTATCTATCATCTATCTAATCTCTATCTCTATCTATCTCTATCTCTATGTATCATCTTATCTATCTATCTATCTATCTATCTATCTATCTATCTATCTATCTATCTATCCATCCATCCATCCATCCATCCATCCATCACTATCTCTCTCTCTCTCTCTATCTATATATCTCTATATCTATCTCTATATCTACCTACCTACCTACCTACCTACCTATCATCTATCTATCTATCTATCTATCTATCTATCTATCTATCTATCTATCTATCTATCTATCTATCTATCATCTATCTAATCTCTATCTCTATCTATCTCTATCTCTATGTATCATCTTATCTATCTATCTATCTATCTATCTATCTATCTATCTATCTATCTATCTATCTATCTATCTATCTATCTATCCATCCATCCATCCATCCATCACTATCTCTCTCTCTCTCTCTCTCTCTCTCTCTCTCTCTCTCTCTATCTCTCTATCATCTTATCTATCTATCTCTATCTATCTATCTAATCTCTATCTCTATCTATCTATATCTATCTCTATCATCTACCTATATCTATCTATCTATCTATCTATCTATCTATCTATCTATCTATCTATCTATCCATCCATCCATCCATCACTATCTCTCTCTCTCTCTCTCTATCTATATATCTCTATATCTATCTCTATATCTACCTACCTACCTACCTACCTACCTACCTACCTATCATCTATCTATCTATCTATCTATCTATCTATCTATCTATCTATCTATCTATCTATCATCTATCTATCATCTATCTAATCTCTATCTCTATCTATCTCTATCTCTATGTATCATCTTATCTATCTATCTATCTATCTATCTATCTATCTATCCATCCATCCATCCATCCATCCATCCATCCATCCATCACTATCTCTCTCTCTCTCTCTCTATCTATATATCTCTATATCTATCTCTATATCTACCTACCTACCTACCTACCTACCTACCTATCATCTATCTATCTATCTATCTATCTATCTATCTATCTATCTATCTATCTATCTATCTATCTATCTATCATCTATCTATCATCTATCTAATCTCTATCTCTATCTATCTCTATCTCTATGTATCATCTTATCTATCTATCTATCTATCTATCTATCTATCTATCTATCTATCTATCTATCTATCTATCTATCTATCTATCCATCCATCCATCCATCCATCCATCCATCCATCACTATCTCTCTCTCTCTCTATATATATATATATATATCTATATCTATCTCTATATCTACCTACCTACCTACCTACCTATCATCTATCTATCTATCTATCTATCTATCTATCTATCTATCTATCTATCTATCTATCTATCATCTATCTATCATCTATCTATCTAATCTCTATCTCTATCTATCTCTATCTATCTCTATCTATCATCTATCTATCTATCTATCTATCTATCTATCTATCTATCTATCTATCTATCTATCTATCTATCTATCTATCTATCTCTATCTCTATCTCTATCATCTTATCTATCTATCTATCTATCTATCTATCATCTATCTATCATCTATCTATCTATCCTATCTCTCTCTCTCTAAATATAGATAGATAAATATAGATATATAGATATAGATTATATATACAGTATATAATTCTATATAATGTTTTTTTTTAATGTCAATAACCAAATAAAAATTATTTTTTAAAAAAAGAAAAAAGAAAGAAAGTGGGAGGATGGATTTGGTCTAACCTTTTTTGGGGGGGGGGTTAAGACGGTCTCCCTCCCATATTGGGCAGAGGGAGGGGGGAACCCCAGAAGGAGGTTGTGGGGGGGGGGAACGGGACCTCCAGATTTCGGTGCCAATTCTGCCACACACACGCCAGAGAGGGCCTTTCTGGCACCAGCCAGCCAATGGCAACTTGACAGCCAGCCGCGCGAGTGTCCGGGACCGCAGGGATCCCTTCAAAGTAACTGTTGGGGGTGGGTGGGAGGGAAACGGCGGTGCCCATCGCTCCCCCGTCCCATGCGGGGGGGGAGAGAGCTGGAAAAGGAAGACCCCCTCTCCCCGTTAAACTCACCCGGTTAATGAGGAGGTTCTGCGGCTTGAGGTCCCGGTGGAGGACGTTCCGGCTGTGACAGAAGCCGAGGCCCTTTAGCAGCTGGTACATGAAGGACTGTGGGGGGGGGGGAAGAGGGGAGGCGGTGTGCCCGTCAACCGGACCGGCACCGGCTCGGTGTTTTCGGGGTAGCCGGAGGTCCCCACCGAGCACACACACCCAGCCCCGAACGTCCGTCTTACCTTCACAATCTCCGAGTCCAAATCGCCGTTGCAGCTGTCGAAATACTTCTTCAGGTCCTGCAGGGGGCGCCAAGGTCAGCGGAGGGACCTTCCAATGGGGGGGGGGGAAATATGGCCAATTTCCCTGCCTTCCATTTCAAGGGGGGCAGAATTTAAGGGTGGTTACAAGGGTGAAGCCCCCCTCCCTAAGCAGCCGGAAAAGGAAACTGGGCCGTTTGGGGGGGTTGCTTCCGTTCGCGTTACTCGCGAGTTACGATGGTTCGCTTAGAGACCGTTCGGCTTTCCGCGGGGTGTTGGAAAAAAGGCGACTTTCGACGTTAGGACTGTCGGGGTGTCCCCGCGATTAAAATTCATGGCCACCCGGTTCAAACTTAGCAACAGAAATTTTGTGGTTGTAAATTGACGACTGCGTGTTGTGTTTAACGGCCATCAATGCCGCCAGCCCCACGATAAGGTGGCTTGTGGAATGTGGGGCGCCAGCTGCGGAGTGGGGGGCGGGGGCAAGACCATCACAACCAATCAGCGGAGATTCCCATCTGGGGCAAAAGGGAGATTTGGGAGTGGAGGGTGTCTCCTTTTATGTCCATCGCCTTACTTACTTGGTCGCAGAATTCGAAAACCAACGTCAGCTTCTTGTCGCTGTGCAGGACATCGTGCAAGCTGCAAGGGGAGAGGGGAGGCAGTCTGGGCAGGGGTCTTCGCCAGCATCCCCTCTCATTGCCCTGCTGAACACGAGATCCAGACAAACAGTGGGTCCCAGAACACGGGACCCCGATAAAAGCAGTGGGTCCCAGAACGCAGCAATCAAATAAAGCAGTGGGTCCCAGAACACAGGACCCAAGACAAAGCAGTGGGTCCCAGAACACGGGACCCAAGACAAAGTAGTGGGTCCCAGAACACGGGACCCAAGACAAAGCAGTCGGTCCCAGAACACAGCAATCCAATAAAGCAGTCGGTCCCAGAACACAGGACCCAAGACAAAGCAGTGGGTCCCAGAACGCAGCAATCCAATAAAGCAGTGGGTCCCAGAACACAGGACCCAAGACAAAGCAGTGGGTCCCAGAATACAGCAATCCAATAAAGCAGTTGGTCCCAGAACCCGGGACCCAAGACAAAGCAGTGGGTCCCAGAATGCAGCAATCCAATAAAGCAGTGGGTCCCAGAACCCGGGACCCAAGACAAAGCAGTGGGTCCCAGAATGCAGCAATCCAATAAAGCAGTGGGTCCCAGAATACGGGATCCAAGACAAAGCAGTGGGTCCCAGAACATGGGACCCTGATAAAGCAGTGGGTCCCAGAACACAGGACCGAGACAAAAGCAGTGAGTCCCAGAACGCAGCAATCCAATAAAGCAGTTGGTCCCAGAACACGGGACCCAGACAAAGAAGTGGGTCCCAGAACACAGCAATCCAATAAAGCACTTGGTCCCAGAACACGGGACCCAAGACAAAGCAGTGGGTCCCAGAACACGGGACCCAGACAAAGTAGTGGGTCCCAGAACACGGGACCCAAGACAAAGCAGTCGGTCCCAGAACACAGCAATCTAATAAAGCAGTCGGTCCCAGAACACAGGACCCAAGACAAAGCAGTCGGTCCCAGAATACAGCAATCCAATAAAGCAGTGGGTCCCAGAACACGGGACCCAAGACCAAGCAGTGGGTCCCAGAATGCAGCAATCCAATAAAAGAGTGGGTCCCAGAACACAGGACCCAAGACAAAGCAGTGGGTCCCAGAATACAGCAATCCAATAAAACAGTGGGTCCCAGAACCCGGGACCCAGACAAAGTAGTGGGTCCCAGAACACGGGACCCAAGACAAAGCAGTCGGTCCCAGAACACAGCAATCTAATAAAGCAGTCGGTCCCAGAACACAGGACCCAAGACAAAGCAGTCGCTCCCAGAATACAGCAATCCAATAAAGCAGTGGGTCCCAGAACACGGGACCCAAGACCAAGCAGTGGGTCCCAGAATGCAGCAATCCAATAAAAGAGTGGGTCCCAGAACACAGGACCCAAGACAAAGCAGTGGGTCCCAGAATGCAGCAATCCAATAAAGCAGTGGGTCCCAGAACACAGGACTCAAGACAAAGCAGTGGGTCCCAGAATGCAGCAATCCAATAAAGCAGTGGGTCCCAGAACCCGGGACCCAAGACAAAGCAGTGGGTCCCAGAATGCAGCAATCCAATAAAGCAGTGGGTCCCAGAACACGGGACTCAAGACAAAGCAGTGGGTCCCAGAATGCAGCAATCCAATAAAGCAGTGGGTCCCAGAACCCGGGACCCAAGACAAAGCAGTGGGTCCCAGAATGCAGCAATCCAATAAAGCAGTGGGTCCCAGAATACGGGATCCAAGACAAAGCAGTGGGTCCCAGAACATGGGACCCTGATAAAGCAGTGGGTCCCAGAACACAGGACCGAGACAAAAGCAGTGAGTCCCAGAACGCAGCAATCCAATAAAGCAGTTGGTCCCAGAACACGGGACCCAGACAAAGAAGTGGGTCCCAGAACACAGCAATCCAATAAAGCACTTGCTCCCAGAACACGGGACCAAAGACAAAGCAGTGGGTCCCAGAACACAGCAATCCAATAAAGCAGTCGGTCCCAGAACACAGGACCCAAGACAAAGCAGTCGGTCCCAGAATACAGCAATCCAATAAAGCAGTGGGTCCCAGAACACGGGACCCAAGACCAAGCAGTGGGTCCCAGAATGCAGCAATCCAATAAAACAGTGGGTCCCAGAACACAGGACCCAAGACAAAGCAGTGGGTCCCAGAATACAGCAATCCAATAAAGCAGTTGGTCCCAGAACCCGGGACCCAAGACAAAGCAGTGGGTCCCAGAATGCAGCAATCCAATAAAGCAGTGGGTCCCAGAACACGGGACTCAAGACAAAGCAGTGGGTCCCAGAATGCAGCAATCCAATAAAGCAGTGGGTCCCAGAACCCGGGACCCAAGACAAAGCAGTGGGTCCCAGAATGCAGCAATCCAATAAAGCAGTGGGTCCCAGAATACGGGATCCAAGACAAAGCAGTGGGTCCCAGAACATGGGACCCTGATAAAGCAGTGGGTCTCAGAACACAGGACCGAGACAAAAGCAGTGAGTCCCAGAACGCAGCAATCCAATAAAGCAGTTGGTCCCAGAACACGGGACCCAGACAAAGAAGTGGGTCCCAGAACACAGCAATCCAATAAAGCACTTGGTCCCAGAACACGGGACCCAAGACAAAGCAGTGGGTCCCAGAACACGGGACCCAGACAAAGCAGTGGGTCCCAGAACATGGGACCCAGACAAAGCAGTGGGTCCCAGAACATGGGACCCAGACAAAGCAGTCGGTCCCAGAACACAGGACCCAAGACAAAGCAGTCGGTCCCAGAATACAGCAATCCAATAAAGCAGTGGGTCCCAGAACACGGGACCCAAGACCAAGCAGTGGGTCCCAGAATGCAGCAATCCAATAAAACAGTGGGTCCCAGAACACAGGACCCAAGACAAAGCAGTGGGTCCCAGAATACAGCAATCCAATAAAACAGTGGGTCCCAGAACCCGGAACCCAAGACAAAGCAGTGGGTCCCAGAATGCAGCAATCCAATAAAGCAGTGGGTCCCAGAACACGGGACTCAAGACAAAGCAGTGGGTCCCAGAATGCAGCAATCCAATAAAGCAGTGGGTCCCAGAACCCGGGACCCAAGACAAAGCAGTGGGTCCCAGAATGCAGCAATCCAATAAAGCAGTGGGTCCCAGAACACGGGACTCAAGACAAAGCAGTGGGTCCCAGAATGCAGCAATCCAATAAAGCAGTGGGTCCCAGAACCCGGGACCCAAGACAAAGCAGTGGGTCCCAGAATGCAGCAATCCAATAAAGCAGTGGGTCCCAGAATACGGGATCCAAGACAAAGCAGTGGGTCCCAGAACATGGGACCCTGATAAAGCAGTGGGTCCCAGAACACAGGACCAAGACAAAAGCAGTGAGTCCCAGAACACAGCAATCCAATAAAGCAGTTGGTCCCAGAACACGGGACCCAGACAAAGAAGTGGGTCCCAGAACACAGCAATCCAATAAAGCACTTGGTCCCAGAACACGGGACCCAAGACAAAGCAGTGGGTCCCAGAACACGGGACCCAAGCCAAAAGCAGTGGGTCCCAGGTAGTCCCAGGGGCAAGGAGGCCCGGCCGGATGCTACCTCTGCCTGGTTTCCAACCAGTTCTTCAAAGCCCCCTCCCCTCAAAGGGGACCCTTTACCCTGTGCCCAAGCGGGTGGTATACAAGGTTCGAGAGGCAAGACCCCCTCCACTTACCCCCCACTCATCTGGAAAGGGGGCTATAAGACAGCACCTCCGCTCCCTCGATCGCTCCCCCCCCACCTGAACCCCTGCCCCGGCCTCCCCCCAAATGGAGACCCCCCTCTTGAAGCCCCCTCCCCACCAAAACTCACCGCACAATGTTCTTGTGTTTGAGTTCCTTCAGAAGGCAGATCTCCCGCAGAGCCGAGCTGGGGACGCCCTAAAAATACAGCAAGAGGGGGGATCAGTGTGCAGAAAGCCCCCTCCCCATTTAAAAGGACCAAGACCACCCACCCACCACCCACCCACCCAAAGACCCTAGGGGATGCAAAAGCAGACGGTTGGGGGGGGTGTGGGGACATCCTGCGGGAGCTGTCAATGCAGCAGGCGGCGGCGGGAGTGGATGGGAGCCCCCTCTCCCCGCGCAGCGCTGCAGAAGGAGCCCCCCGACCCATTTCTCTCCCACCCCCCCACGGCTTGCCTCGTCGTCGTCGTCCAGCCGCACCCGCTTGAGCGCCACGATCTCGTGGGTCTCCCGGTTCTTGGCTTTGAAGACGGTCCCGTAAGTGCCTAATAAAGGGTGGGAGGGCTTAAGCCTCGCTTAGAGACCCCCGAAGCCCCCTCCCCTCCATCCTCTCCTCCTCCTCCTCGCTATACGCGCAGCTCTCTATAGGGAGGGGGGGTCTCTCTCCCTATAGAGAATCCCACCCACCCACCCCTCCTCCCCACGACCCCCCCCCGCGGGTGGACGCCCACCCTCTCCGATCTTCTCCAGCTTCTCGTATTTCTGCATCGCTCGCCTCCCTCCCTCCCACGCGAGGGATGCTGCGCCCCGCGAGCCCCCAGCCCGATCGGGACTGCAATTCCCGGCGTGCCTCGCTCGGGGGACGGCGCGGGGGCGGGGCGGAGAGACGCCGAGGCCGCCTCCTCTGCGGGGAGGGGGAAAAAAAGACTACGACTCCCGGCAGGCGTCGCGCGGCCAGGCTAGAGGCTTCCTCCACCTCGACCCCCACCACGCAAAATCATAGATTCTCGGGGGCTGGAAGGGATTCTCGGAGGTCTTCTTCGTCTAACAGACTAACCCATATACTCAAGCCATGCCCCCCCGTGGCGGAATCGTAGAAATAAGAGTCGGAAGGGAGCCCTGGAGGTCATCTAGTCCAAATCCCCCCTGCTCGAGCAGGAGAACCCTGACGGAATCATGGAACAATGGGAGGTCATCTAGTCCAACCCCCTGCTCAAGCAAGAGAACCCTGACGGAACCATGGAACAATGGGAGGGACCCTGGAGGTCATCTAGTCCAACCCCCCTGCTCAAGCAGGAGAACCCTGCCGGAATCATGGAACAATGGGGGGGACCCTGGAGGTCATCTAGCCCAACCCCCCTGCTCAAGCAGGAGAACCGTGACGGAATCATGGAACAATGGGAGGGATCATGGAGGTCATCTAGTCCAACCCCCTCCTCAAGCAGGAGAACCTCAAAAAATCATAGAATGACAGAGTTGGAAGGGACCTGGGAGATCATCTAGTCCAACCCCCTGCTCAAGCAGGAGACCCTCACAGAATCATAGAAGGACAGAGTTGGAAAGGACATGAGAGGTCATCTAGTCCAACCCCCTTGGTCCAACAGGAGACCCTCACAGAATCATACAATGACAGAGTTAGAAGGGACCTCGGAGGTCAGCAAGTCCAACCCACTACTCAAGCTGGAGACCCTTACAGAATCATTGAATAAGAGAGTTGGAAGGGACCTGGGAGGTCATCTAGTCCAACCTGCCCTAGACCATTTCATGTGAACCAAAATCAAACGGTCGGCCACTGATTTGTATCTACGACCGTCGCTGTGTTCCTTGTCGTCCCGTGATCTGCTCTTGCGACCTTCCCACCAGCGAAGTCGACGGGAGCTCTGGGGTGAAGCCCGCTTTGCTTAATGCCCACGTCGTTACTCCCTGAACGACCGCAAGGATTCACTTAACAATGGGCCACACTCACTGAAGAAATGTCCCGCTCACCCAGAGAAAAATTTGGTGTCTTTGTGTCTGCGTCTGTCTGTGTGTTTGTCTGTGTGTCTGTGTGTGTGGATTGTGGTCGTAAATCGAGGATTAGCTGCCTTCGAGAAGGGAGGGGCTTTCGCAGACGCGGGAGGGGAGGGGTTTGGTTTGCCCCGCCGTGCACGTGGCGGAGGTTGGGCTCAATTGGCGCATGCGCGGCTAGAGAAAGAGAGAGAGATACAGAGATAGAGAGAGAAGGTCGGAATCGGTGGGGCGGGCGGCGGCGGGTTCGATTCCCTGCTTCCCCGCGCTGTCGGATCGGGTGAGTGGCGGTCGGTCGCGGGGAGCGAGGACCGAGGGCAGGGGGCGGGGGTCCTGGGAGTCTGTGTCCCAGGAGAGGGGTGCCAAGCCCCCCCCTCCTCATCTTCTTGGAGGGGTGCATTGCGGACCAACCCCCCACCCAAATGCACCCCGGGGCCGGCGCTCGGAGATACGGCGGGGCAAAGCCCCGGAGTTACGACCTCCCCCTCTGATCGGGCGCGGGACCGGCTTGCAAGAAGAACACCCCCCCCGTTCCTCCCCACGCCCCTTCTCCGAATTTGGGAAGGGAAGGAGGGAGGGAGGGCGTGGGAACGGTTGCGGAGGCAGCCGGGCGGGTCCGGGAGAGGCTGGCTTGGGAAGCCCGCGGGCAGCGCACCTGTCTGGGGAAAGTGGGTTGCGTAAGGCAGGTCCCCCTCCCTCCTCCCCAAGGGTCCCCCTCCCCCTAAGGGTTCTCCTCCCCCATCCCCAAAACTCCCCCTCCCCCATTCCCCAAGGGTCCCCCTCCCCCCCTGAGCAGCATATCTATAAACAGTTGGAAGGGACCTTGCAGGTCATCTAGTCCAACCCCCTGCCCAAGCAGGAGCCCCTACATCTGCCTCTACCTAGAATCGAACTCACAACCTCCTGATTGGGAGGCAAGAGCTCCACCTCTAGGCCACTCCCCAAGGGTCCCCCTCCTCCCCTCCCCAAGGGTCCCCCTCCCCCCTCCCCAAGGGTCCCCCTCCCCCCCCCCTCCGCAAGGGTCCCTCTAACCCCCCCCTTCCCCAAAGGAGACTCGCCCGGGCCACCCCACTTTTAACAGATGAACAGAGTTGGAAGGGACCTGGCAGGTCATCTAGTCCAACCCCCTGTCCAAGCAGGAGACCCTACATCTGCCTCTAGCCAGGATCGAACTCACAACCTCCTGATTGAGCCAGGCCACAGCGGGGGGGGGGGGGGGGCCACGGGTCCTGGAAAGCGGCCCCCTCCCCTCCCTTCTAGCTGGAGGAGAAGATAGCCCCCTCCCCACCTGCTTGGGCTTCCGGAGGGTGGGATGCCTAGACCCCCCCTCCCCATCTGATGCCCCCACCCCACTTTTTCCCCCAAGGGAGGGGGTCCTGCAAAGCAGCCCCCTCCTAGTTGGAGGAGAAGAGAGCCCTTTCCCCACCTGCTTGGGTTCCAGACCCCCCCTCCCTGCCCTCCCATGCCGCCCCCACCCCACTTTTGCCCGGAGGGGCTTCCTGTGGAAAGCAGCTCAAACCAGCCCACCCCTCTCCTCCCTCTGCCTTGGGGAAGCAAGAGCCCCCTCCCCACCTCCTGGTAGGCTCCAGGAGGGTAGGATGGCCTAGCCCTCCCCCCTCCTCCGCCCCCCCCCCGCACTGCCCCCCCAGGGGATGCCCGGACAGCAGCCCCCCTCCCCTCTGGCTGGAGAACCTCCCCTCAGAACCTCTGGAGGGAAGGGGGGAGCTCTTTGTGGTGGTGGGGGGCTCGGTCCTATCCTCCCCCCCCCATTCAATGCAGGTCCTGAGGGTGGCAGGGGCGAGCCAAGAGTCCGGTTTTGTCTGCTTCGCCCCCTCCAGATTTGGGGCTGGGCCAGTTTGGTGCCAGTTCGGGCTACAAGCCAACCGCCGTGTGAGGGACCCCCCCCGTCTCATTCCCCCCCCCCCCGGTCTGGCCCATCCCAGAATGGGCCTCAACCCTGTACCCCAACACCCCCCCGCTTCCTCCCCCCAATCTCTCTCTCTCTCTCTCTCTCCTCTCTCTCTCTCTCTCTCTCTCTCTCTCTCTCTCTCTCTCTCTCTCTCTCTCTCTCTCTCTCTCATGCGGGGGTCTCGCGGTCCCTGATCTCCACTATCAAGGCCCCCAGAGTCATTCTTAGGAGACCCCAACATTGGTTGGTGGGTGGGTTCTCCCCACATCCTCCTCCTCCTCATCGCAGGCTAGGCTCTTGCAAGGATGGTGGTGGGGGGCACTCTTGAGATCCTCTAGTCCAGCCTCCAGCTCAGAGAGGGAATCCGGGCGAAAGCAGCGTGGCGGAATAAGAGTGGAGTGGAATGTGGAATGTGGACTAGAATGAAATGGAATTTAGAATAGAGAATTGAATTGAATATGGATTTAGAATAGAATATAGAATAACATTAAATAGAATTGGGGGGGACTCTTGAGGTCCTCTAGTCCAGCCCCGGCTCGGAGAAGGAATCCAGGCGAAAGCAGCGTGGCGGAATAGAGTGGAGTGGAATATGGAATATGGAATATGGAATAGAATTTAGAATGTAGAATAGATTATAGAAAGAATGGAATACAATAGAATGGAATGGAATGGAATGGGATAGACTATAGAAAAAAATTAAATAGAATATAGAATAGAATAGAAAATAGAATAGAATAGATTTCTAGATGAACTCCAAGGTCCCTTACAACTCTGTGAGTCTGTAATTCTGTAAGAGTCTCCTGCTTCAGCTGGGGGTTGGACTAGATGACCTCCAAGGTCCCTTCTAACTCTCTGTGACTCTAATTCTGTAAGGGTCTCTTGCTTGAACTGGGGGTTGGACTACATGACCTCCGAGGTCCTTTGCAACTCTGTTTTTCTGGAATGGTCTCCTGCTCGAACAGGGGGTTGGACTAAATGACCTCTGAGGTCCCTTACAAACCTTTTATTCTGTAAGGGTCTCTAGTTCGAGAAGGGGGTTGGGCTAGATGACCTCCGAGGTCCCTTCTAACTCTCTGTGACTCTGTAATTCTGTAAGAGTCTCCTGCTCGAGAAGGGGGTTGGACTAGATGACCTCCAAAGTCACTTCTAACTCTCTGTGACTCTGTAATTCTGTAAGGGTCTCTTGCTCGAGCAGAGGGTTGTACTAGATGACCTCCGAGGTCCCTTCTAACTCTCTGTGACTCTGTAATTCTGTAAGGGTCTCCTGCTCAAGCAGAGGGTTGTACTAGATGACCTCCGAGGTCCCTTCTAACTCTCTGTGACTCTGTAATTCTGTAAGGGTCTCTTGCTTGAGCAGAGGGTTGGACTAGATGACCTCTGAGGTCCCTTCTAACTCTCTGTGACTCTATAATTCTGTAAGGGTCTCTTGCTTGAGCAGAGGGTTGGACTAGATGACCTCTGAGGTCCCTTCTAACTCTCTGTGACGCTGTAATTCTGTAAGGGTCTCTTGCTCGAGCAGAGGGTTGGACTAGATGACCTCCGAGGTACCTTCTAACTCTCTGTGACTCTGTAATTCTGTAAGGGTCTCTTGCTCAAGCAGAGGGTTGGACTAAATGACCTCCGAGGTCCCTTCTAACTCTCTGTGACTCTGTAATTCTGTAAGGGTCTCTTGCTTGAGCAGAGGGTTGGACTAGATGACCTCTGAGGTCCCTTCTAACTCTCTGTGACTCTGTAATTCTGTAAGGGTCTTCTGCTTGAGCTGGGGGTTGTACTAGATGACCTCCGAGGTCCCTTCTAACTCTCTGTGACTCTGTAATTCTGTAAGGGTCTTCTGCTTGAGCTGGGGGTTGTACTAGATGACCTCCGAGGTCCCTTCTAACTCTCTGTGACTCTGTAATTCTGTAAGAGTCTCCTGCTCGAGAAGGGGGTTGGACTAGATGACCTCTGAGGTCCCTTCCAGCTGTATTCTGATTGAATGAGTTATTATTGGGGAGGCTAGTCCGCCAAGGTCAGGGCCAGAGGCTACATCGGTCTCCAGTGGCCGCTGGGAGGAGGAGGAGGGGGAGCTGTGACGGGTGGGGTGGGCCTCTGACTCACCGATGCGGCCGCCAACAGCCAATTCCGACGAACCGGTGAGTCAGATCACCCAGGAGCCGAGTTCAACTTGTGGTTTGCATCGCTTCGGCCCCTGGGGGGGGGAGGGAGAATAAGGGCGGAGGGGGGGGCTAAGCCCTTCCCCTCCATCCAGTAAGTCCTCGACTTATGACGCTTTCCTAAAAGCGTCCGTTCCGCGGTCCGATGGCCCCTGAAAAAAACATCGACATTCGGGCGTTTAGCAAGCGGTTCGTATTTACGACGGTCGTAGCTCACGGGATTCCGAATCTGGGAAAGCCAGCTTCGACTCACAAACCCGGCGACTCGCTTAATGACCGCAGGGGATTCGCTTAGTGACCGGGATCCAAAAGAGCGTCAAATGGGGTCAAAACTCCCTGAACTTGGGTCTCCCCCTTAACGAGACGGGTATGTTAGGCTCAGCGGCGGTCGTAAGACGAGGACGCCCCGAATCTCCCAATGTGCCAGTGTGACGGCATCCGCCGGGACCGCTAATGTGCTGGGACGGACGGACGGGGGGATCCGATCCACCGCCTGGCTCAGTGGCTAAGACACTGAGCTTGTCGATCAGAAAGGTCGGCAGTTCGGTGGTTCAAATCCCTAGCATAGGTCTCCTGCGTGAGCAGGGGGTTGGACTAGATGACCTCTGAGGTCCCTTCCAACTCTGTTATTGTTATATTTCAACCCCCTCCCCAATTCTTCCCACCACCACCCGGGGATTAACCCTGAGCTGTCTGGCCTTCTCTTTCCGCCCCCCCCTCAATCCTCCCCCCCCACCCGCTTTTCCCTCCTTTGAACTGAGGGCTCGACAGGATTTGGGTGGGTGGGTCCCAGATGGGGCATGAAGACCTCTTTGGGGGGTCCCAACTGGGTCCCTGGCCATGGGGGAGGAAGGGGGAGCGAAATAGCCGCAGACCCCTTCCCCGAGGAGCCAGGCGTCCGACTTTGGACTTTTTGTTGGCCTCTGGAACTACCCGCCACTGGATGTTAGCAGCTTGCAGGGTTTCTCAGTGGGGGTGTTTGGGAAGCGGCTGTTACTTTCCCTTTCCTCCGTCCTTAAATCTCCACATCGGGGGTCTGTCCCGCGGGAGGCGGCGTCCTTTGGGGGCGAGGGTTGCATAAGAGAATCGCCGATTTGGAAGGGGACCTCAGAGGTCATCTAGCCCAGCCCCCTGCCCAAGCAGGAGACCCTATAACATTTCAGCATAAAAGAGAATCACAGGGTTGGAAGGGACCTCAGAGGTCATCTAGTCCAGCCCCCCACTTAAGCAAGGAGACCCTATAACATTTCAGCATAAGGCAATCACAGATTTGGAAGGTGACCTCAGAGGTCATCTAGCCCAGCCCCCCACTTAAGCAGGAGAGAGCCTATACTATAACATCAGCCCCCAAACCTGATTCCAGTAAGAAGCCCATAAATGACATTAATGACCAGAGGTGGAAGGGGACCTTAGAGATCTTCCAGTCCAACCCCTCTGTTCAAGCAAGAGGCATTTACAGAATTGCAGAGTTGGAAGGGACCTTGGAGGTCATCTAGTCCAGCCCCCTGCTCTGGCAGGAGACCTTTCCAGAATTACAGAATCATAGGGTTGGAAGGGACCTCAGAGGCCATCTAGTCCAGCCCCCTACCCAAGCGGGAGACCCTATAACATTTCAGCAGAAGAGAATCGCAGATTTGGAAGGGACCTCAGAGGTCATCTAGTCCAGCCCCCACTTAAGCAGGAGACATTTCAGCAGAAGAGAATCACGGGATTTGGAAGGGACCTCAGGTCATCTAGTCCAGCCCCTCCACTTAAGCAGGAGACCCTATAACATTTCAGCAGAAGAGAATCACAGATTTGGAAGGGACCTCAGAGGTCATCTAGTCCAGCCCCCCCCCCACTTAAGCAAGGAGACCCTATAACATTTAAGCAGAAGAGAATCGCAGATTTGGAAGGGACCTGAGAGGTCATCTAGTCCAGCCCCTCCACTTAAGCAGGAGACCCTATAACATTTCAGCAGAAGACAATCATGGGATTTGGAAGGCACCTCAGAGGTCATCTAGTCCAGCCCCCTCCCCAAAGCAAGAGAGCCTATAACATTTCAGCAGAAGAGAATCACAGGGTTGGAAGGGACCTCAGAGGTCATCTAGTCCAGCCCCCTGCTCAAGAGGGAGACCCTAGACTGGGGTTGGCAAACTTTAAAGAGCCATTTGGTCCCATTTCCCACAGACCAAAAAAAACAAAAACAGGAGCCACAAAACCTGGGTGGGCGTGGCCAACTTGACATCACTTGCTCCCACCCAGTCACATGACCCCCCCTAGCCACGCCTACCCAGCGTGTCATTAGGACAGAGAACTGGGAACCACAAAACCCCTAGGGCCTAGAATCAGGGTAGGCAAACTACAGCTCTTGGAGGACCTGTGGACTTCAACTCCCAGAATTCCTGAGCCAGCCATGCATGCATGGCTGGCTGAGGAATTCTGGGAGTTGAAGTCCACAGGTCCTCCAAGAGCTGTAGTTTGCCCACCCAATACTAGTCAACCATTTCCCATAATCAAAATTCAGAAAACTTGGCTTCTCGAACTCATAGATGTGACGGTGGCCGCGCCCCGGGGGGGTCACGTGATCCCCCTTTGGGCGACCCAACGAGCGAGTCCGCTTCCCTTTAACGACCGGGTCACTTTAATGACCGGTCGCGAAAAATCAGGACCAAAACCTCCCCGGAGGAATCAAATTGAGTAACAGAGAGTTGGAAGGGACCTTGGAGGTCTTCTAGTCCAACCCCCTGCTTAGGAACCCGCTGTCTCGCTTAGCGATGGGAATTTCCGGCCATTCGGTCGAGGACTCCCCTTAGAGGACCCACCCCCTAGCCCGCCCACCCACTCGGGTCGGCTGAGGCCAGGGGAGGGGGGCGTGGGAGGAGGTGGGTGGGTGGGTGCTTCTCTTGGCCTGGCACCTGCTGGAACCGTGGCAGGGGGCACAGGGCTGATAGAGAGGCGGCAGCTGTTGTCCGTCACCCCTGACTGGCACAGCGGGCACCCTCCCTCCCCAGTTGTGCGCTCCCCTAATCTTGCCCCCCCACACACCTGGTTTTAAAGGGGAGGGGGCTGTACTGTGAGTGCCCCCTCCCTGGGAATTGGGCAGAACCCGCTCCTAAGAAAGGTGGGCATTGCCCTGGAAAACCTTGGCATTGGGCTATAAAAGCTGTCATTTGGGGAGGGGGCCCTGCCTCCTCCCCCGTCGACAGGTGCCCATGATGGGTGGGGGGCGATGAATAGCCCACCCCCTTACCCGCTTTGCCAGTCTGCCGCCCTTCTGAGGGCTGGCAAGGGGGCATTTTTACGGAGGGGAGTGGGGGCAAAGAGCCCGAGGCTGTAACCATCCGTTGGGCAGCATCGGAGGGGCCGGGCATCTCCCCTTCCCTGGGGCGGGGGGGGGGAGAACGGACGGACGGGGGGGGGCACGGGAAGAAAAGTGAGAGTGCCCCAGGACAGGCAGAAATTCCTCCGGGTGGGCAGAGGGCGTCCTGGGATGGAGGAAAGCCTCGCCCCCCCTCTTCCCCTCCCGTCTGCCCACGAGCCGAATCCTCCCCTTCCCGTTCCTGAGAGGGGGCATCGGGGTGGCGGCGAGGAAGCGGAGGAGCGGGTGGCTGCAACCGAGGGAGGGGGGGCTTAGGAAGGCTAGAGGGGAGGGGGGCGAAAGGGCCTTTTGCTGACGCCACGGAAGAACAAAAAGAACGCCCGCCCGGGTATCCGAACCTGGCAGGTGGCACGCTGCCCGCCGTTGCTGTGCCAGGGAGGGCCGGAGACAGGTGAGGGTCTCATTTATTGTGTGTGTGTCTGTCTGTCTGTTTGTGTGTGTGTGAACTTTCCTCCTCGCCCGCCCTCCTGAGCCGGCTTCCGTCTTGGCACAGCCGGCCCCCTCCGTGGCCGGCTGTGGGGTGGGTGGGGAAAAGGTGCCCGGTGGGTGAGTCTCTTCCTGAGGCCGGGTGAGTTCAGACGTGGGCCCCACCCCACCCCGGCACCCTTTGCAGTAGCCGGCGGGAGCGATTGGGAGGCGTCCCGGCCCCGCCTGGCTGTCAGATGCCCGGTTGGGCAATATGGGCACCGGGCTGGCAGGGTGGGAAAAGGAACGGGGGACCCCTGGCAGGTCGATTTTGGGGGGTGGGGGGGAAGAGATTCCCTGAGGGTCTCCATATTTTCCCCCCTCTCTGGCAGCGGCTGGCATAGCTTAAGGCCCGGCCTTAAGTCGGGTCACGCTCACACAAGACTGGCACGTCCGTTTCTCTTGTGGCCTGTGCCACCCGCCCACCATCCCCTTCCTTTTCCAAACTGGGGATTGTGTCTGAGCCCCCCTATCCCCTCCCCTCATCCTCTCCGGAGGAAGCTGGCACCCCTCCGCTCCCGATTCCAGCATCGCCCGGTTCTTCCTGACCGGCTGGTGACAGGAAGTGCCAAGCGCCGGGCATCCAGGAGGTTTGGGGTACCACCTCGCCGACGGACGGATTTGGGGGATGGGTTAGGATGAGGGTCTTCCTTCCTTTCCCCCTCGGCTTTGGCAGAGCTGGTGCCACAGATGGGAGGGGGGATGCCAGAACGGAGGAGACCAGGACGGGCTCCTTCCCGCCGCCCTGGCGCTGCCCGCTTCTGGACTCTTGTGGTTTCCGGTGATTCACCCTCAGTTGCGTTGGAGGGGGAGAAAGGGTTGTGGGGAGGGCTATTTTTAGCCGGCGTGGGTGAACTCCAGCTCTGCCTGGGTGGGTGGGCCGCCCTCCCCGACGGCGCGGCGTCTGCCCTCCTGTCTAAAAAAAGCGTTGCCCGCTTCCAGCGGCCGGGGCCCACGGTTGGCGGAGTCTGCCTCGCCGTGCAGGGTGCTGGCGTCGAGGCTCGCCATCCGGAGGGGTGGGCTGTCGTTCCCCCACTACCACCACCAGCAGCTGGGGCAGGAAGCCTCTCGGCCCGGCGGGCACCTCTCGCCAGCTGTGCCCAGGAAAATTCAGCCGGCTTTTCCATGGTTACTTTCTGCGCGCTGGCTTCTCACTGCTGGGGTTCGGTTATACCGCTTTGGTGGCGCCGAGAACCTAAGGAAGGGGGGGTGTCTCTCAGTCGGGGGGGGCACGGCCCATCTCGAGCAGCGGGCATCAAGAGAGGTTGAGTCAAGCCTGCCAGCTGAGTGGCAGGAGGCCGCCGGATGCCCTCTCCAGCCCCCTCCCCTCTATGGCAGGGCAGGAGGCTTCATTGTGCCCGGGGCTGGGGGGGTCTTGAGTTGGCGAACCCCGATGGGCATCGCCGTTCTCCGAGGCCACCCACCCAAATTGCGACGGTGGCCGGAGCCGGGCACGCACTCTGCCAAGGAAGGAGGGGTGACTCCTTTGTGGTGGTGGTGGTGGGGCAAGGAAGGCGGTGAGACCCTCACCCGGCCTGCTGCCACTTCCCCTCCCCCACCAGGGGGGAGGGCGTCCTCAGGAATCCGGAGCGGTTGGTGCCGAGCCCTCCTGGGTGGCAAACTCGGTGCCCGTAATCGCCTTAGCCGGGCCAGCCGGGACTCGTCCCCTGGAATGCGGCCGAGGAGTTGCCAAATCCTGCTTCCCACAGTCCTTCCCCCCCCCCTTCTCCAGGGTGGCACAAGAGGGGTGGCAGGAGAAGAGGGTCTCTCTCTGCTTTCCCCGCCCCCCAGCGGGCCCCCTGGAGTCGGTGCCAGGCTGAGAGAGAGAGAGAGAGAGGGGCGGAAGGCTTTGCCAGCCTAGCTGCGAGAAGGGTGGGCACCGGAGGTTACCCTCAGTTGGGAGGGAGAGGGATGCCCTGCGGTGCCAGCGTGGCGGCCCTTCTGGCCCTCAACAGGGGATGCCAGTCTGAGCTGCCCATCACATACACACCCCATCCTTGCCCGCTGGCATCTGCGCTGGAGCCGAGGGCCGAATCCCCTTCCCCCGTATTTTGGGAGTTTTGCCACCCGGGAAGGAAACGCAAGAGAGAAGCCTTCGTCGCGGGCAGGCGGGCAGCGGATGTGGGGGGGCCTTGGCAGGGCCGCCCGTGGGGGCGTCCCTGGCATCTTGGAAGGGCACCGGAGCGGGCCTGCTCTTCTCCATCTTTCCACAGTTCATGGAAAGTGTGTGCCACGCGTGCGGGGTGTGGGTGGGGGCTTGTGCCATCTTCCCTCTCCCCCGCCCCCCAAGGGAATGAGCCGAGGTCTCGTGAGGGCGAATCACCCGCCGGCTGACCCACTTCCCCATATGCCCTTCCATTCCCAGGACGTAAAGGCTCGGGGGGCAGCGGTGGGGCAGAGGTGAGTGCCCGGGAGGCAGCCTGAGGTCCGTGGCTTTTTTGGGGGGTGGGTGAGGGTCAGGCCCGTCGACGGTTTATGGCGCCGGGAGGTCCCCGCCGACGCTCGGGCGCGAAGTCAACCCGGCCGTGGTTAGCAAAAGGAGCTCTGCATATGCACAGAGGCTTTGGGGGCCATCGTCAAGCCCCCCCTCCCTGTAAAGGCAGGGGAGGGGGCACGGGGGAAAAGGGAGGGGCCGGGAGAAGATGGCAACAACGAAGGTGGGCCGCTCCGGTTCTAGAGCTGGATCAAACCGGCTGCCTGCCTTGCCGGGGATGGGAGGGGGGCCGGCAGGGTTGATTTTGGCGCCCGCCGGGAGGGAGCGGAAGGGGTCCAAGACAAACGTGGGCACCGCCCTCGCCCGGCGGGAAGGTGCTGGGTGGGGAGTGGAGAGGCAAGGGGGGATGGGACAGGCTGGGGGAATCCACCAGCCGGGGCTTAAGGGAGGGGGCTTCTGGTTTTGGTGCCCGGAATTGCCCCCCCGCTGCCAGCTTTGACAGCTAGCTGGGTTTGGGGAAACCGTCCCCCCTGGCTGGC
Organism: Diadophis punctatus similis; assembly: GCA_023053685.1. Lineage (NCBI taxonomy): Eukaryota > Metazoa > Chordata > Lepidosauria > Squamata > Dipsadidae > Diadophis > Diadophis punctatus. Next base: position 2,588,970 of record JALIGW010000065.1, read on the forward strand.
CTCCTCACACTTTGCCTGTCCCGCAGGGGTGCGTGCCACCCCCACCCCCCCAAGGGCTGGCACCGGAGGAAGGAGGCATTGGAGGGGCATTGGGGTGGCGCAGACAGGCATTTTGAAGTCCGTCCGGCTGGTTCGACGCCTGGCAGCGTGCTGCCCGAGGTTTGGGAAGTGAAAGGGGGGGACGGCGGCGGAGGAAAGCCACCTAATCCCTCCTGAAGCCTGTCCCGCACTCGTGACCCGCCGAAGACTGGAAGGGCCAAAGTCCACCGGTTAATGATTGGCAGCGAAGGGCCTCCCCGCACATAACCGACTCGTAATGCCCTCCCTTGCCGGCCGGTTTCCTACCACCGCGGGCAGCTTAGGCCTTCAACCGGTTGCTTGTGGGGGGGGGGGTGTTTCATTTATTCGGGGGTCCCCAAGAACCTTAGCCCACCCACCCCACAGGGCACTGCTTTCCCCGTTGGGCGAGGGGGAATGCAGCCCTGCAGTCCGGCCCCTTCCTCTTCCTCGCTGACCAGTTGGCACAGACCGGCTGGCATGCAGCAGCCGGTTTATGGGTCGCTTCTCCCGGGTGGGGGGGTAGCTGCCAATCATTTTGGGGAAGGGGCGATTTGATGGATCGCTCGGCAGGCCCGTCCCCATACGGATCGGACCCTTGCGGGGCCCCTTCTGGCGTGGCGGCCTCCACGTGGTGTGCAGGGGCCGGGCGTCAAAAATTTTAGCAAGGGGTTCTCTCGGGCCCGGTTGCTGGGTGGGCGTGGCCATGGTGGGCGTGGCCTCCTGCACCATGGCAGAGGGGGGGGGCGTTTTTGCCCTCCCAGAGCTCCGGAGGCTTCCCGAACTTCGGGCAGGCCCGTTTTGCGCCCTCCCCGAGCCTCCGTGCGTGCCCTGCACTTCCCTGCGTCCAAAATGGGCTGTGTGGGTAGGCGCGGCCATGGTGGGCGTGGCCTAGTTAGCCTCCTGCACCATGGCAGGAGGGGGGCGTTTTTGCCCTCCCCGGGCTCTGGAGGCTTTCCCCGAGCCTCCGGAAGGCCGAAAACAGCCTCCCCAGGCTCCGGAGGCCCTCTGGAGGCCGGAAACGGGCCGAACTTCTGGTAGGCCCGTTTTGCGCCCTCCCCGAGCCTCCGTTCTCTGCCCAGTTGCTGGGTGGGCGTGGCCATGGTGGGCGTGGCCTAGTTGGCCTCCTGCACCATGGTGGGGGGGGCGTTTTTGCCCCCCCAGGCTCTGAGGCTGTCCCCGAGCCTCCGGGAGGGCGAAAACGTCCTCCCCAGGCACCGGAGGCCCTCTGGAGGCTAGAAACGGGCTGAACTTCCAGTAGGCCCATCTTTCGCCCTCCCCGAGCCTCCGTTCTCTGCCCAGTTGCTGGGTGGGCGTGGCCATGGTGGGCGTGGCCTAGCTGGCCTCCTGCACCATGGTGGGTTGGGGGCGCGTTTTTGCCCTCCCCAGGCTCTGGAGGCCCTCTGGAGGCTGGAAACGGGCCGAACTTCTGGTAGGCCCGTGTTTCGCCCACCCCGAGCCTCCGTGCACGCCCTGCACTTACCTGCATCCAAAACGGGCCAGGTGGAGACTCCGGGGAGGGGAGGGCCGGGGTGGGCGGGGCCAGCCAGGAGTGGGGTTTGGGGGGGGGGGTTGTCCAAACTGCACAGAATCTTAGCTTAGAGGTTCTCCCGAACACTCCAGCAGCCCACCCCTGCGCGTGTGCCAAACCGGAGGTGGGCACGGAGCCCCGTCACACATGCACACACAAGGTGGCAAGGCTGGTACAGGAAGAGATGTGCTCAGGGCCCCATAGCCCAGCCCATATCCACCCCTGTGGGAAGCTAAACCTCCTAGAACCTTGATGGCGAACCTATGGCACGCGTGCCACAGCTGGCACACACAGAGAGCCCTCTCTGCAGGCACACGGGCAGTCACCCCTGCTTGGCTCTGCCGCGCCTGCGCGCACGTCTCTCCGCCGGCCAGCCGGTTTTTTTGGGTCTGCTGCACATGCGCAGGGGGGAGACACGCGTGCATGCGCGGGGTGGAGCGGGGACGCATGCACGGTGGGGGGGCGCACACGGGGTGTCACACGCACTGCATTATGGGCGAGCGCGCATACGCTTTCGGCACGGCCGAAAAGATTAGCCGTCGCCGTCTTAGAAGAATGAACTCTTGTGAGAAATATTTAAAAAGCCAGAATGTTATATTATATTTCCCCCCCAAGAGACGCATTTCGGAGGAGGCCGTTTTGGTCCCGGCCAGCTGTGGCCGGTTCCAGGGGCGGGTTGCTCACTTACCTCACTGCCAGAGCCATGCGCACACATCTCCACGCTTTAAGGGGGGCGCGCTTGCTACATGTGTGCGCCCCCTCGCGCTATTTTGCTTCTGCGCAAAAGCAAAATCGCGCCGAAATCTCGCGAGGGGACGCACGCAAGAGAGAGATTTCGGCGCAATTTTGCTTCCGCGCATGTGCAGAAGCAAAACCGCGCTGAAATCTCGTGCGCGCACACGTCCCCTCACGAGATTTCGGCGAGATTTTGCTTCCGCGCATGCCCAGAAGCAAAATCGCCCGAAAATCACCGAAAATCAGCGTAAAAAAAATGGCGACGCGCCGGGTGGACCGGCAGAGAGGGCTCCGGAGCGGTTGCGAAATCCGCCGCTCCCTACCGGAGCTGCGGACTGGGTAGCCAGCAGGAACCCACCTCTGGCCGGTTCCCCCTTTCTTCCTTTTTGGGCAGGGGGCCACCGGGGTTAGAGACATCCCCCCCCCGGGCTCCATCTTTGGCGGGAGAGTTTTAAGACGTCTCGGTCTCTGCCGGGTCGCTAGGATGGGTCCTGTTGTGGCCCACCAGCGGATCCCGTGCAGCCGAGAGCGGCGGATCCCGCGCGAGAGCAGACCGACCGATTGATACGTTCGTTCAAATAGCGTGTTTTTGATAACGTTTGTAACTGGGGACAGAATGGGCACAGTTCGGCCTGCTGAGCCAGAAGGAGGATCACGCTGCCCTTTCTCTTTTTCAAATTGGGGAGGGGGTGGGCAATTGGGTGCCTCTCCCCCCTCCCCACTGACTGTACTTCTCCCCCTCCTCTCCGTGCAGGTTATGGTGCCGCCACTCCTCCCTTTGAGGCCTAAGGAGAACGAGAAAGGGTAAGGATCCGGCTCGCCCGTCAGGTAGGAGGTTTGCCATGAGCCGCAGCCGGATGTCCGCCGAGCACCGTCATGTCGTCGCCAGTGCCTCCGAAGGGGTGAGTGGCCCCCCCTCCCTTCCTGGAGGGGGGGGCTTGGATTCAGGGTGGGAGTGCCCGCAGGCTGGCATCTCCAGCCCTATGGAGGTCTCGGGGCGGTGGGCCCAAATGCCGAGGAGCAGAAGAAGAGAGGAGGGGAGGTCCGAGTCGGGCCCCCAGGCCGGCTTTCCTCCCCTCCCCAACCCATATGGGTCAAGGAGCAGAGGGGGCAGCCCACCTCCCCCCTCCCTTTTTTATCCCCCCCCCGAATATGTGGGGAGGGTGGGGGTGAATGCCGTGGGGAAGAGACAGAAGAGACACACACACCCCGTCCAGCCTGTGGGGTGAGGAGGGGGTAATTGGGGTGGGGGGTGGGGAATATCCCGAGTCTGCCGCCCTTTTCAGCCCTCTCTGGAGCAGCCCTAGGAGACCATCCTTCAGACCACACACCCCTCCCTCCCTTCCTCCCTTCCCCATTGGCCAGCCTGGATCCCAAAGGTCATCTAGACTAAGCCGGCACCTGATGGATGGTTCTACTTCCCCACATCGGGCCCGTTTGTGGGCCTTGTGAAAGTCCACCCAGGGAGCTGCTGCAGACACACACACACACACACACACACACACACAGCGAGGGGGGGAGAATGAGAGAGAGAGAAAATGAGACAGAGAGAAAGAGAGAGAAAGAATGAAAGAGAATGAAAGAGAGAAAGAGAATGAGAGAGAGAATGAGAGGGAGAGAGAGAATGAGAGAGAGAGAAAGAATGAGAATGAGAGAATGAGAGAGAAAGAATGAGAGAGAGAATGAGAGAGAGAGAGAGAAAGAGAATGAGAGAATGAGAGAGAGAATGAGAGAGAGAATGAGAGAGAGAATGAGAAAATGAGAGAGAGGGAATGAGAGAAAGAATGAGAGAATGAGAGAGAAATAGAATGAGAGAATGAGAGAGAGAAAGAGAGAGAAAGAATGAGAGAGAGAATGAGAAAGAAAGAAAGAGAGAATGAGAGAGAAAGAGAGAGAATGAGAGAGAGAATGAGAATGAGGGAGAGAAAAGAGAATGAGAGAGAGAGAATGAGAGAGAGAGAAAGAGAATGAGAGAGAATGAGAGAGAGAGAAAGAATGAGAGAGAATGAGAGAGAGAGAGAATGAGAGAGAGAGAGAGAGAAAGAGAGAGAATGAATCCCTGTTGTACGCCGCCCTGAGTCCTTCGGGAGTTGGGCGGCATATAAGAATAACAAAATAAATAAATAAATAAATGATAGAGAGAAAGAGAATGAGAGAGAGAGAGAGAATGAGAGAGAGAGAAAGAGAATGAGAGAATGAGAGAGAGAGAGAATGAGAGAGAGAGAGAATGAGAGAGAGAAAGAGAGAGAATGAGGGAGAGAAAAGAGAATGAGAGAGAGAATGAGAGAGAATGATAGTGAGAAAGAGAATGAGAGAGAGAGAGAGAATGAAAGAGAGAGAATGAGAGAGAGAAAGAGAATGAGAGAGAGAGAATGAGAGAGAATGATAGTGAGAAAGAGAATGAGAGAGAGAGAAAGAGAATGAGAATGAGAGAGAGAAAGAATGAGAATGAGAGAGAATGAGAGAGAATGAGAGAAAGAGAGAAAGAGAGAGAGAGAATGAGAATGAGAGAGAGAATGAGAGAATGAGAGAAAGAGAGAGAGAGAGAATGAGAGAATGAGAGTGAGAGAGAGAGAAAGAGAATGAGAGAATGAGAGAGAATGAGAGAGAGAGAATGAGTGAGAGAGGCCCGTTCATCTGGGGCAGGATGGGCAGGCTGAACGGGACTCCCTCCCCAGGGATGAAGCATGGGGGGGCCACGCACAAGAGGGCCCTTCCGTGGGTCGCAGGTTTTCCTGGGATGAACTGCGAGCTGCGCCATCAGAAACCCTTGGATGAGCAGGGTGGGGAGGGGGCTGGCTGTGCGTGGAGGTCTTGACCCACAGCCGTGGCAGCCAGAAAGGGACAAGGAGGGACCCGAATTTCACCTGCCAATTCTCTCACCCCACCCCAGGTGCCATGGTGGGTCCTTCGGGTGGGCCTAATGGGTCCAGAGGGGGCTGGTGGGGGTGTCTGCATCCCCCTCCTCGCCCCCCTGCGTCTGCTCAAAGCCAGGCTGAGCTGTGGAGGAACGGCTAAAATCTTTGGGGGTGGGGGGTGTTATGCCATGGACCAGCCTGCCCCCAATGAAGCATCTGCCAGCACTCGTGACCCCCCAAAGAAAGGGCTCCCCACAGGCCTTCTGAATTGCATTTTGGTGGATAGGGCCCCGGGTTCCAGTCTATTGGGATCCTGAGCTTGTCTTGTGGGGTGTTGGGTTGTTCCTGCCATCTTAGTGTCCTCTGCAAATTTGAATGAGTCCCTCATCTTAGTCATTGATGAAAATATTGAAGAGTCCTGGGCCTAAGACGTAACCTTGTAGTAACCTCCCCCCGCCCCCCCCACTGCTTACTCCCCTCCCTGTCGATGTAGTATCCTTAAGGACTATTCCTTGAGTATGATTTGTCCGCCGGATACAAATCCATCCGGTGGGGATGTGGTCCGTCCCTCGTTTTTTCTACTGTAACCAAGATGTAGATTTTGGGTTTACTCTGTCGAATGCCTTACCGAAGTCTTTAAGTCTACTCTGTCAACGGCATTTTGCCGGTCCGTTAATTTACCGGTAGTCACTTTGTCAAAGAATGAAATGAAGATTGGTTTGGCGAAGATTGGTTTCTCTTTTGGGCAAACTGCCTTCTAACGGCTTTGCTGGTTTCTAAGGCCTCGCAGATCTGTCCTGATAAACCTCCCGTCCGACGTCAAAATAAATAAATAAATCAACACCAGAGCAGCCCATTAAAGTAACCTTGGCGGAAAAGATTTGGAGCCAAGAACATTGTTAAGGGTGACTTTGGAAGAACTCCGGTGCCGGTTGTCCCTCTGTGGGGCAGATTCCCCAAGTGCCCAAAAGCGCCCCCCCCCATGGATAGCTCCTTTGAATAAAAGCAGGAGGGAGGGAAGGAGGAGAAAAGAAAAGGAGAAGAGAAGAGAAGAAAAGGGAGGGAGGGAGGGAAGGAAGGACAGACAAGGGAGAAGTGAGGATGGGAGGAAGGAAGGAAGGAAGGAGAGAAGAAAAGGAAGGAAGGAGCAGGGGGAGGGAGGAAGGAAGGAAGGACAGACAAGGGAGTGTGGATGGAAGGAAGGAGAAGAAAAGGAAGGAAGGAAAAGAGGAGGGAGGGAGGGAGGATGAGGGGGAGGGAGGGAGGGAGGGAGGAGAAAAAGGGAAAGAGAAGAAAGGGGAGAGGAAGGAAGGAAAGAGCAGGGGGAGGGAGGGAGGAGAAAAAGGGAAGGAGAAAAGAAAGGGGAGAGGAAGGAAGGAAGGAGCAGGGGGAGGGAGGAAGAGGGAGGGAGGGAGGACAGACAAGGGGGAAGTGAGGATGGGAGGAAGGAAGGAAGGAAGAAGGAAAGGAAGGAAGGAAAAGGGGAGGGATGAAGGAAGGAGAAAAAGGGAAGGAGAAAAGAAATGGGGAGAGGAAGGGAGGAAGGAAGGAGCAGGGGGAGGGAGGAAGAGGGAGGGAGGGAGGACAGACAAGGGGGAAGTGAGGATGGGAGGAAGGAAGGAAGGAAGAAGAAAAGGAAGGAAAAGGGGAGGGATGAAGGAAGGAGAAAAGGGAAGGGGAAAAGGGGAAGGAAGGAAGGGGGAGGGGGAGGAAGGAAGGAAGGAGAAAAAGGGAAGGAGAAAAGAAATGGGCAGAGGAAGGAAGGAAGGAAGGAGCAGGGGGAGGGAGGAAGAGGGAGGGAGGGAGGACAGACAAGTGGGAAGTGAGGATGGGAGGAAGGAAGGAAGGAAGGAAGGAAGAAGAAAAGGAAGGAAGGAAAAGGGGAGGGATGAAGGAAGGAGAAAAGGGAAGGGGAAAGAAAAGGGGAAGGAAGGGAGGAAGGGAGGGGGGAGGAAGGAAGGAGAAAAAGGGAAGGAGAAAAGAAATGGGGAGAGGAAGGAAGGAAGGAGCAGGGGGAGGGAGGGAGGGAGGAAGGACAGACAAGGGGGAAGTGAGGATGGGAGGAAGGAAGGAGAAGAAAAGGAAGGAAGGAAAAGGGGAGGGAGGGAGGAAAAAAGGGAAGGAGAAAAGAAAGGGGAGAGGAAGGAAGGGAGGAGCAGGGGGAGGGAGGAAGAGGGAGGGAGGAAGGACAGACAAGAGGGATGGGAGGATGGGAGGAAGGAAGGAGAGAAGAAAATGAAGGAAGGAAAAGGAGGGAGGATGAGGGGAAGGGAGGGAGGGAGGAAGGAGAAAAGAAAAATGGAAGGAAGGAAGGAGCAGGCAGGGGAAGGGAGGGAGGACAGACAAAGGGGTTAGGGTTAGGGTTAGTGGGGGAGTGTGGATGGAAGGAAGGAAGGAGAGAAGGAAAAGGGGAGGGAGGGAGGAAGGGGGGCTGGGAGGGAAGAAGAGGGGTGGGGGATGGAAGAGGGGGGGCTTTTCCCTGCGTGGCTGGAGACCTTGCGTGGGTCACCTTCAGACTGGGGGGGGAGGCGGTCAGGACGGGCCAATCTGGGCCGGTGTCGGCCGGGCGATCAGTCAATATTTGGAGTGGCACGGAGGTGATGGAGCCGCCGCCCCACCGGCGGACGGTCGTGACCTTCCCCGGCTTGCCCACGGCCAAATAAATCCCGCGGGCGGGTCCCAGAGCCGCCTTCGCAAGCCGGAGGCTCCATGGCTCAGGTAAGGCAGAGAGTCTCGGGGGAGGGGGTGTCCCTCGGCCACTCCACGCGCCCCCCCTTCCCCAAGACCCCCTCCCCGCTCCCTCGAAACTCGCGTGGAGCTTTTGTAGTATTCCAAAGACTACAAAATCTGGGAGCAATTTTTAGCATTGGCTCGAACAGAGAAACCGTCCCAAGAACTGAAAAAATAAGGGTGGAAAGGAGAAAATGGAATCGGATCAAAATAAGTAGAAACGAGGGATGATTAATATGGAAGATCAATAACAAATGTAATGTAATGTCAATAATAATGACATTACTTGTTAGAGAACTTTTACTGATTGGAATGAGAGAGAGAGAGAGAGAGAGAGAGAGAGAGAGAGAGAGAGAGAGAGAGAATGAGAGAGTGAGTGAGAGAGTGAGTGAGAGAGAGAGAATGAGAGAGGGAGAGAGAGAGGGAGAGGGAGAGAGAATGAGAGAGGGAGAGGGAGAGAGAATGAGAGAGAGGGAGGGGAGAGAAAGAGAGAGAATGAGAGAATGAGAGAGAGAGAATGAGAAAGAGAATGAGAGAGAAAGAGAGAGAGAGAATGAGAGAGAATGAGAGGGAGAGGGAGAGAATGAGAGAGAGAGAGAGAATGAGAGAGAATGAGAGGGAGAGAGAGAGAATGAGAGAGAATGAGAGGGAGAGGGAGAGAATGAGAGAGAGAGAGAGAGAGAGAATGAGAGAGAATGAGAGAGAGAGAATGAGAGAGAGGGAGAGAATGAGAGAGAGAGAGAGAGAATGAGAGAACGAGAGAGAGAGAGAATGAGAGAGAGAATGAGAGAATGAGAGAGAGAGAGAGAGAGAGAGAATGAGAGAACGAGAGAGAATGAGAGAGAGAATGAGAGAATGAGAGGGAGAGAGGGAGAGAATGAGAGAGAGAGAATGAGAGGGAGAGGGAGAGAATGAGAGAGAGAATGAGAGAGAGAAAGAATGAGAAAGAGAGAGAGAACGAGAGAAAGAGAATGAGAGAGAATGAGAGAGAGAATAAGAAATGTGTCCATGTTTTTAAATGTTTGTTTTATGTGTGTGTGTGTGTTTATAAATAAATAAACTTAAAAAAGAAAGAAACTAGTGTGGAGCTTTTGTAGTAGTCAAAAGACTACAAAATCTGGCAGAAATTATCATTGGCTCAAAAAGAGGAACTGTCCCAAGAACGGAAAAATAAGGATAGAAAGGAGAAAATGGAATCGGATCAAAATAAGTAGAAACGAGGGATGATTCATATGGAAGACCAATAACAATGTCATGTAATGTACCGTATTTTTTGGAGTATAAGACGCACCTAGATTTTAGAGGAGGAAAACAAGGAAAAAAGTATTCTGAACCAAATGGTGCAGTAATATATTATTTAATAAAATACTAGTGTAGCAGAATATTTTTTACAATCATGTATACTTTTTACAACCATGTACACTTTTTACAAACTTCCAACTTGACAGCTTTAAGACTAGTGGACTTCAACTCCCAGAATTCCTCCGCCAGTCATGCCAGATGGGGTAATTAGAAGGCAAAAACACCCCCATTTTTTGCACAAAAAAAGAAAAAAAAGGCCGGGTTTTCGCAAAAATGGGACGCAGGGGCGGGGCTTCGGGAGGCCAAAAATGGCCGTATTCGGTGTATAAGACGCACCGACATTTCCACCCTCTTTTTGGGGGGCAAAAAGGTGCGTCTTGTACTCCGGAAAAAATACGGTAAATAATGATATTGCTTGTTATCGCACTTTTACTGATTGGAATGACAAAACAGGATGGTCACAATGTGTCCGTGTTTTTAAATGTTTGTTTTATGTGTGTGTGTATATATAAATAAAGAAACTTTAAAAAAAAAGAAAGAAACTCGCGTGGAGCCCCGGCGCTGAAGGACTTTTGTGTGCGCTTTACTCGGCAGCCGGAGACCCCCGCGTCGCCTCCCCAACCCTTCGCGGGGCCGCAGGAGGGAGAGGAGGAAGAGGAGGAGGAGGAGAAGGAGGACCTGAGCCGGGCGTTGCGCGTGGAACGCTTCGAGGAGCTCTTGCAGGACTCCCGCCCGCGGGGCGTGGACGAAGCCGGCCGGAGCTACAGCGAGGAGGATTTCGAATGTAGGTTAGATGGGGAGGGGGCTTGCGGCGGTCTTTGGGGCAGGGAGGGAGAGAGAGGGGGGGCAGCTCTTTCCAGCGTCGTGGCGATGTGGAGCGGTCAGCAGTGCGACGCGGGGGCACGGAGGGGTTACCCCGTGTCTCGCAGCCGGGGAGGGGGCGTCCGTCCGCGGGAGTCGCAGCCCCTGCCTCTTCCGCAGACCACCGCCAGTCTTCCCGTCATATCCATCACCCGCTGTCCTCTCACCTGCCCTCCGAGGGCCGGCGGAAAAAGGGCTCGCAAAGCAAGAAGAAGCAGAAGAAGGCGGCGAGCCCCCGAGCCCGGGCCTCGGTGGCCGGCGAGACCCCTACCATCGAAGAGGAGGCGGAAGGGGGCCAGGAAGAGGACGGGGAGGATGACACCTGCGACACGGAGACCGAGCCCACCCCGGAGGACCTGCTGCCGAACAGCTCTCCCGAGGGGGTGCAGGTAGGGGACGGGACGGGGAGGCGGCGTGGGAGGAGGGGAAGGGAGCAAGGGGCGGGGGGCTTCCTTTCCCGGAGCTAACACCCTCCTTTTGGCACTTTCCAGTTCTTCCTACAAGAGGATGATGTGGAACGGCAGAGCCCCCTCTCAGGGGAGCCGGGCGGGACCCCCGCTCTGCCCTCGGGGCCGAGGGCCGGCGGCCCCCAGATGTCGGCGGGAACGAAATCAAGCAGGTAAGGAGGCCCGAGGGGAAGGACGGGGCTGCTATGGGGCGAGGGTCCTTCCAGATTGTGGGGTTTGGGGGGTACAAATAGGGGAGGGGTCTTTCCTGGGTGGGGGAGAGAAGTGGCGGGAGGGCAGGGGGCGGAACTCTGCTTTGGAAGAGCATCGGCGGCGGGGGCCTTCCTTCTCCTGTTTGATGGGCACAGTGCCACCCGGGGAAGCCAGGGGAATACCAGGGTCTCTGTTGGGCGTCTAGAGGCAAGGAAAATGGGGAGGTGACAATCCGGGTTGCTGAGACGGGGCCTACGTCTCGCAGCTCCGACCTGGAGGACTCGGGGGCCGCCGGGGCAGCCGAGGGCGGCGGCTCCCCTCCCGAACGCCCGCCCTCCAAATCGCAGCCGGGCCACCGCAGCTACAACCTCAACGAACGCCGGCGCATCGGCAGCATGACCGGCATGGAGCAGGCCCGGTACCAGAAGGTGCCCACCGACGAGTCGGAGGCCCTGACCTTGGCCTCGGCGGACCTGGATTACATGAAGAGTGAGTCGGGGCCGGGAGGGCGGGAGAGAGCGGGCTTCCGGGCTGGGAGGATAAAAAGGGGAGCCCGGAACTTTTTAGAGCCGCCTCCAGCTTCTATGCCAGGGGTGTCAAACTCGATTTCTTTTTTTTCTTTTTTTTCTTTTTTTTCTTTTTTTTCCTTTTTTTGTAATTTTTTAAAACATTTTCTCCACAATTTCTGTACATATTTCAATACATATACCTTACAATATATGAATAACGTACATAATTATACATTTTTTCCAATCAGTCATAAATCAATATTCTATTCTGCACCTTTTTGATACTCCATCCGTCTGTTATTCTTCATCTCTTTACACTCCCTTCCCTCTCTCTCCATCCCCTCCTTCTACCTTCTTACTCCTTCTCTCCCCTTTCCTTCTTCCCTCCCCTCCTTCTCTTCTCCCTTCACCTTTCTACTTCCTCTTTTCATTTCTCCCTCTTTTCTTTTCTCCCTGAATGATTCTTATCCTCATCCCTCTCATATTGAACAGACTGATAACATATTCCGTTCCTTTTAAAATTCTCGGTGCCTCTTCTAAGATCATTGTTTTTATCTCATTTCTAAACATATAATTCTTTATTCCGGGTATATGTTATTAATCGAATGCTGCCTCCTCAACACCTAATTTTGTCTCCTGGGTCTGCCACCATCTTAATTTCCAATTTTATCTCAAATCAACCGCTATAGCTTAACTTTCAAAAAAAAATCATTGTCTCTTATGCCTCTTAATTTTAGGCCATATAGAATGGAATAGAATAGAATAGAATAGAATAGAATAGAATAGAATAGAATAGAATAGAATAGAATAGAATAGAATAAAAGAGAATAAAAGAGAATAAAAGAGAATAAAAGAGAATAGAATAAAGAGAATAGGAATAGAATAGAATAGAATAGAATAGAATAGAATAGAATAGAATAGAATAGAATAGAATAGAATAGAATAGAATAAAGAGAGACTAGAATAGAATAGAATAGAATAGAATAGGAATAAGAATAGAATAGAATAAAGAGAGAATAGAATAGAATAGAAATAGAATAGAATAGAATAGAATAGAATAGAATAGAATAGAATAGAATAAAGAGAATTGGAATAGAATAGAATAGAATAGAATAGAATAGAATAGAATAGAATAGAATAGAATAGAGAGAATAGGAATAGAATAGAATAGAGAGAATAGAATAGAAATAGAATAGAATAGAATAGAATAAAGAGAGACTAGAATAAAATAGAATAGAAATAGAATAGAATAGAATAGAATAAAGAGAGACTAGAATATAGAATAGAATAGAATAGAATAGAATAGAATAGAATAGAATAGAATAGAATAGAGAACGGAATAGAATAGAATAGAATAGAATAGAATAAAGAGAGAATAGAAATAGAATAGAATAGAATAGAATAGAATAGAATAGAATAGAATAGAATAGAATAGAATAGAATACAGAACGGAATAGAATAGAATAGAATAGCATACAGAACGGAATAGAATAGAATAAAGAGAGAATAGAATAGAAATAGAAATAGAAATAGAATAGAAAAGATAGGAATAGAATAGAATAGAATAGAGAATAGAATAGAGAATAGAATAGAATAGAATAGAGAATAGAAATAGAATAGAATAGAATAGAATAGAATAGAATAGAATAAAGAGAGAATAGAAATAGAATAGAATAGAATAGAATAGAATAGAATAGAATAGAATAGAATAGAGAATAGAATAGAGAATAGAATAGAATAGAATAGAGAATAGAAATAGAATAGAATAGAATAGAATAGAATAAAGAGAGAATAGAAATAGAATAGAATAGAATAGAATAGAATAGAATAGAATAGAATAGAATAGAATAGAATACAGAACGGAATAGAATAGAATAGAATAGCATACAGAACGGAATAGAATAGAATAAAGAGAGAATAGAATAGAAATAGAAATAGAAATAGAATAGAAAAGATAGGAATAGAATAGAATAGAATAGAGAATAGAATAGAGAATAGAATAGAATAGAATAGAGAATAGAAATAGAATAGAATAGAATAGAATAGAATAGAATAGAATAAAGAGAGAATAGAATAGAATAGAATAGAATAGAATAGAATAGAATAGAATAGAATACAGAACGGAATAGAATAGAATAGAATAGCATACAGAACGGAATAGAATAGAATAAAGAGAGAATAGAATAGAAATAGAAATAGAAATAGAATAGAAAAGATAGGAATAGAATAGAATAGAATAGAATAGAATAGAATAGAATAGAATAGAATAGAATAGAATAGAATAGAATAGCATACAGAACGGAATAGAATAGAATAAAGAGAGAATAGAATAGAAATAGAAATAGAATAGAAAAGATAGGAATAGAATAGAATAGAATAGAGAATAGAATAGAGAATAGAATAGAATAGAATAGAGAATAGAAATAGAATAGAATAGAATAGAATAGAATAGAATAGAATAGAATAGAATAGAATAGAATAGAATAGAATAGAATAGAATAAAGAGAGAATAGAATAGAATTCTTTATTGGCCAAGTGTGATTGGACACAAAATGAATTTGACTTTGGTGCATATGCTCTCAGTGTACATAAAAAGAAAAGAGACATTTGTCAAGAATCATGAGGTAAAACACTTAATGTTGCTCCCTCTCCTCACTTAATATCTTTACTCGTCCTTCATTTTTTTTCAACTCCATCGATTCTAAATGCCCTAAATTTCTCATTCCTTTTTCTCTTTCCTATCTCCCTTCCGGCTTTCTTATTCAATTTTTTTCTGTTTTAACTCATTTAAACCATGATGAGCCTTCTAATTATTCTTCCATCCATTAGTTAATAACTAGATTCCCCCTCGATAAGAAATCCCTTATATCAATTATTTAACTTTATATGAAGACCTTATAAACTCGATTTCATTGAGGGCCGCATCACGGTTGGGGTTGACCTTGTGGTGGTGGTGGGGTGGGTGGACGTGGTTGGGGTGGTCGGGGTCAGCTCGACGTTGCTCGTGTCGAGAGGCGGGGCGCCTGTAGCGGCCCGGGTGGGGCTGGGGGGATCCATTGTCTCAAAGGGACAGCGGCGGCCCCTCGCTGACTCTATGACAGCCTCACAGATCTAAGGCTGACCGCGTTCGGGACCAAAATGGCCGCCATCAAGTTTTGGATCAGCGCCCGACCAACCTCCGACGGGGCTGAGGCACTGGGGGGGTGGTCCTTCACTGTTTCCAGGGTAGCCTTGCGGGCCAGATCTAACCACACCGCGGGCCGAATCTGCCCCTGAGTTTGACACTTCTGTTCTACGCCCTCTGTCCACGTGGAGAGTGGACTGAGTCTGTCAAAAGCTGTTCAGGTCCCACCCTTGTCGCTCATCCTTGACAGCTTTTTCACTCAGTCACCCGGAACCTTGAGCACCCAGACCTCCCTCCTTGTTGGGGGGGGCAGTGAGGGTCCCCGGAGGATTTCCTAGGAAGGCCTTGTGGGGGGGAGTCTGGCTGTCAGCGTCCGTCCCCCCTCCCACCGATCGTCTTCCGCAGGCCACAGGTTTGAGGACGTGCCAGGCGTGCGCCGGCACCTGGTTCGGAAGAGCACCAAAGGGCAAATTGTGCACCTGGGCAAGGACCGGCAGGAGGCCAGCGTCCGGCTGCGGAAGCATGACCGGAAGCCCCACGAGGTGAGGGGGCAAAGGGGGGGAAGGAAAAATCCCGGCTTGGGAGGGTGGGGGGCTCCGCTTTCTGCCCGTGGCTAACCTCGGATAAGCCTGTTCGGGAAACCGAGGCCTTGAAGCTGCCGTCGGGGCACTCTCTGGTCCACCCGCCAGACCAGAGGGGGTCCCGCTCTGGAGGGAGGTCTTGCCAGTTTCCCCCCTCCCCTCTGAGCGTCGCTCTTGCCCCCCCCCCCCGCCCCTCCGACGACGCAGGTCTTTGTGGAGCTGAACGAACTGACCCTGGACAAGAACCAAGAGCTGCAGTGGAAGGAGACGGCCCGCTGGATCAAATTTGAGGAAGATGTGGAGGAGGAGACCGACCGGTGGGGCAAGCCACACGTGGCCTCCCTCTCCTTCCGAAGTTTGCTGGAGTTGCGCAGGACCCTCGCCCACGGTAGGCGACGGAAAGCAGGCAGAAGAATGGGGTGGGGGGGAATTCCGGAGGTCCGAGTGGGCGGTGGGGTCTGTTGCCAGTTCAGTGGGATGGGGGCTAGCGGGGGACGGACTCCGGCTGTGCCCTCCGGATCCGGGAGACACTTGTGCCCGCTTTGCCAACGCTGCTTCTGGCTGTTTGTACGGGTTCAGGTGGTAGGAGGAGCCAGGGGGAGGAGCCTTTTTGGGTATTTTGCCACGAGCACCTGGATGATAAAAAAAGGGGGGGAAGGTGAAAGAGGGAAGGGGAGGATGGTGAGGTGGAAGCTTGGCTGAGAAAATCGGTGCCTTCTGCCAGTTGATAAGAGGAGGTTCTCCTCTTGGGGGGCAGGGGGATTCTGGAATCTGGGGTGGGTGCAGAGCAGAGACCGAGCATTTCCACCCAGCCAGTACAAGGATTAATCCAGGAGGGAAACTGAGGCCGGAGATTGATCGGACGCTCTTTGAATCGGTTCTACATCCAGGACGGAAGGATGAAGGGACTAGGAGCAGCCCGACACGGGCGGCCAGCGGTCTCCCCCCGCGGCTGCCCTAGGCATGGGGCCTTCTCACCCAGGGAACCCACCGTAGGACCTCTGCCAGCAGGTGCTGTTGTGGCCCGCCAGCAGCCTGCGCACCTGGCACCCGAGTCGGACAGTGAGGAGGCTGGCGAGGACTCGGTGCCAGAGGCTGCCAAGAGGCAGGAATGATTACTCCAAAGGAGGTCTCCTCGGGAGTAAGACTTGGGGCTAATTGGCCACTCCCCTAGTCTATTTAAGAACAGGAGAGGCAACTGGCAAGCTGCAGGAAACCATAGTTCAAACTCTGGTATCTGTCGTGCATTGTCTGGTGAATTCTTGTTTCTCTGCTTCGGATTTCTTATCAACAAAGCCTCCTGGGCATTTGGCCAAGCCTTCGGACATTACGTGAGATAACCAGAACTAATAGCGTTGTTTTGAGTTAAGACTGACTGAACTAATGAAGACTAATTAGCAGCTGACTGTTTGCAAAAAAGATTGCTTCTTTTTATTTGTGTGTTTCGCCACTGCTAAGCCAGTTATTAGTGGTTCATTGATTAAACTAAGTTTGTTCAAACGGTGTTTTTTTTTTAATACGTTCGTAACTGGGGACAGAACAGGTGCAGCTGCTCAAGAGCGCCTTCCCCCAATCCCCCCCTCCTCTCCCCTGCAGGGGCGGTCCTTCTCGACCTGGATCAGAAGACGCTGCCGGGCGTGGCCCATCAAGTGGTGGAGCAGATGATCATCTCCGACCAGATCCGTGCCGAGGACCGCGCCAATGTGCTGCGGGCGCTGCTGCTTAAGCATAGGTGAGTGTGTCGGGGTTTACCCTTGTCCGGCCGAAGGTTGAGGAGAGAGACGGAGGCAGGGAAAGCCGCCCCCAGTTGCGCAGCTAGCTCCACCTTTGGACCCAGCCGAAGGACCCGGAATGCGAGGCTCGCTCATCCAGACGGCGAGGCTCGCTCGTCGGAACTGCGAGGGTGGCTTTGTCGGGACTGCGAGGCTCGCTCGTTGGGACCGCGAGGCTCGCTCGTTGGGACCGCGAGGCTTGCTTGTCGGGACTGCGAGGGTGGCTCATCCGGAACACAAGGGTTGCTTGTCTGGACCATGACGGTGGCTCGTCCAGAGTGCGAGGGTCGCTCGTCTGGAGCGCAAAGGATTGCTCGTCAGGACCGCGAAACTCGCTTGTAGGGACTGCGAGGGTGGCTTGTCGGGAACACGAGGGTTGTTTGTCTGGACCATGAGGGTGGTTCATCCAGAGCACAAGGGTCGCTCATCCGGATGGCAAGGATCGCTCGTCTGGAGCACAAAAGGTTGCTCGTTGGGCCGGCGAGGGTGGCTCGTCCGGACCGCCAGTTTCCACGGAGCCCCTCTTTCTTCCTGGGTTGCTGCCGGGCGGGGGTGGGCGGAGACGCCGGCCAAGGCCCAGCTTGACGCGCAAGACGGGTCTCTCCCGCAGCCACCCCTCCGACGAGAAAGAGTTCTCCTTCCCTCGCAATATCTCGGCCGGCTCGCTCGGCTCCCTGCTGGGTCACCATCACAGCGCCAACCACGTCGGAGAAGGCCCCGAGCCCACCGTCACCGATCCGCTCATTGGCCCCATGGGTGAGCGTGAGACGCGGGTGGACATTGAGAAGGAGGTGAGCTTTCACGGAGACACACACACACACAACGCCTGGTCCGAGGGGCAGCCGACTTGCCCGGACCTCTATGGGTCAGGAAGAGACACTGAGACAAGGAGGGGGAAGAGAGAGAGAGAAACCGCTGGGAGGGGGGTGGGCAGACACGGCAGCTGGCCTTCTAGGTGGGAACGGCGGAAGAAGAATCCGACGTTAGGATGGAGTAGACCTGGGTTCGAGTCCACACAGCCAATCGTAGACCGCAGCTGTCCGAACAAATGAACTGCGGTGGATACGATCTTTGTAGTTCAGGGTTGAACTGGGGGGGTGGGGGGGCTCCCTGGTGGTCTCTGAGCTTGGTGGCTTTCTCGCAGCCGTTTCGTGACCCGACTAGGTAACGTTATGAGCGCTAGAAGGGAAGTTTAGAGACCGAGCTCGCATTGTCCCTTCTAGTGCTGATGACGTTACCTAGCTTGGCAGCGAAACGTCTGCAAGAAAAACCACCAAGCTCAGAGAGCAACTAAATAAATTGCGACGGATGTTGAGATCGGGGGGGGGATTCTGGTCCAGGGCGGTGGGTTCGAGTCCTAGCAGAAGCCTTTCCGTGAAAATGACAGCTAGTCCTCGCTTAACGACGGGCCGTTTTTTTATAACCGCTCGAAGTTCTGAGACACCACAGAAGAGGTGCTCGTGGCCCAGTCAAGCAGCCCTGGCCACAGCCTAAGTGGTCTGGGACACCCACCCCACGCCCCGAGGTCAAAATGACCACAGGATGGGCCACGGCCCCGTGACAGCAGTCCGTGAGGCTTTTTTCCCGGTTTTTGGGCACTGGATGCCTGAGCAGGGGGCTGGACTAGGTGACCTCCAAGGTCCCTTCCAACTCTGTCATTCTGGAAAGGTCTCTTGTTTGAACAGGGGGTTGGACTAGATGACCTCCAAGGTCCCTTCCAGCTGTAATTCTGGGAAGGGTCCCCTGCCTGAGCAGGGGGCTGGACTAGGTGACCTCTAAGGTCCCTTCCAACTCTGGGATTCTCTAATTCTGGAAAGGTCTCCTGCCTGAGCAGGGGGCTGGACTAGATGACCTCCAAGGTCCCTTCCCACTCTTTCATTCTATGATTCTGTCAGGGTGTCCTGCTCGAGCATGGGGTTGGACTAGATGACCTCCACGGTCCCTTCCAACTCTGTGATTTCTGTAATTCTGGGAAGGGTCTCCTGCCTGAGCAGGGGGTTGGACTAGATGACCACCAAGATCCCTTCCCACTCTTTCATTCTATGATTCTGTCAGGGTGTCCTGCTCGAGCAGGGGGTTGGACTGGATGACCTCCAAAATCCCTTACAACTCTGCAATTCTGTCAATTTGGGAAGATTCTCCTGCCTGAGCAGGGGGCTGGACTAGGTGACCTCTAAGGTCCCTTCCAACTCTGTGATTTCTGTAATTCTGGGAAGGGTCTCCTGCCTGAGCAGGGGGCTGGACTAGATGACCTCCAAGGTCCCTTCCCACTCTTTCATTCTATGATTCTGTCAGGGTGTCCTGCTCGAGCAGGGGGTTGGACTGGATGACCTCCAAGATCCCTTCCAACTCTGCAATTCTGTCAATTTGGGAAGATTCTCCTGCCTGAGCAGGGGGCTGGACTAGGTGACCTCTAAGGTCCCTTCCAACTCTGTGATTTCTGTAATTCTGGGAAGGGTCTCCTGCCTGAGCAGGGGGCTGGACTAGATGACCTCCAAGGTCCCTTCCCACTCTTTCATTCTATGATTCTGTCAGGGTGTCCTGCTCGAGCAGGGGGCTGGACTGGATGACCTCCAAGGTCCCTTCCAACTCTGCAATTCTGTCAGTTTGGGAAGATTATCCTGCCTGAGCAGGGGGCTGGACTAGATGACCTCCAAGGTCCCTTCTTCCAACTCTGCGATTCTGGAAAGGCCTCTAGCTTGAACAGGGGGTTGGACTAGAAGACCTCTAAGTGTCCCTTCCGCCTCTTGTCATTTATGTTATTTATGGGCTTCTTACAGGAATCGGGTTTGGGGGGGCCGGGGGAAGAGTCGAGGGGCGTCTGGGGGGGGAAGCATCGAGGGGGCATCCAGCAGCAGCCAACGGATTCCGGGTCCCATCCTCCCCTCCTTCCGTAGACCCTGCAGAAGGAGGTGGCCTCCCCTGTCCTCTCCGGCACCATCACTCGCTCCAAGTCGAAACATGAGCTGAAGCTGTTAGAGAAGATTCCGGACAACGCTGAAGCCACCGTGGTGCTTGTGGGTAAGGAAATTGTGGTGGGGGGCAAGGGTGGGGTGATGGGGGACTCTAGCCGCGGAGAGGACCTTGGAGGGGGGGCAGGCGTCGACAGACGCCCCACACCCATCATCCTCTCCCCCGCAGGTTGCGTGCAGTTCCTGGACCAGCCCACCATGGCCTTCGTGCGGCTGCAGGAGGCGGCCCAGCTGGACGCCGTCCTAGAGGTTCCCGTGCCGGTCCGCTTCCTCTTTGTGCTCTTGGGCCCCAGCAGCGCCAACATGGACTACCACGAGATTGGGCGCTCCATCTCCACCCTGATGTCCGACAAGGTAGGGGCCGTCCTGGGACCCAGCGGCTCGGGGGCCTTCCGGAGGGGTCTAGGGCAATTCGCCAGAACAATTCGCCACGGCCAACTCCCCATGGTCAACTCACCATGGCCAACTCTCCACGGCCAACTCTCCACAGCCAACTCTCCACAGCTAACACACCATGGCCAACTTTCCATGGCCAGTTCACCATGGCCAACTCTCCACGGCCAACTCTCCATGGCCAACTCACTATGGCCAACTCTCCATGGCCAGTTCACCATGGCCAACTCTCCACGGCCAACTCTCCATGGCCAACTCACTATGGCCAACTCTCCATGGCCAGTTCACCATGGCCAACTTTCCATGGCCAACTCTCCATGGCCAACTCGCCTCAGCCAACTCCCCATGGCCCACTCGCTGCGGACAACTCCCCATGGCCCACTTGCTGTGGACAACTCCCCGTGGCCAACTCGCCACGGCCATCTCACCCCAGGACAAACTCGCTGCGGGACAAGAGTTACCCTAATAGGAAAGAAATGTTGGAATAGAATCATCAAAGAACGGATGCCCAAACAGGGACAGAATGAAACGTGAACGGTAAACCTTAAAACGTTTTAATTGTTTAAATAATTCCGTTGAATTCTTCAGTTGTCCCGCGGGGAGTTGGCCGCAACAAGTTGGTTGCAGGGAGTTGGCCGCGGCGAGTTGTCTGCAACGAGTTGGCCGTGGCGAGCTGACCACGGCGAGCGGTCCTCCCCTCGGCAACCGTCCCCTTTCTGTGCTTGGTCCCCCAGCAATTCCACGAAGCGGCTTACCTGGCCGACGACCGGCACGACCTGCTGCAGGCCATCAACGAGTTCCTGGACTGCAGCGTGGTGCTGCCGCCCTCGGAGGTGCAGGGCGAGGAGCTGCTGCGGAGCGTGGTGCACTTCCAGCGGGATATGCTGCGCCGGAGGGAGGAGCAGGAACGGCGGATGATGGCGGGGGCAGCCCTGGAGCCCAAATCACCGGAGGAGAAAGGTGGGCTGTGGTGGGGGCTGCAGAGCCTTGCTTCGGCTTTGGCCGTGTGTGTGTGTGTGTGTGTGTGTGTGTGTGTGTGTGTGTGTGTGTGTGTGTGTGTGTGTGTGTGTGTGTGTTAGTTCCACTGCCCTGGTTCCTCTGTTTTTCTGTCCACACATAAGGCAGACTGAGGTCTGTTCTCGGAAATGCCGAGTGCTGATTGGGCCAAGACCCTCTCTCAGGGCGGGCTCTTGTGATCAGAGTGGGGTGGGATGTGGGGCTCTGGCAGGCCTCCCCCTTGAGCAGGGGGTTGGACTAGATGACCTCTGAGGTCCCTTACAACTCTGTTATTCCGTAAGGGTCTCCTGCTTGAGCTGAGGGTTGGACTAGATGACCTCCGAGGTCCCTTCCAACCCCGTTATTCTACGTATGATTCTGTAAGGGGTCTCCTGCTTGAGCAGGGGGTTGGACTAGATGACCTCTGAGGTCCCTTACAACTCTGTTATTCTGTAAGGGGTCTCCTGCTCGAGCAATGGGTTGGACTAGATGACCTCTGAGGTCCCTTACAACCCTTTTATTCTGGAAGGGTCTCCAGCTCGAGAAGGGGGTTGGACTAGATGACCTCTGAGGTCCCTTACAACTCTGTTATTCCGTAAGGGTCTCCTGCTTGAGCTGGGGGTTGGACTAGATGACCTCCGAGGTCCCTTCCAACCCTGTTATTCTAGATATGATTCTGTAAGGGTCTCCTGCTTGAGCTGGGGGTTGGACTAGATGACCTCTGAGGTCCTTTGCAACTCTGTTATTCTGGAAGGGTCTCCAGCTCGAGAAGGGGGTTGGACTAGATGACCTCTGAGGTCCCTTCCCACTCTGTCCTCCTATGATTCTATGATTCCCCGTTTGCACCACCACCCCAGCCTTGCTGAAGCTGAAGGTGGAGGAGGAGGAAGGAGAACTGGAGGCCGATCCTCTTCAACGCACCGGCCAACCTTTTGGGGGGCTCGTCCGGGACGTCCGTCGGCGTTACCCCAAGTATCTCAGCGATTTCCGAGATGCCCTGGACCCCCAGTGCCTGGCGGCTGTCATCTTCATCTACTTTGCGGCCCTCTCGCCCGCCATCACCTTTGGGGGGCTACTGGGTGAGCGAGGGGGGGGCTGGCTTCGGGGCACAGGGGAGGCAAAGGAGTTGGGGCTCAGGCCCCTTTGAGCCTGGCCTCCATTCTCTTCCAGTTGAAGCGGAGCCCACGTTTCTGCGGGCCTGGGGCAATGTTCCCTGTAACATCAGAAAACGGCGCGCGGCAGTTTGAAGCGCGGCCTCGGCCATTAGAAAATGCCGTGTGGAAGTTAGAAAATGCCGCGCGGAAGTTAGAAAATTCCGCATGGAAGTTAGAAAATGCCGCGCGGAAGTTAGAAAATGCCGCACGGAAGCTAGAAACTTCCACGCGGCGTTCTCTTGTTACGTGCGCGGCCACACAGCTTAGAGGGAACAGTGGCCTGGGGCTGGCTCATGGGCCCCTGGGGCCACAGGGAAGGCAAGGGAGCTGAGGCTGGGGGGACCCCCCCTAAACCTCAACTCCCCCCCCCTCCGTCTCTTCCAGGTGAGAAGACCGAGGGGCTAATCGGGGTCTCGGAGCTGATCATTTCCACGGCCATTCAGGGCGTGCTCTTCTGCCTCCTGGGGGCGCAGCCACTCCTGATCATCGGCTTCTCGGGGCCCCTCCTGGTGTTTGAGGAAGCCTTCTTCACGGTGAGTTTGGGGGGGGGGGCTGCCCAGATTTCCAAGGGGTGTCCGCTCGGCTGACGCATTCCCTAGATTGGAGGCGGGAGGTTCCGGCGCCGCTCTCGGCCCCTTGGGAGCAGGGCCCCTCGGCGTCGCTCTGCCCCCGCCAGCTCCTCCCTCCCGATCCCACGGAGGCAGCTCTCAGACCGCTGGGTCTTTGTCCTCTTTTTTTGGCCCGCGGGCAGTTCTGCGACTCGCACGGCATGGAGTACCTGGTGGGCCGCGTCTGGATCGGCTTCTGGCTCGTCCTGATCGCGCTGGCCATCGTGGCCTTCGAGGGCAGCTTCCTGGTGCGCTTCGTCTCCCGCTTCACCCAGGAGATCTTCGCCTTCCTCATCTCCCTCATCTTCATCTACGAGACCTTCTTCAAGCTCATCAAGGTGACCGGAGGGAGGAGGGGGTCCCCACAGCCAAGACACGGAAAGGGGGGGGGACACAGACTGACACTCAAGCAGGCCGGCCGGTACGGATGCTCCACACAGACAGCGTTGATTCCTCTAAAATCGACACACAACCGCAGTCCGCCATCTTGTTTTTCCCCCGGAACAAGACAGGGGCCGCCACTTGTGGCCTTCCTGGCTGAATGAAGCCTCTCTTGATATTTAAAGAGGCCCCCTGGTGGCAACGGTGGGCCAGAGGTTTCTCCCCCAGGCGACGCCTCTGAACCCCTTCCGTTCCCTCCTTCCGCGCAGATCTTCCAGGCGCACCCGCTGCACGGCTGTGAGAATGGCACCAGCGTCTTTCCGGGACTAGAGAACGGGACGGTCGCCCGCGATGCTTCGGAAATGACCGGCCAGCCCAACACGGCCCTCCTCTCGCTGGTGCTGATGGCTGGCACCTTCTTCATCGCCTTCTTCCTGCGGAAGTTCAAGAACAGCCGCTTCTTCCCCGGCCGGGTGCGTGGCCTGTACCAGGGGTCCTCCCGGAGGTGGGGAGGGTCTGGGGGAAGACCGTTGTCGGCAAACGGAAGCGGTGCTGCACGGGAGGAGGCACGACACTCCACGCGCGCGCTCAGAGGCTCCCGTGGCTGAGCAGGTCTCTCCGGGCAGGTCCGGCGGGTGATCGGAGACTTTGGGGTGCCCATCGCCATCCTCCTCATGGTGCTGGTGGATTCCAGCATCCAGGATACTTACACTCAGGTAAGAGGGGGGGTTCCTGGGGTCCCCTTTGGGCTTCCCCGCCAAGGGAGGTGCGACCATGCAAAACCCCCCCTCCCCAGTCATGCCCCCTGGCTGGCTCGCAAGAGATCCTGGCTGGTTCCTGAGCAGTGTTCTGCCCCAGCTAAGAACGTAACACAACACCCAGTTTGTACGCACTTATTTAATCCGATAACCACTACTAATAAACGTCTTAGCAGTGGATATGCATACACCAATCGACAAGCAGTCTTTTCTTGCAAGCAGCCAGCTGCTAATTCATCTTCATTAACCGCTGGTATCAGATCAAAGAGTCTTAAAGCCAAGAAGAGCAATTAGGTCTGGCTATCTTACGGAGCTTCAGAGAGTTGGCAAAATGCCCTTGATATCCAAGCCAAAGCAGTGAAACAAATCAGAAGTTTTTCAGACACCGAGCACACAAACTATGACCAGACGGATTTCCAAACGTTGTTTCCTGCAGCCTTTCAGCTGCCTCCGATGTCCTTAAGTAGATGAGGAGAATGGCCAATTAGCCCCAAGTCTTACTCCCGAGGAGACTTCCTCCAGAGTAACCATTCCTGCCTTTTGGTAGCTGTGTGTGCCTCTTCTTCCTCGTCACTGCTATGAGGTGCTGGAATGTTCCACAGGCCCTGGCTGAATCTCTGCCTCTGGCACCGAGTCCTCGCCAGCCTCCTCACTGTCCGACTCGGGTGCCGGCTGCACGGGCCGCCGGCACAACACCAAGTCGGTCTCCTTTCGAACGAGATCCGCTATGAGCGGCACGGGCTGCTGGCGGGCCACAACAAGCAGCCCCTTTTATTTATTTATTCAGCCCCCCCGCCCAATTCTTTTCTCCTCCTCTCCCCACACACAGAAACTGTCGGTGCCCAGTGGCTTCTCAGTCACGACCCCGGACAAGCGAGGCTGGGTGATCAACCCTCTGGGCAGCGCCAAGGCTTTCCCGGTGTGGATGATGGTGGCCAGCGTGCTGCCCGCCGTTCTGGTCTTTATCCTCATCTTCATGGAGACGCAGATCACCACGTGAGTGTCGCTGGCCGGGGGTCCAACTTCCTGCCCTCCCGCACTGATCTTTGGGGCACATATGGAGAGGAGACACACACACACACCGCTTCCCCCTCTGCCCCCAGGCTGATCATCAGCAAGAAGGAGCGGAAGCTGCAGAAGGGCTCGGGCTTCCACCTGGACCTGCTGCTGATCGTGGCCATGGGTGGCTTCTGTGCTCTCTTCGGCCTGCCGTGGCTGGCGGCCGCCACGGTGCGCTCCGTCACGCACGCCAACGCGCTCACGGTCATGAGCAAAGCCGTGGCCCCGGGGGACAAGCCCAAAATCCAGGAAGTGAAGGAGCAGCGGGTCACCGGGCTGCTGGTGGCCGTCCTCGTGGGTGAGTGCGCTCTTCTTGCCCGTTAGTTGCAGGGTGGTGGGCTGACGCGGCCGACTGTTCTTCCCCCATGTCCGCATGGCCTCACTGCTCACTCCAGCTGCTGGATTTGGAAAGGGGGGCTGTTGTGGGGCTGAGGGGGGGACTGAGCGCATCCTTCCTGCACCTCCCACCAGGATTGTCCATCGTGATCGGGGACCTGCTGCGCAAGATCCCGCTGGCGGTGCTCTTTGGCATCTTCCTCTACATGGGCGTCACCTCGCTGAATGGGATCCAGTTCTACGAGCGCCTCCACCTGCTGCTCATGCCCCCCAAGCACCACCCGGATGTGCCCTACGTCAAGAAGGTCAGGCTCTCCGGATGCAGTGACGTCCCTGCATCTGGGACTTGGGCGGGGGGGGAGGGGGCCTGTGGGTCCTGCTATCAGTCTATCCACCCCCCCAAATTCTTCTCTGCCCCTCCTTTCTCTCGTTCCTTCCTTTCTCCCTGCA
The DNA here is from genome assembly GCA_023053685.1 of Diadophis punctatus similis. NCBI lineage: Eukaryota > Metazoa > Chordata > Lepidosauria > Squamata > Dipsadidae > Diadophis > Diadophis punctatus. The sequence continues at coordinate 2,614,796 of JALIGW010000065.1, forward strand.
AAGCCGCTCTCCTCCCACTTTCTCGCAAGCGTCGGTCTCTCCCCTGGGTGCCACCCAGTCGGTGATGATATTGGCACAGGCATCTGTGCCCGGCTGGTTTCCTTCGGCTGAACTACCGGTTTGGGGTGGTCTGCAGGGGTGGGTTCCTACCAGTGCGGTCCAGTGCGCCGTTCCGGTAGGGACCCGCCGATTGCGCAATTTGTGTGCGATGGCTCCAGTGTCGTCTTCGCCGGTCCGTCACGCGGCGCCATCTTTTTTCTGGAATTTTTGGGCTTTTTTTGCTTCCTGCGCATGCGTGGAAGCAAAATCGCACGAGGGGATGCGCGCATAGCGAGCATGCATGCGCACGAAATGAGATTATGCGCGTGCAGCGCACCAGTAGGCAGGTAACCTGCCCCTGGTGGTCTGCCTTTGCTAAGCCCTTTTTTTTTCTTTTTTTTTAAAACAACACGACATAAATAAAAGACAAAAAAGACAAGACAACGTAAGAAAACATACACATATAAAACACATATACCTAAAATATAGTTCCACTAATACAGCTTTATATCATCGGAATTTTCCTTCTCAATTCTACATTATCCTAATTGTGGCTAGTGTTTTGTACATTAAACATTTTTTTTATCATCACTCGTTCATTATATACAGTATTGGCTATTAGCTAGTAATTATATACTATTCTACACAATCTATACTATTATATACATTATCTTACAACCATTAAGATTTAAGGTTACATCGATCACATTTTTCCTTCTTTGTAACATTTATAATATTTCATATTTCTCTCGAGTCACACATTCATTTTACTTTTCTTTTCGAGCCAGTCGTACCATCTATCTCAAACCTTATAGTACCCCGTTTCCTCTCGTTCTCTTATTTCCATAGTAAGTTTACTCATTTCGGCGCATTCTAGCACCTTTTCCGCAATCATAGCGTTCGAGGAATTTCTGTCTTTTTTTCCAATTTTGTGCGAAAGTGATTCTCGCCGCCGTTATTATCTGTTGTGTGATATAATAAATTTCTTTCCTCGTATTTTCTTCCATGATTCCTGTTGTGTCCCAGCAAGTCACAGCAATTCCCAAAAGAAATAATTCTGGTCTTAATTCAATTTTTTCCTCGATCCAATTTTTGCACGCGAAATCTCTTTGCCTCGGCACATGTCCACCACATGTGGTAGAATGTCCCTTGTATCTGATTACATTTCCAACCATTTGGTTGTGTGGATGGATACAGTTTGGCCAATCTCGCCGGTGGTAGATGCCATCTGTAAAACGTTTTAAATAGAATTTTCTTCGGATGCGGCCGACATTGACATTTTATAATTTCCCCTCCCAAATTTGTTCCCAATGTTCTAAATCAATGCTATACCCCAAAAAGGTTTGCCCACGCCATCAATGTTTCTTTAACCACTTCATCCTCCATTTTACGTTTTGATAAGCAGTTATACGCCTTAATTCTCAGTTTTTCTTCCGTGCCCGTTAGCATTTTATCAATTTCTTGTTTTTCGTCTTGAAAACCATATTGTTCTAAATCCTTTTTATAGCGAGTTTGAATTTGTAAATAGGGCCACCAATCTATTGCAATTCCTTTGTAACTCTTGACTTGATTTTAATCTTCGTTGTTTGTCTAGTAATTCCTCAGATGTAACTATGTAAGCCCTTTTCAATGGAGCCTGTTGTCCCTTTGGCCTTTTTCCGAATCTGCTTGCTCTTGGTGCCCGGAGGCGGCTGTCACATTCCTGGCACGTCTGGTTCTCGGCTCCCTTCCCTTTTTTCCAGCCAAAACTAGTTTTCTTTTTACGAAGTCTTTACCTTGAGTTTAAGCCTCTTCTGCCACATCTGGTTGCTACCTGTTTTTTATATAAATATATATATATAGAGAGAGATCTGCTGGCTTTGTTTCATGGCTGAGCCATCTATTTGGGGGGCATATCCCACGACTACAGCCGTTCTTTTATTTACTTTTTAAAGTTTTTTTTTAATTTTTTTTCCACAATTTCCATATGTCCATCAGTACATAGACCTTAAAGCATATCAATCACATACCGTATTTTTCGGAGTATAAGACGCACCGGAGTATAAGACGCACCTTAGTTTTGGGGGAGGAAAACAAAGGAAAAAGGCCTCTGCCTCCAAGCAATTTGCCAAACAGCAAACAGCAAACAGCACAGATGATATACACTGTTTGCTGTGTATTTCTGGGCATGTGTGCCTGACCCATTGAAATAACAAAGAATTGGAGAAATGTACATTATGCCAGAAAGTTTTCTTAAATGTAATCACACTAACTCCTCCCAATTATTTAAATAGATCTACTCCAAGGTAACTAAACTCTAATACTAAACAGGACACTGTTACATTTCAGACTATACTTGTACAGAGCTGTTAAAATTAATTCAAATTTCTGGAAGTATACATTATTCTCTATTATTTAAAAGAAGATACAATAGCACTGGGCCTCTTCAGAGCAAGCATTTATTTTAAAAAAGCTTCTTTATTTTGTTAAGTTGTCTAGATTTACAGGGATCTCCAACCTTGGCAACTTTAAGACTTGTGGACTTCGACTCCCAGAATTCCACAGCCAGCAAAGCTAACAAAGCTGGCTGTTGAATTCTGGGAGTTGAAGTCCACAAGTCTTAAAGTTGCCAAGGTTGGAGACCCCTGGCTCTAGAACAATAATAAAGCAGTCTTTAAGAAATAAGTCTAATAATTTGAACATTCTACAGACATTTATAGTTATTCACTTACCCCCTTCCATCCAGTTCAGCAGAAAATAAAAATCTGTGTGTCTCTCCCAGCTATTTGCCTCTTTGCAGTTTCAGTTTCAGTTTCATTTTAGCACGTGGCAAATCAGCTGTGGGTCGGGAAGCTGCTAATGACTTGCTTGTCTTAACAGGCTCTTCCCTCTTTGCTGCAAACAGGTAAATTGCTGGAAGACAGAGGCCAAAGGGTGGGGGTGGCTGGCTGGCTGGCTGGGTCTACATTCGATGTATAAGACGCACCCAAGTTTTCACCCTCTTTTGGGGGGGTAAAAAGGTGCGTCTTATACTCTGAAAAATACGGTACATAATTATACATTTTTATCCAATCAATCATAATCCAATAGCCTATTTCTGCACCTATTTTATGCTGTTTTTTTAATCAGTCCGTTTCTTCTTTTCTTTACACTCCCCTCGCTCTATCTCCATCTCCTCCATCTCCCTTCTTACTCCTTCTCTCCCCCTTCCTCCTTCCCTACGCTCCATTCCCTGACTGGTTCTAATCCTAATGCATCTTATATTTAACCGACTGATAACCTGTTCCCATACATCTTTACATTGGTTTTTGTTTTGTTTTTGTTTTTATAATAATTTTTATTCAGTTTTATAAAACAATAAGAAAACAAACAAAGCAAGACGTGTACGCATTCACATTTTACATTTCTGTATCATCGGACTAAGATCTCTAAGCATTTAGGGAGATCTGTTAGATTATTATTTTACAATGCTGTTAATATTTACAATTTTTATCACATCACTTGTTTTTTCTAATTTCTAGCCTTTTTTCCTCCTTTTTCATTTAATTCCATTGTCATGTTATCTCATTCCGCACAATCAAGAATTTTCTTGATGGTTATGTTTTCACTTGGTACATCCTTTCGTTTCCGATATTGTGCCAGGCTGATTCTGGCTGCGGTAAGAATGTGTCCTGTGATCGAATCGTATCTTTTTAATCTCTCCATTTTTCTGGTCCAGTATTCCCCGGGAGAAATGTTTCCGGTTTCCTACCTATCTTTCGTTTTGTAAATTTTGCTCGAACCAAATCTGAATTTTTACACCAGAATCGTTTTGTTAACGGGAGAGGTCCACCACATACGAGAATAAGATCCATTTTTAGGGTCTCACATTTCCAACACACTTAAGGGGTTCAGTTGGGACTGGATGACCTCCAGGGGTCCCGTCCAACTCATTCCATGATGGGAGAGCCATCTGGCTGCGACATCTGTCGCCCCATTGATCGCCAGGGCTGCCGACACCTTTTTACCTAGCCTCGCTGTTTGCCAGGGATGATGGCTGAAGTGGGCGGGGCCTCTGCGCGATGGGGCGGGGGACCAGGCCGCCCGATCGACACGGCCTCCTTTTCCCTCCTCCCCAGGTACGCACGCTGCGAATGCACCTGTTCACGCTCCTGCAGCTGGCCTGCCTGGCTGTCCTCTGGGCTGTCATGTCCACAGTAGCCTCGCTGGCCTTCCCCTTCATCCTCATCCTCACCGTGCCTCTCCGCTTGTGCCTGCTCAGCCGCATCTTCACGGAGCGGGAGATGAAGTGTGTAAGTTTGGGGCCGCGGAGGCACGCAGGGCAGGCTGTGTGTGCGTGTGGTGGGGGGGAGGGCCGGTCCTGGAGGGGGCCAAGCCCACCACCCGTGCAGGTGTCTCTCTGTTGTGGCCCGCCAGCTGATAGCGGATCCCGTTCGAGAGGAGAACCGACTTGGTGTTGCGCCGGCGGCCCGTGCAGCTGGCACTCGAGCCGGACAGTGAGGAGGCTGGCGAGGACTCGGTGCCTGTGGCTGAGGTTCAGCCAGGGCCTTCGGAACATTCCAGCACCTCATAGCAGTGATGAGGAAGAAGAGGCTCCTCCTCTTCTGAATGCACGGGCACGCAGAGCTACCAGAAGGCAGGAATGGTTACTCCAGAGGAGGTCTCCTCAGGAGTAAGACTTGGAGCTAATTGGCCACACCTCTAGTCTATTTAAGGACAGTAGAGGCAGCTGAAAGGCTGCAGGAAACAACGTTTGGAAAATCCGTCTGGTCATAGTTTGTGTGCTCGGTGTCTGGAAAACTTCCGATTTGTTTCACTGCTTCGGCTTGGCTATCAAGGGCATTTTGCCAACTCTCTGAAGCTCCGTAAGATAGCCAGACCTAATTGCTCTTCTTGGCTTTAAGACTCTTTGATCTGATACCAGCGGTTAATGAAGATGAATTAGCGGCTGGTTTGCTTGCAAGAAAAGACTGCTTGTCGATTGGTGTGTGTGCATATTCACTGCTAAGACGGTCTATTAGTGGTGGTTGTTGGATTAGATAAGTACGTACAAACTGGGTGTTGTGTTACATTCTTAGCTGGGGCAGAACACACACTCTCTCTCTCGCTCTCCCCCTGCAGTTGGACGCGGCCGAAGCGGAGCCAATCCTGGACGAGAGAGAAGGGGTGGACGAGTACAACGAGATGCCCATGCCGGTGTGAAGAGAGAGAGAGAGAGAGAACGCCGAAACCTTGGGGATGCCGAGAACTGACCCCCCGCCCCGCCTCCTCTCACCCCAGTGCCTTTGCGTGTCAATATGGGGAGGAGGGGTCGGCCTTGAGCCTTTCCTGACCTTTTGCGCGGTCTTGTCTGCGGAGCAGCGTCCCCCCGCCCGGCCCGCCCCATCGGCCGCCGGAGAGCTTATTGCGCACCCTTCAATTCTATGCACCAGCCGGAGGGGGGGGCGCGACCCCCTCCAAGAAGGACCACAACTGCAATTTAGGGTCTTGATCCACAGCTTTATCAGAGGTGGAGGGACCAGGAGAGAAGTTGGTTGAGGCAGGACTGGGCCCCGACGCCTTTCAGCCTCCCTACCACCACCACATTCAAGACAAGGATAGCCAGCGGCAGGGGGTTGGCCCTAAGCCACAGGAGGGGGCTTTCTTGGAGCAGGTACCTGCCCATCCCCCACTTTTAATCCACCAGGCCGGGCCGGGCTGAAATCGGGATTCCGGGGAGGAAGGAAGCGGGCACGGAGAAACGTTGACGGATAATAAAGCGGAGGGCTCCTGTGCGGACGTCTCACCAGTTTTGTTGGGGGGTGGAGGGGGGTCTCCCGCTTGGGGGGGAGGCAGCCCCGCGTGGGGGTCCAGGAGAAGGCCAGACGAGGGGACGCACCCCACAGGTTGCTCTGCTCTGCTCTGGCGCCATTTGCGCCGATAAAAGCCCGCCCGATTCTGTACCCCCCAGAAAAACAGCCACCCAGGGGATGCCCCGGAGATGCAGGGGCTGCCTTGTCCAGGCCCCGTCGGCCTTTGGACACAGAGGCAGGACTGGGCATCGGGCAGCTTTTCCCCTAGCAGATGAGTCACTCCACCCCACGGGGCCCCTGCGTTGGGCTGAGCTGAAAGACAGACAGACGGATGTTAAAAAATCCAGAAATTCTACTTTTATTGATCGGGTGTGCAAGGAGGAGCGGTTGGGCTGGTGTGAGAAGCAACAAAGGGAGTTTCCACGTTCGGGAGTGGCTGCAAGGGAAGCGCTGGGCCTCCGGTTCGTCGGGAAGAGCCAAAGGCCAGGGTGAGAGTCGGGGCTCCTCTCCGTGCCCGCTCAGGCGGGGTTCTGCTCTTTGCCGGGCTCTTCGGCTGCAGGAGGAGCGTCCGCGTCCTCCACGGCTATGTAGTCCTTCCAGCCCCCCTGGGAGAAAAAGAAAGGCGGCTTGCGGGGGCTTCCCCAGGACTGGTTGGCGGCCAGCAAACATACACCCCACCATTTACTCCGGAGGATGGAGCCGGGGCTGGCTGCGCACGGTCTCCCGAGCACCGTTTGCGCCAGCAGAGGCACTGCACAGGCCGGACCTATTTCCAGGGCAGGCCAGATTGAGCTCTGCATTCCATCCAGCCACCAACGGGGCATCCGAGCGAGCCAACCCGATGGTAGAAATGTCCCTGCGTTGTTACGTAAACCATCAACGCCATAGACGCCCCGCGGGCATTGAGTGGATCCCTGGAGAGAGGGGGGCCCCTGCCCTCCAGAGTACCCAACCCGACTGTCCATTGGGGCCGGGGGGGGCTCTGCGCCCTTCCCCTGACCTACCCAGAAGGAGCAGCACAGGTGCAGAGGCGCCGCTGAGCATCTGCAGAGTTCGGAGAGCCAATTGGGTCCGCTAGGGCAGACTCTCCAGGTCTCCCGCTCGAGCAGGGGGTTGGACTAGATGACCACCAAGGTCTCCTGCTTGAGAAGGGGGTTGGACTAGATGACCACCAAGGTCCCTTTCAACTCAACTCATTCTATGATTCTGTCAGGGTCTCCTGCTCGAGCAGGGGGCTGGACTAGATGACCTACAGGGTACCCTTCCAACTTATTCTACGATTGAGTGGAGGGGCTTGGTGAGTACCCGGCTTGGGGGGAGAGAGGGCACACGACGCAGGTGGAAGAGAAGAGAAGAAGAGAAGGGATGAGAAGAGAAGAGAAGAGAAGGGAAGGGATGAGAAGAGAAGAGAAAAGGGAAGGGATGAGAAGAGAAGAGAAGAGAAGAAGAGAATAGAAGGGAAGGGATGAGAAGGGAAGGGATGAGAAGAGAAGAAGAGACGAGAAGGGATGAAAAGGGAAGGGAAGGGATGAGAAGAGAAGAAGAGAATAGAAGGGAAGGGATGGGAAGGGAAGGGATGAGAAAAGAGAATAGAAGGGAAGGGATGAGAAGGGAAGGGATGAGAAGAGAAGGGAAGGGATGAGAAGCGAAGAAGAGACAAGGGAAGGGAAGGGATGAGAAGAGAAGAGAAGAAGAGAATAGAAGGGAAGGGATGAGAAGGGAAGGGATGAGAAGAGAAGAAGAGACGAGAAGGGATGAAAAGGGAAGGGAAGGGATGAGAAGAGAAGAAGAGAATAGAAGGGAAGGGATGAAAAGGGAAGGGATGAGAAGAGAAGAAGAGACGAGAAGGGATGGGAAGGGAAGGGATGAGAAGAGAAGAGAAGAAGAGAATAGAAGGGAAGGGATGAGAAGAGAAGGGAAGGGATGAGAAGCGAAGAAGAGACAAGGGAAGGGATGAGAAGAGAAGAAGAGAATAGAAGGGAAGGGATGAGAAGGGAAGGGATGAGAAGAGAAGAGAAGAGGAGAATAGAAGGGAAGGGATGAGAAGAGAAGAAGAGAATAGAAGGGAAGGGATGAGAAGAGAAGAGAAGAAGAGAATAGAAGGGAAGGGATGAGAAGAGAAGAGAATAGAAGGGAAGGGATGAGAAGAGAAGGGAAGGGAAGGGAAGGGATGAGTTTAGTTAGTTTAGTTTAATTAAATTTATATACTGCCCTTCTCCAAGGGACTCAGGGCGGTGAACAGCCAAGTAAAAACACAATATAAACATTAAAATATATATACATTTAAAAGAAAATATTCGATGTGGCCCTGATTTAATACAATTAAAATTTGGTAAAATCTTAAAATTTTAAAAACCCCAAAAACTTTTTCACGCCAGCCCGGCTTGATAAAAATAATACGTCTTGAGGGCACGGCGGAAGGTGGACAGGTCGTGAATGGTTCTTAAGTCTGGGGGGAGCTGATTCCAGAGGGTGGGTGCTCCCACAGAGAAGGCCCTCCCCCTGGGCGTCACCAGCTTACACTGCTTGGCTGATGGCACCCCGAGGAGGCCCTCTCTGTGGGAGCGCACTGGTCGATGGGAGGCAGTTTGTGGCAGCAGGCGGTCTCGGAGATACCTAGGTCCAATGCCATGGAGCGCTTTAAAGGTAGTAACAAGCATCTTGAAGCGCACCCGGTAGACCACCGGAAGCCAGTGCAGCTCGCGCAGGAGGGGTGTTATATGGGAGCGCCAATTAGCCCCCGAAACCACCCGCGCGGCTGCATTCTGGATCAGTTGGAGCCTCTGGGTGCTCTTCATGGGGAGCCCCCTGTAGAGAGCATTACAGTAGTCCAGACGCAACGTGACCAGGGCATGGGTGACTGTGCACAGGGAATCCCGATCCAGAAAGGGCCGCAACTGGCGTATCAGGCGGACCTGATAAAAGGCCGCCCTGGTCACAGCTGTCAGATGGTCCTCTAAGGACAGCTGTGGATCCAGGAGGACACCCAGATTGCGAGCCCTTTCGGCGGGGGCTAGAGACTCGCCCCCGATACTCAGAGATGGAATCATCTGACTATATCGAGACGCTGGGAACCACAGCCACTCCGTCTTGGAAGGGTTGAGCCTGAGTCGGTTTCTCCCCATCCAGATCCGCACAGCTTCCAGGCACCGGGACATCACTTCAAGGGCATCATTGGGGTGGCCTGGGGTGGAAATGTACAGCTGTGTATCATCGGCGTACTGATGGTACTTCACCCCAAGGCCACGGATGATCTCACCCAGCGGCTTCACATAGATGTTGAACAGAAGGGGCGAGAGAATCGACCCCTGGGGCACTCCATATGTAAGAGGCCTCGAGGACGACCTCTGCCCCACTGCCAACACAAACTGCGACCGGTTGGAGAGAAAGGAGGAGAACCAACGAAAAACGGTGCCCCCTATCCCTAACTCTTCCAGCCGGTGCAGCATGATACCATGGTCGATGGTATCAAAAGCCGCTGAGAGGTCTAATAGGACCAGGACAGAGGAACAACCCCTGTCCCGAGCCCTCCAGAGATCATCAGCCAATGCGACCAATGCAGTTTCCGTGCTGTGCCCGGCCCTGAAACCCGACTGGAACGGATCTAGGTATGATGATTCCTCCAAGTACTGGGGAAACTGTCGTGCGACCACACTCTCAACAACCTTCGCCACGAAGCGAAGGTTGGAGACAGGGCGATAGTTAGCTAAAATTGCTGGGTCCAGGGAGGGCTTCTTGAGGAGAGGCCTCACCACCGCTTCTTTCAAAGCCGTGGGGAAGTAACCCTCCCCCAAAGAAGCGTTAATAATTCCCTGGAGCCAGCCTCGTGTAACCTCCCGGGTAGCCAGCACTAACCAGGAGGGACACGGGTCCAATAAACATGTGGCCGCACTGAGCCTCCCCAGAATCTTGTCCACATCCTCAGGGGTCACCGAGTCAAACTCTTCCCAGATAACGTTCTCAAGACCATTCCCTGTCACCGTGTCCGTATCCACCCGGTTGGAGTCCAATCTGAGCGATTTTGTCATGCAGATATCGTCCAAAGTCCTCAGCCCTGCCTTCCAGGGGATCCTCCCGCGCTTCTTGATGGAGTAAGGAACGGGTCACCCTGAACAGGGCTGTTGGACGATTCTCTGATGACGCGATCAGAGCGGAAAAATACTTCGATTTCCCCGCTGTTGTCGCCACTAGGTAGGTCTTCATATGCGACCTTACCAGTGTTCGATCAGATTCGGAGAGACTGGCCCTCCAACCGCTCTTTAGGCGTCTTTTCCGGCGCTTCATCTCCCTCAGCTCCTCAGTAAACCAGGGAGCCGAGCGGGATCGGAGCCGAGTCAGAGGCCGCAAAGGCACAACTCGGTCCAAGGCCCCACCAGCCGCCCTATCCCAGGCGGCAACCAGGTCCTCGGCCGAGTTGAGGGCTAGATCCTCAGGAAGTGGCCCAAGCTCCGTCTGGAACCTATCCGGGTCCATCAGGCGCCTGGGGCGGACCCATCTAACTGGTTCCGCCTCCCTGTGGCGTGGGGAAGCGGTATGGAGGTCTAGGTGAAGGAGTGAGTGATCTGACCATGACAAGGGTTTAATGACTACATCCCCTATATCAAGACCACTCAACCACTGGCCAGAGACAAAAATCAAGTCTAGATTGTGTCCTCCATCATGTGTGGGGCCATGAACTAACCGGGTTAGGTCCATGGCCGTCATGGAAGCCAAGAACTCCCGAGCCAACTCAGATGTTTCGCCAACGGATGGCAGGTTGTAATCTCCCATGACCAAAAGCCTGGTTGTGTCAACCGCCACCGTGGCTATCGTGTCGAGTAGCTCAGGCAGGGCAGCTGCTATGCGGCAGGGAGCCAGGTACGTAAGCAGCAAGCCCTTCTGAACCCCATGGCCCCATTTCACAAGGAGGGACTCACAACCAGCTATCTGTGGCACAGTGGTCTCCCTTGGCCCAAGGGAGAAGAGAAGAAGAGACGAGAAGGGATGAGGAGGGAAGGGAAGGGATGAGAAGAGAAGAGAAGAGAAGAAGAGAAGGGAAGGGATGAGAAGAGAAGAAGATACGAGAAGGGATGAGAAGAGAAGAAGAGAAGGGAAGGGATGAGAAGAGAAGGGAAGGGAAGGGATGAGAAGAGAAGAGAAGAAGAGAATAGAAGGGAAGGGATGAGAAGAGAAGAAGAGATGAGAAGGGATGAGAAGGGAAAGGATGAGAAGAGAAGAAGAGAATAGAAGGGAAGGGATGAGAAGAGAAGAAGAGAAGAGAAGGGAAGGGATGAGAAGAGAAGAAGAGACGAGAAGGGATGAGAAGAGAAGAAGAGAAGGGATGAGAAGAGAAGAGAAGAAGAGAAGGGAAGGGATGAGAAGAGAAGAAGGGAAGGGAAGGGAAGGGAAGAAAGAGAAGAGAAGAGAAGAGAGTAGGAGAATAGGAGAGGCGCCTCTGAGCATGTGCAGAGTTCCGAGAGCCAATTCGGTATCCGCTAGGCCAACACCCCCCCCCGTCCAATCCCCCTTCCCCAGGCCTGCAACCCCGCCTCCCCTCATCCCCAAATCCTTACCCCCAAGACCTTCTGCTCCCCCCGCCCCGCGTGGGCGTCGGGCGGGGGCACCGCCGGTGGCATCCTTGGCGGCGGCGGCGGCGGCTGCTTTGCGGCGAATCAGAGACGCCGCACCTTTGCACAGGTAAGCCATCGCGGACTCCTGGCGGAGGGTGATGTTGACCACCGTGCCCCCGGGGTCCCCCAGGGCCAATTCGGTCCCGTCGATCTTGACCACGGTGCCCGCCATGGCAAAAAAAAAAAAAAAACCCCACGCCCGCTTCTTCTTCGAGTCTGCGGGAGAGAGAAACTGGCACCTTTCTGGGCAGAGGAGGAAGTGAGCTACGTGGAAAATCCCCGAGCGCAGAGGGGGGGCGGGGAGTGGGCGGGGCACAGGGGGGGAGGGAGGGGAGGGGGCACTTTCTCCGCTGGGGAAAGTGTGGGTGGGGGGAATGTCCCCTTGCCAAGCCAGGATCGCCCTCCGTTTTTTTTTCTCTTTCCCTGCGCGTTTGACCCACTGGCAGCCCCACGGAGGGTTTTCTCAGGCCCGAGGTTGGAGTTAAATTTGATTTATTTTTTTTAAAGCGCCGTTGCTAACACGGCGGAGGAATGTGGGGCTACACAGAGCACCCTCCCCATTCCCAAGGGTTCCGTCCCACCGAACTCCTGCCGCGTGGGGGGTGGGTGGGCTAGATGACCTCCAGGGTCCCTTCCAACTCATTCTATGATTTCTGTCAGGGTGCCCTGTTCAAGCAGGGGGTTGGACTAGATGACCTCCAGGGTCCCTTCCAACTCATTCTATGATTTCTGTCAGGGTGCCCTGTTCAAGCAGGGGGTTGGACTAGATGACCTCCAGGGTCCCTTCCAACTCATTCTATGATTCTGTCAGGGTGTCCTGTTCAAGCAGGGGGTTGGACTAGATGACCTCCAGGGTCCCTTCCAACTCATTCTATGATTCTGTCAGGGTGTCCTGTTCAAGCAGGGGGTTGGACTAGATGACCTCCAGGGTCCCTTCCAACTCATTCTATGATTCTGTCAGGGTGTCCTGTTCAAGCAGGGGGTTGGACTAGATGACCTCCAGGGTCCCTTCCAACTCATTCTATGATTCTGTCAGGGTGTCCTGTTCAAGCAGGGGGTTGGACTAGATGACCTCCAGGGTCCCTTCCAACTCATTCTATGATTCTGTCAGGGTGTCCTGTTCAAGCAGGGGGTTGGACTAGATGACCTCCAGGGTCCCTTCCAACTCATTCTAGGATTCTGTCAGGGTGTCCTGTTCAAGCAGGGGGTTGGACTAGATGACCTCCAGGGTCCCTTCCAACTCATTCTATGATTCTGTCAGGGTGTCCTGTTCAAGCAGGGGGTTGGACTAGATGACCACCAGGGTCCCTTCCAACTCATTCTATGATTCTGTCAGGGTGTCCTGTTCAAGCAGGGGGTTGGACTAGATGACCTCCAGGGTACCTTCCAACTCATTCTATGATTCTGTCAGGGTGTCCTGTTCAAGCAGGGGGTTGGACTAGATAACCTCCAGGGTCCCTTCCAACTCATTCTATGATTTTTGTCAGGGTGTCCTGTGTCCTGCTTCAGCCGGGGGTTTTACTAGATGACCTCCAGCATCCCTTCCAACTCCTTCTACGATTTTTGTCAGGGTGTGTCCTGCTCGAGCAGGGGGCTGGGCTAGATGACCTCCAGGGTCCCTTCCCACTCTCTGATTCTATGATTCTGTCAGGGTGTCCTGTTCAAGCAGGGGGTTGGACTAGATAACCTCCAGGGTCCCTTCCAACTCATTCTATGATTTTTGTCAGGGTGTCCTGTGTCCTGCTTCAGCCGGGGGTTTTACTAGATGACCTCCAGCATCCCTTCCAACTCCTTCTACGATTTTTGTCAGGGTGTGTCCTGCTCGAGCAGGGGGCTGGGCTAGATGACCTCCAGGGTCCCTTCCCACTCTCTGATTCTATGATTCTGTCAGGGTGTCCTGCTTGAGCAGGGGGTTGGACTAGATGACCTCCAGGGTCCCTTCCAACTCTTTCATTCTATGACTCTGTCAGGGTGTCCTGTTCAAGCAGGGGGTTGGACTAGATGACCTCCAGGGTCCCTTCCAACTCATTCTATGATTTTTGTCAGGGCGTCCTGTTCAAGCAGGGGGTTGGACTAGATGACCTCCAGGGTACCTTCCAACTCTTTCATTCTAGGATTCTGTCAGGGTGTCCTCCTCGAGCAGGGGGTTGGACTAGATGACCTGCAAGGTCCTTTCCAACTCTGCAATTCTGTGAAGGTCTCCTGCCTGAGCAGGGGGTTGGACTAGATGACCTGCAAGGTCCCTTCCAACTCTGCAATTCTGTGAAGGTCTGCTGCCTGAGCAGGGGGTTGGACTAGATGACCTGCAAGGTCCCTTCCAACTCTGCAATTCTGTGAAGGTCTCCTGCCTGAGCAGGGGGTTGGACTAGATGACCTGCAAGGTCCCTTCCAACTCTGCAATTCTGTGAAGGTCTGCTGCCTGAGCAGGGGGTTGGACTAGATGACCTGCAAGGTCCCTTCCAACTCTGAAATTCTGTGAAGGTCTCCTGCCTGAGCAGGGGGTTGGACTAGATGACCTGCAAGGTCCCTTCCAACTCTGCAATTCTGTGAAGGTCTCCTGCCTGAGCAGGGGGTTGGACTAGATGACCTGCAAGGTCCCTTCCAACTCCGCAATTCTGTAAAAGTCTGCTGCCTGAGCAGGGGGTTGGACTAGATGACCTCCAAGGTCCCTTCCAACTCTTTCATTCGAGGATTCTGTCAGGGTGTCCTGCTCGAGCAGGGGGTTGGACTAGATGACCTCCAAGGTCCCTTCCAACTCTTTCATTCGAGGATTCTGTCAGGGTGTCCTGCTCGAGCAGGGGGTTGGACTAGATGACCTCCAGGGTCGCTTCCAACCCTGTTATTCTATGTCCGGGAAATCGAACTCAAGCCCAGCTGCCAACAGCTAGAACATCTCGGGTCCGGCTTTGCTGCGCTTCAGTTACTCAAGAGGACCCGGCTGTTAAGTGGGGGGGGGGTGTGGATTGGAGGGAGACTGGAAGCAATTCAGAGACGACGGAACTCCAGGAGACTAGATCCCGGGCTTTCTTCTGGCATCCTGGAGAGGTCCTGCTCTCGTGGGCAGGGTTCGACCCCTAAAATAGGGGTCTGATCCCGATAGTCCTCGACTGACAACGGTTTCGTTTAGCGACCGTTCCGAGTTGCAATGGCACCGCAAAAAAGTGACTTGGGACCCTTTTTTCCGTTAGCTTTGTAGGATTCCCCCTGCTCACGTCCTCAAAATTCAGGCGCTGGGCACCGATTCGTACTTACGACCGTCGCTCCCGGGATTCCCCCATTGGCCACCTCCCGACAAGCAAAGACAACGGGGGAGCCGGGTTCGCTTAATGATGATTTGCAAGAAAGGTCGTAACATGGGAGCAAAGGCCCTTAACACAGCGTCTCGCTTAGCAACGGAAACGTTGTGCTCATTCATGGTCTACATCGGGTAAGCCACCCGGTGTTTCCCTTTAATCTGGGTAGTCCTTGGCTTACGACCCCAAGCCACAAACTTCCGTTGCCGAGGGAGAGATTGGATAAGGGAGCTTTGTCCCATTGTACGACTTGCCACGGTCGTTCAGCGAATCACCGTCGGTGTTGAGTTAGTGACGCTTCCCCACCCCCGGATTTGGCTTGTCAGAAGGTCACAAAAGGGGATCGTGGGGGCCGAGGCCAGGGCCGTCATAAATACGAGTCTGTGGGCAGGTTGATCATGTTGACCAAGGGGCTGCCGCCACAGTCGGGGTTGGACTAGATGACCTCCAAGGTCCCTTCCAACTCTGTGATCCTGTCAAGGTCTCTTGTTTGAACAGGGGGTTGCACTAGATGACCACAAAGGTCCCTTCCAACTCTCATTTCTGTAATTTGGGAAGGGTCTCCTGACTGAGCAGGGGGTGGACTAGATGACCTCCAAGATCCCTTCCAACTCTGTAATTCTGTAAAGGTCTCCTGCCTGAGCAGGGGGTTGGACTAGATGACCTCAAAGGTCCATTCCAGCTCTGTGATTCTGTAATTCTGATGAGGGTCTCCTGCCTGACCAGAGGGCTGGACTAGATGACCTCCAAGGTCCCTTCCAACTCTGTTATTTCTGTAATTCTGGGAAGGGTCTCCTGCCTGAGCAGGGGGCTGGACTAGATGACCTCCAAGGTCCCTTCCAGCTCTGTGATTCTGTAATTCTGGGAAGGATGTCCTGCCTGAGCAGGGGGATGGACTAGATGACCTCCAAGGTCCCTTCCAACTCTGTTATTTCTGTAATTCTGGGAAGGGTCTCCTGCCTGAGCAGGGGGCTGGACTAGATGACCTCCAAGGTCCCTTCCAACTCTGTGATTTCTGTAATTTGAGAAGGGTCTCCTGCCTGAGCACGGGGTTGGACTAGATGACCTCCAATGTCCCTTCCAACTCTGCGATTCTGTAAAGGTCTCTTGCTTGAACAGGGGGTTGGACTAGATGACCTCTGGGATCCCTTCCCACTCTGTCATTCTGCGATGCTGTGAGGGCCTCCTGCTCGAGCAGTTGGGTTGGACTAGATGACCTCTGAGGTCCCTTCCCATCCTGTCATTCTAGGATTCCATGATCTGAGTCTGTGGGGGGGAAACGGTCAGAAGGCCCTTCTTTCAGGGCCGTCGTAACGTTGAACGGGCACTCAATGAAACCGTTGAGGGGGTCTACCTGCAGAGCAACCTGATACTGGGCTGCACAAGGCGGGGAAAGCATCCCATCCGCGGGAGGCAGGGGGCAGGCCAAACCATGGCTCCTCCCACCCTCCGGTCCGTGGAAAAACCTCTCCCCACGGAAACTGGTTCCCGGTGCCCCAAAGGTTCCCGGGGGGCGCTGCTGTAGACAAAATGGGGGGATTTGATGGAGGGACCCCACAGCCCACTCTTCACCCACCCAATCATTGGGGGGGGGGGCGCTTTCCGGTCTTTCCAGACAGAACCACGCAGGCGAGAAACCCAGTAGGAACAAGCCGCCAAACTCTGGCCTAGAGGTGGAGCTCTTGCCTCACAATCAGGAGGTTGTGAGTTTGATCCTAGGTAGAGGCAGATGTCTCATGCTTGGGCAGGGGGTTGGACTAGATGACCTGCAAGGTCCTCTTCCAACTTCAACTGTGTGTTTGGCCCCAGGTGAAGGAGAGGTGGCATTTGAATCGGAACCAGAAATGGAGCCGGAAGGGACCTCGGAGGTCATCTAGTCCAACCCCCTGCTTGAGCAGGACCCTCTTACAGAATCATGGGATAATGGAAAAGACCGTTGGAGGTCATCTAGTCCACCTCTCCTTGCTCAGGGCAGGAGATCCGAGGGCGTTCCCGACCAATGGCTGTCCAGTCTTCTTCTTCAAAGCCTCCAGTAATGGGAGCACCCACAAGTTCTGGTGGCAAGCAGTTCCGCTGGTTCATGGTTCTGACGGTCAGGACATTTGGCCTTCATTCTGGATTGTTTCTCTCCTTCATTAGTTTCCAGAGTTTCTTCTCTTTGCCTTGTACAGAATAGAATACAGAATCAGAGTTGGACGGGACCTTGGAGGTCATCTAGTCCAACCCCCTGCTCGAGCAGGAGACCCTGACAGAATAAAAGAATAACAGAGTTTGAAGAGAGCTCGGAGGTCATCTAGTCCAACCCCCTCCTAGAGGAGGAAACCCTGACAGAATCATAGAATGAGAGAGTTGGACGGGACCTTGGAGGTCATCTAGTCCAACCCCCTGCTCGAGCAGGAGACCCTGACAGAATAAAAGAATAACAGAGTTTGAAGAGAGCTCGGAGGTCATCTAGTCCAACCCCCTCCTAGAGGAGGAAACCCTGACAGAATCATAGAATGAGAGAGTTGGAAGGGACCTTGGTGGTCATCTAGTCCAACCCACTGCTCAAGCAGGAGACCCTGACAGAATCATACAATGAATTGGAAGGGAACCTGGAGGTCATCTAGTCCAACCCCCTACTCGAGCAGGACACCCTGACAGAATCATAGAATGAATTGGAAGGGAACCTGGAGGTCATCTAGCCCAACCCCCTCCTCGAGCAGGAGACTGACAGAATCATAGAATGAGAGAGTTGAAAGGGACCTTGGTGGTCATCTAGTCCAGCCCCCTGCTGGAGCAGGAGACCCTGACAGATTCATAGAAGGAAAGAGTGGGAAGGGATCTTGGTGGTCATCTAGTCCAGCCCCCTGCTCAGGCAGGAGACCTTCACAGAATTGCAGAGTTGGAAGGGACCTTGCAGGTCATCTAGTCCAACCCCCTGCTCAGGCAGGAGACCTTCACAGAATTGCAGAGTTGGAAGGGACCTTGGTGGTAATCTAGTCCAACCCCCTGCTCAGGAAGGAAACCCTATACCGTCCCAGTCTCTTCTTAAAAAAACCTCCAGTGACGAAGCACCCACCACCTCTGGTGGCAAGCTGTTCCGCCGGTTAATCGTCTTCGCTGTTAGGAAGTTTCTCCCCCATTCCAGGTTGCTTCTCTCCTTGAAGAATCGGGAAGATCACGGAAGGATTTAAAAAAAAAAAAAAGAAAAAAAAAAAGAACGCAGCACACTTTGTGATTTTTACCAGCCAAAAACTGCCAAAGCATCCAATTTGAGAGAAGACAAAAATCTACGCTCAGGTGTCCACCGGCTTCCTTTATTTCGGAAAAAAAAAAACTTTCCAAGGATTTTTTTTATAATTTTTTTTGCAAGCTAGCATGGGGGGGGGGGATTGGGAGAGAACGGTGGGTTGGGGGGGTTGGGGAGACCCCCGCCAGGTTTCTGCCCTTATGCGCCCCGAGCAATTTGACTTCCAATTTTGACAGGCAAGCATCCATTTAGTGACCATGATGGGGCCCAAAAAGCCACTTGCAACTGATCCTTGCGCTTATGGCCGACACAGGATTGCGATTTGGCGATCGTCGCACAGTGAGGATGGCCGCAGCGTCCGTCGAGTCTGCCACGTTGGCAACCTTCCCGGCCGGGTTCTGACCAGCCAAGGCAACAGGGAAGCCAACAAGGCTGGGGGGTGGGGGTGGTCTCGAGTCCCGTTCGTGCGATGTCTCACTTAATGACAAATCTCAACCCCCCCCCCCCCCCCGGGTTCCTATTGTGGTTGTCAGGCCCCCCTTGAAAAGATTTCCTGGGCTCCAGGATGGGAGTTACGCCCTGGAAAATCCCTGGTGTAAGAATATTTACCAGATGAAGGGTAACAGAGCTATGGGGAGGGTGGGAGAGAGAGGAGGAGGAGGAGGAGAAAAGGAAGGAAAGAGAAGGAAGGGAAAGAGAGAAAATGAGAGAAAAAGAAAAAGAAAGAAAACAAAGGGAGAGAGAAAGAAAGAGAGAGAGAGAACGAAAGAAAGAACTGAGGGATGGAAGGAAGCAAGAGAAAGAAAGAAAGAAAAAGAAAGAAAAAAAGAAATAGGAAAGGAAAGAAAGGAGAAGAAAAGGAAGGAAGGAGAAAGAAGGGAAGAGAGAAAGAAAGAGAGAGAAAGAAAACAAAGAGGGAGAAAGAACAAAATAACAAAATAAAGAACTGAGGGATGGAATAAGGGAACAAGAGAAAGAGAAGAAAGGAAAGGAAAGGAAAGGAGGGAGGAAGAAAGAAAGAAAGAAAGAAAGAAAGAAAGAAAGAAGGAAAGAAAGAAAAGAGAGAGGAAAGAGAGAAGAAAGAAAGGAGAAAGAAAAGGAAGGAAGGAGAAAGAAGGGAAGAGAGAAAGAGAAAAAACAGAAAGAGGGAGAGAGAAAGAGAACAAAAGAAAGAACTGAGGGATGGAATAAGGAAACAAGAGAAAGAGAAGAAAAGAAAGGTAAGGTAAGGTAAGGTAAGGTAAGGAAGGAAGGAAGGAAGGAAGGAAGGAAGGAAGGAAGGAAGGAAGGAAGGAAGGAAGAAAGAAAGAAAGAAAGAAAGAAAGAAAAGGTAAGAGAAAGAAGGGAAGAGAGAAAGAGAATGAGAGAAAGAAAACAGAAAGAGGGAGAGAGAAAGAGGAAAGAACAAAAGAAAGAACTGAGGCATGGAATAAGGGAACAAGAGAAAGAAAAGAAAAGAAAAAGAAAAAGAAAAGAAAGTAAGCAAGCCAGCCAGGAAGGCTGAGCTCAATACAGATTGTCCTTGAGTTACGACCACAATCGACCCCAGAATTTCCCTTGCTAAATGAAAAGATTGGTTAAGGGAGCTTAGCCCCATTTTGCCACCGTGGCTCAGTCAATCCCTGCGGCCGATTTAAATTCCTCGTCTGGTCGTTAAGCGAACCCGGCTTTCCTCGCGCCCCCCGGACTTGGCTGGTCAGGTGGTCGCCAAGTCCGGGATTCCCAGGGACCCTGCGACGGTCGTCAATCCGAATCAGACGCCAAAGCGTGAGGAGGCCGCAACGGTCCTTAAGGCTGAGGAAATGGCCCCAAGTTCCGTCGTTTTCCAGGACTGTCGCAACTCGGGACGGTCACTAAACGGGCTGTTAAGTTGAGGACTGTCACGATGTGAATATTGCCAGTTTGTGCATCTCTATGTTTCCTAAGATTTCTTGTATTTATGGTCAAGCAGACGTGATATGTTTTACTACGCATGCGTGCATTCCAGGAGTCTCCTCCTTCTTTCCTTTCTCCATTTCTGCAGAGGGCAGACGTGACTTTCATTAGCTGAGAAGATGTAGCTTATTAAGGATTCTTTTTATTACTTTTCTATTGAAATAAATATTTTGTTAATTAGATTTGAATCTCGGTTTTATTTTCTAATGAGAATGACTTCAAAAGGGAACAAGATCCATTGACCTCTAATACGGGGGATTGCCCCCCCTTCACAGGGACTGCCTGGATTCCCACCCCCACCGAACTGTACCCCAAAACAAGGCCAGGGTCTCCAAAGGGGGGGTCCAGGGGACGACTGCAGACCCCCTCCCCCTAAAGACGCTCCACAGGCCGCCGAGGGAGCATCCCCACTCCTCCTGCCCCACCAAGCAGCAGCCATTGGGGTGAACCCCTGCCCCCCCTCATTTGGGGGAGGTAGTAGGGCCCATCTGGCAGCCCCCCTCCCTTTGCAGAGAAGCCCCCCCCTCTCTGTCCCCCCGACACCCACCGTGGAGACGGCGCATTCCCTCTTTCCTTCACAGCTTTAATGGAAAAACAATATAGAATAGAATAGAATAACAGAGGCGGAAGGGACCTGGGAGGTCATCCAGTCCAACCCCCTGCTTCGCTTGGCAAGGAGACGCCCAGACATGTCCTCACCGACCCCCACCAGGGCTCAGAGTTCAGCCCCGTCCCACCCACCCCCCAACAGCGCCTCCAACGGACGTCCCGGAGTCTGGGCTGCAGAGCGGTCGGTCGGCCGGCGGTCATCTGCGGTAGACGGCAAAGGCCACGAAGCTGAAGACCAGGGTGAGGCCGGCCAGGCAGGTGGTGGCGGTGGCGGTGAAGACGTGGCGGTGCTGCAGCTGGAAGTACCACAGGGCGGCCAGCATCACCACCAGCAGGGGCATCATCAGGCTGCCCACGTTCAGGGCCGCGTGGGCCGCTTCGGCGTCGGTCCGGGGGCCGGCGTTGGCAGAGGCTGGCGGCCGGTGCTGGGCGACGTGGCAGTGGAGCACGCTGTTGTTGGTGAGGTGCAGGGCGGCCAACGTCTGGGCGTCGTCCCGGAGGAGCTGGCCCTGGTAGATGAGGCGGACCAGCTGCTCCTGGCCTGGGAAGTAGAGCCTAGTGGGCGAGGAAGGAGAGGGGGCTGAGGAGGGGGCCCAGGACCCCAAAGGAGGAGGCTCCTCCCCCTCCTTCCCTCTTCCCCTGCCTTGTCCCCCCCTTTGCCCCCAACTCCTCCTCCCCCTTTGCTCTGGCACCCTCCTTCTCCTTACCCCCAACTCCTCCCCTTTGCTCCGGCCTCCTCCTTCCCCCTTTTCCTCCCATTGCCCCCCCCCCTTTGTCACACTCCCTCCTTCCCCATAGCCCCAAGTCCTCCTCCCCCTTTGCTCCCCCCTCCTTACCCCTTACCATGTCCTCCCCTTTCCCACCACTCCCTCCTCCCCCTCTTTAAGGAGAAGGAGGGGGCCGGAGCAAAGGGGGACGAGGAGTTGGGGGTAACCCTTACCCCCAACTCCTCCTCCCACTTTGCTCCGGCCTCCTCCTTCTCCCTTTTCCTCCCATTCCCCCCCCCTTTGTCACACTCATTCCTTCCCCATAGCCCCAAGTCCTCCTCCCCCTTTGCTCCCCCCTCCTTACCCCTTACCATGTCCTACCCTTTCCCACCACTCCCTCCTCCCCCTTTGCTCCTGCCCCCTCCTTACCCCTTACCATGTCCTCCCCTTTGCCCCCAACTCCTCCTCCCCCCCTTTAAGGAGAAGGAGGGGGCCGGAGCAAAGGGGGACAAGGAGTTGGGGGTAACCCCCAACTCCTCCTCCCCCTTTGCTCCGGCCTCCTCCTTCCCCCTTTTCCTCCTGTTGCCCTCCCCCTTTGTCACACTCCCTCCTTCCCCATAGCCCCAAGTCCTCCTCCCCCTTTGCTCCTTCCCCCTCCTTCCCCCTTGCCCTCCCCTTTGTCCCCAACTCCTTGTCCCCCTTACCCCCATCTCCTCCTCCCCCTTTGCTCCGGCCCCCACCTTACCCCTTTTCCTCCCATGTCCTCCCCTTTCCCACCATCCCCTCCTCCCGCTTACCCTCCTCCGCCTCCCCGTTTGCTCCTGCCCCCTTGCCCCCCTTGTCCTCCCCTTTGCCCCCCACCCTCTCCTTCCCCATACCCCCAAGTCCTCCTCCCCCTTTGCTCCTTCCCCCTTGCCCCCCTTGTCCTCCCCTTTGTCCCCATCTCCTCCTCCCCCTTTGCTCCTGCCCCCTTGCCCCCCTTGTCCTCCCCTTTGCCCCCCACCCCGTCCTTCCCCATACCCCCAACTCCCCCTCCCCCTTTGCTCCCCCCTCCTTCCCCCTTGCCCCCCCTTGCCCTCCCCTTTGCCCCCAACTCCTCCCCCTTAATCCCAACTCCTCCTCCCCCTTTGCCCCCACCCCCTTCTTCCCCCTTCCCCCCCCTTCACCCCCCACCCATTCCGGCTTTTCCAAAGGAGGGGGGGCGAGGAAGGGAAGCCTCCGAGCCCCCTCCCCTTCCTTCTGATGCCCCCCCACTCAGCCCCGCGGGGAAAGCGGGGGGGTCCTTCGGGGGGCTCCCCCAATTGCCCCCCTCCCCTCCCCTCCCCGTGGCTGACCTCTTGAGGGCGCCCACCGTGTCCCTGGGGCGGACCCTGGCCAGCCGCTCCGTCTCGTTGAGGAACTT
This sequence comes from Diadophis punctatus similis, assembly GCA_023053685.1. Taxonomy (NCBI): domain Eukaryota; kingdom Metazoa; phylum Chordata; class Lepidosauria; order Squamata; family Dipsadidae; genus Diadophis; species Diadophis punctatus. The sequence goes on from JALIGW010000065.1 coordinate 2,637,393, forward strand.
GAGCCGCAGCACGAAGGGGGACCCCGAGCCTTCCTCCCCCTCCTCCCCCTCCTCCTCCCTTGGGCGGGGGCGGGGCTGGTCCTCCGGGCGGGGGGCGGGGGCGGGGCTGGGGCGGGGGTCCCGTGGGGCGGGGGCCTGGGCGGGGAGGGCGCCGTCCCCGCGCTCGCCCGTCCGCGTGGAGAACCAGGCCAGCCCCAGCAGCCCCAGCGCCGCCACCAGCGCCGCCAGCGCCGTCACTTCGTCCCCGACGCCTTCCACCAGCGCCATCGCTCCCGCCCGCCCGCCCGCCGCCAGGGGGAGCCCCCGGGACGCCGCTCGCTTCCGGGTCGCCCCGTCTCCTGCGTCACGCGGGCGCGACGGCACACACGCTGGAAGTGGCGGGCCCTGACGCGCGCTTCCGATGGAGGCCTGACGCCGCTTCCGGGGGGAGGGGCCCCCGAGGCGGAAGTGGGCGCGGCACGCTCCCCCGCCCCCGCTGGGGATTGTGGGGGGGAACGAGAGAGAGAGAGAGAGAGAGAGAGAGAGAGAGAGAGAGAGATGGAAAAGGGGAGGGAGGAAGAAAGGATGGATGAAGCAAGGAAAGGAGGGGAGGAGGAAGGAAGGAGAGATAATGATGATGATAATAATAATAGTAATAGTAATAGTAATAGTAATAGTATCCAGCATATAAATCTCGTTTGCTGTATATTACTGTTTTTTGTGTGTAATAATAATAATGATAATAGTAATAATAGTAATAATGACAACAACAACAAACAACAACAACAACAACAACAATAATAATAATAATAATAATAATAATAATAATAATAATAATAATAATAATAATAATAATAATAATAATAAATTACTAGTCGACCCCACCCAGGGGATACATTACCACGTCCTAGGCCCCTGGGCAGGGCTCGACTAGTAATCAATGCCAAATCTGGCAAAACAACTGGTTGCTGTGATACAATTGTATAATAGTAATAGTAATAGTAATGATGATGATGGTGGTGGTGGTGGTGGTGGTGGTGGTGGTGGTGCGTGCATAAGCGCACCATTGTGCCTACCGTCCCTGTCCTACTGTCCTATTGCCTAATTTACCTGTACCTACCTTGCTAAGGTTTATGTTTATACCAGTACCTACTGTCTTGTACTGTATATGTGTGAAAAATAAATAAATAAATAGAATAGAATAAAGACAGACAGAAATAGAGAGAATGGAAAAAAGAATGAGAAGAGAAAAAGAAAGAGGGAGGAAGGGAGGGAAGGAAGGAGAGACCATGAGAAGAGAATAAAAAAAAGACAAAAAATAAGAAGAGAAAAAGAAAGAGGGAGGGAGGGAAGGAAGGAAGGGGAGACAATGAGAAGAGAATAAAAAAGACAAAGAGAATGGAAAAAGGAATGAGAGGAGGAAGGAAGGAAGGAGAGATCATGAGAAGAGAAAAAAGACAAAGAACGGAAAAAATAATGAGAAGAAAAAAAGAAGGAAGGAGAGATAATGAGAAAATAAAAAAGACAAAAAGAATGGAAAAAAGAATGAGAAGAGAAAAAAGAGGAAAGGAAAGAAGGAGAGACAATGAGAAGAGAATAAAAAAGACAAAAAGAATGGAAAAAAGTGAGAAGAGGAAAAAGGGAAGGAAGGAAGGAGAGATAATGAGAATAAAAAAGACAGAATGGAAAAAAGAACGAGAAGAGAAAAAAGGGAAGGAAGGAAGGAGAGACAAGAAAAGAAAGAAAAAGAATGGAAAAAAGAATGAGAAGAGAGAAAGAAAGAAAAAGGAAGGAAGGAAGGAAGGAGTAGGTAGACAGAAAAGAGAGGGAGGTCACAAGAAGGTATCACGTGACCCTGGGACACTGCAACAGTCATAAATGTGAGTCAGTTCCCAAGCGTCGGAATTTTGACCGTGTCACCACGGGAAGGCCACAATGGTTTTACATGTGAAAAGCGGTCTCCCCCCCCCCCCGGTGCCATCGTAACTCAGAACGGTCCCTAAGTGAACCGTTGCAAGTCCAGGACTGCCTGAATTCTGCCCTCTCGGATAAATCAAAGCTTTGAATACGGACTCCATAGCCATGCGATTCACCCCGAAAAGAGCTTGCGTGGGGCCAGGTGACCTGCGGAAGCGGGTCTTCGTCCCACTGCGTCCGCAGGGTGGGCAGCATCCTATTGGACCCAATCAGTGAAAGCGTTTCAACTGGCGGGAGTCAGGAAGAGAGCTTTCCCAGCCGTCGCCCAACCCTTTGGAACATTCTCCGTCCCACTCCCACGGGGGGGAGGGGGTTGGACTAGAAGACCTCTAAAGTCCCTTCCAACTCTGTTCTTCTGGTATAACGGCATTAGTCTTACTGGGCTGCAGTTCCACTTACAAGTTAGAGACTCTCATCCTCCTCCTCCTCTTGCGGGGTGGAAATCTGGGCAACCAAATGGAGCTAGCGGAGTGTTTCATGGCCGGATGCCCTTCCCTGTTGCCAATGTGGAGTTTTGTTCAGCAGATATAGTCTCATTGTTCCCAGAGAGAGAACGGTATACTTCCCTTTTCCTCTTAACAAAGATGGACGAATGGATGAGAAGGGCAACCAGCCTCGGATACCTTGCGCGTCTTTCCGTGATCATTTGATACGGTGAAAGCCGTACCAATTAAAGGCGAATCTGCGGTGAGGGATTGAAGTGAGGGGGTCCTCGGTGCTCTCTGAGCTGGGTGGGTTTCTTGCAGAGCGCTGATGACGTTACCTAGTTTGGGGAAGAAATGTCGGTAAGAAAACCACCAAGCTCACTCACGAGAGCGCTGAGGACCCTGGTTAAAACTCTCCTTGGCGGATTTTGGGAGGGCTCTGCGTGCCGCCTCTGGGCCCACATGCCATAGCTTCGCCATCACGGACCGATACCATTCTGACCAAGTGGCTGTCCGATCTCTTTTTGAAAACCTCCAGCGATGGCGCCTCTGCAACTTCTGGTGGCAAGCCGTTCCAGTGGTCAATTGAACTGGCCCGCTAGTACGTTTCTCTTTCGTCCCGTAGGTTGCGTCTCTCCTTCGATTCGTTTCCATCCGTTGTTTCTGTTTCAAGGGAGGTAAATCTCTTCCTTTGGGCCTGGCGATGATGCAGAAACGGCGAGATTCCAGAATGTCGGAGAAGATCAGAATCCGTCACCGTGTTTACTCCGGCTGCATCCGGAAAGCTGTGGAAGATTAAGGCGGCTTCCTTCAGGAAATGAAGACCCTAAAGAAGACCCGACAAGCACAAACTCTGGCAGAAAGACACACACACACACACACACACACACACACACACACACACACACACACACACACACACACAAGTACTAACAAGGAAGGCAATACCCAACAAGAGGATATTGCAACTCCGCAGCCGCACAAGAACTGACTTCGAAGCAGAAAAAACGAGCAGGGAAACGGATTGAAGAGGGTCCTTGAAGGGTAGATCCGTTCAAGGAGGGAGGAGGGACAGAGACGCTAAAACGAGAAGCCGCGGACAGAGGGAATTCCGGTGGAAAGGAATCCCAAAAACTAAAGGGGCAAAAAACCAGGACGATGCCAGTTCCAGGACATCCAATTTGCCCCTACACACTCCAAGCGGTGCAATGGGGAAACGTGGCCGATCCAGGTTAACGGATTAACCAAGTCGGAAGGGATCTTATAGGTCATCTAGTCCAACCCGCCCCCCACCCCACCCAAGCAGACGACCCCACATCGTGTTTTGACCGAGGGCAGTTCAGTTTCTTCTTGAAAGCTTTTCCAGTAATGAAGCTCCCACAACTTCTGAGGGCAACTTCTGTTCCATGGGTTGATGGTTCTCGCCGTCAGAAATTTTTTTTCCTTATTTCCAGGTTGAATCTCTCCTTGGTCAGTTTCCATCCATTATTCCTCGTCTGGCCTTCAGGTGTTTTGGAAAATAGCTTGACCCCCCCCTCCTCCTCTCTGCGGCAGTCCCTCAAATATTGGAACGCTGCTATCATGTCTCCCCTGGTCCTTCTCTTCACTAGACTAGCCATGCCCAGTTCCTGCAACCGTTCTTTGTTATATTTTAGTCTCCAGTCCCCTAATCCTCCTGGTTGCTCTTCTCTGCACTCTTTCTAGAGTCTCAACATTTTTTTTTCATAGTGTGGTGACCAAAACTGGATGCAGTACTCTAGGTGTGGTCTTACTAAGGCTTCATAGAGTGGTAGTAGTGCCTCACTTGATCTTCATTGTATCCCTCTGTTTATGCAATTTAGGATTGCATTGGCTTTTTTGGCTGCCGCTGCACGCTGTTGGCTCATATTTAATTGATTGTCCACTAAAATTCCAAGATCCCTCTCACAGTGGCTGCTATTAAGCCTGGTTTCACCCAGTCTATATGTGTGTAGAGGTGCCATCTTTGGTGCCAGGGGATGAGAAGGCAGTAGTGGTATTCACTTGCCTTCGCTACCGGTTCGGACATGGGAGTGTGCGCTTCGCCTGTGCAGAGCGTTCCATGATGACGTCCGGGAACTGGTAGAATTGAATTGAATTGAATTCTTTATTGGCCAAGTGTGATTGGACACACAAGGAATTTGTCTTTGGTGCATATGCTGTCAGTGTACATAAAAAGAAAAGAGACATTTGTCAAGAATCATGAGGTAAAAAACACTTCATGGTTGTCACAGGGTACAAATAAGCAATCAGGAAACAATCCATATTAATATAAACTGTAAGGATACGAGCAACAAGTTACAGTCATAAATGGGAGGAGATGGGTGATAGGAACGATGAGAAGACTAATAGTAATAGTAATGCAGCCTCAGTGAATAGTTTGACAGTGGTGAGGGAATTATTTGTTTAGCAGAGTGATGGCGTTCGGGGGAAAATGTTCTTGTGTCTAGTTGTCTTGGTGCGCAGGGCTCTATAGTTTCGTTTTGAGGGTAGGAGTTGAAACTGTTTATGTCCAGGATGCGAGGGGTCCGTAAATATTTTCACGGCCCTCTTTTTGACTCGTACAGTTTACAGGTCCTCAACGGAAGACAGGTTGGCAGTAATTGTTGTTTTTTCTGCAATTCTGATTATCCTCTGAAGTCCGGGTCGGTCTTGTTGGGTTGCAGAACCGAACCAGGCAGTTCTAGCGGTGCAGATGACAGACTCCATCATTCCTCGGTAGAATACCACCACTGTGCAGCCGCCTTTTGCACAGGAAATCTCGGATGGCTTTCTTAGGACGGTACTGATAACTCGAAACACACGACGGCAATTTGAAACTGTAGACTAAGGAAACAAAAACATTGGAAGAACCGCGCACCTCTTACCCTCTACAAACTGCAACCCATTTTGATTTACAATTGTTTGTAAAAAGGGTAATTAAACGTGTGGCCCCGATGAAGGAAAATCAACGTCAATTGTGCAAGGGTGAATCTTCATCCGCTCCGGAGGATTGTTGAGAGGGCCAGGCCAAGGGTCGCCAGAGACGATGTCGTCAGCATTGTCCCCTTGGATTCCTCCCACCAAAAAAAAACCCCTAGAAAATTACCCCTCGGAGGCTCTTGAGTCAATTTCCCCCGAGGACGGAGTCGAGAGCAGAGCTGGTGTTTTCCTCAACCGTCTTGACTCGGGTAAACAGCTGCTCGCATCTGCAGGGGATGCTAAATTATTTAGAAATAAATAAATATGAGAAGGGATTAGAAAAGGCCACGGCAACCCCTGGAGGATGTGGTCCAGGTTAAGAGGGAGGGGATTTGCATCGGCGGGGCAAACCCCAAAGGCTGGTGTGACGCTGGATAGTCTCCACCCTGGTCCTCCGCCCTGGTTGACTGGAGTTTCTGCCCAGATAAGGACGCTTTGGAGGGCAACTGCCCATTGCAGAGGGAAGGTTTTCGCATAGGGGTTCTCGGGTACCGCTCAGTGGTGGGTTTCAAACGGTTTTTTTTACTAGCGGTTCTGTGGGCGTGGCTTGGTGGGCGTGGCAGGGGAAAGGATACTGCAACATCTCCATTGCCTCCCGATCAGCTGGGACTCGGGAGGCAGAGAATAGATGGGGACCGGGGGGGGCGGTCAGAGGTAGTCTTTGCCGGTTCTCCGAACGGCTCAAAATGTCCGCTACCAGTTCTCCAGAACGGGTCAGGAACCTGCCGAAACCCACCTCCGGTACCGTTCCTTTGAACGGCTGAAATGGACACCCTCCCCAAGGCTTCGATCGGCTCCTTTAATGCCCTTCATCAGTCCGCGAAAGCGATCAGAATAGAGCTGGAAAGGGACCTTGGTGGTCAGCTAGTCCAGCCCCCTGCTCGAGCAGGAGACCCTGACAGAATCATAGAATCACAGAGTTGGAAGGGACCTTGGAGACCATCTAGTCCAACCCGCTGGTCAAGCGGGTAACCCTATAGAATTTCAGAAAAGTGGCTGTCCAGTCTTTTCTTAAAAGCCTCCAGGGATGGAGCTCCCACAACTTCCGGTAGCGCCGTTTTCGCTGGCAGAGCGCTCGGGCCACAGACGCCCCTGACACGAGTGATGTCAAGCTGGCCACGCCCCCCTGACCCCCCCCAGCCTTAGCAGAAACAAGAAACAGACTCCTTGTCATGAAAAACCCTCTCTTTATTTTCCTCGTGCGAATTCAGGGCATTCAGCCACCGAAAAGTCCAGGCAGGAGTCCTGCGAGGAGTTAACGGCAGCAACAGACCTTATCCAGGCATGAGTCCTGCAAGGCAGCAACAGACCTTATCAGTTCTTTGGGATAATTGCAAGGCCGTGAGCTCCCAGACAAAAGGCTGCAAAATTAAGTTCTGGCCAGCAGTCTTTGTGGCACGAAACGGCAATGAGCAGAATCTTCAGAAATACGAACTGTTGTCTCCTATGACCACCACTCCCCTTTCCTTCTATTTATTCTCCAGCCAGGGAGGGGCCATCCGGCGTCCACGGGTGCTTTGCTTCCCGAGTTGACTCCTTGTCCTCCGTTGCTCACCTCTCCTAATTGCTCTGCGGCATACACGCATCTGGAACAGGCCCCAGCTGTCCTTCCTCCTCACTCATCTCAGCCTCCAACGGCAGCCGCCTCTCCGGTGGCTGGGAAATGTCAGATCCTGGCTCTATCTGTGCGTCCAACGCTGAGCATCCATCTGAGCCTTCCCCAGGCTCCGGAACTGGCCCTCGTTCCTCCCCAACCTCCTCATCCTCTGAGTCTGAGGATGAGCAGAGCTGGCGGCTGGCGGGCCACAACAGGATACAACAGCAGGGCCCATGGCCCAAGCAAGGCTAACCCTTTCCCACTCGCATAACACATGGGGCAGAACACGGGAGCCCATTATTCCCACCCCATCCATACGTCAGGCAGGGCATCATCATGCATGGGGCATGGCGAGGCATAATGTGGGCAAATTTCACGTTCGGTTGAACGTGGGGTCGCGAAGCATTTCCCCGTGGCCCGAGAGCCACCGATGCCTTCCTCAAGCCGCAGCGGTGGTGGTCCGTGCTGTCCCTTAAACCATAACAGTCGATGCCCCCTCAGTGGACAGCCGTCACGTTCCCTGGACAGAATAAGCCCTTTCTCCGGGGCACACCAGGACGTGACAGAAGACACAAGTTAGGCACCCTGGCACAGCCGGGTGGCTTCCTGGGCAGCTGGTTGGCCCCTGGGAGAACACGGGGCTGGGCTAGATGGATCCGGGGGTCCCACCTGGCAGGGCGCAGCTCCTCTTTTTAATGTCCCTGAACTGGGATCCACATTTGAAACCGGGGAGGATTTTTCTGACGGCAGGAGCCATCAAGCGGGAGACCACCTCTCTCCTGGCCAGGTTGGCCCAGGTAAGCACGTCAGCAGGTGAGTTTAAGTCCTTCACGGTCCGTCGGATTGGCTTACAATGTCAGGCAGTGATTTTATATTGCCTGTTACATGTATATGCAGGGAGATGCATCCCTATCAAATATAATGGTTTATTCCTGAGCACGTGATTAATATGTTCCTAGTACGCATGTGTACATTCCTTTCTTTTGATCCTTCCTTCTTCTTCAGCTTCTGTAAGGAGCAAGACCTGTTTTTTATAGCCAAGATGTGATTATTGAGAATTTATTGTTTTTGTACCAAAATAAATATTTTCTACTTTAGTATTTTAAACTGCGGTTTCTTTTTATAATGTCAGAGTTCCAGGGAAAGATCTATTTCGCCTCTGATGAGAATTATTCTTATCTGACATGGTAGCAGAGGATGGTTCCTGGATCTTAATTAATTCTGACATACAATTCAGGAGGTCAGCCCTAACTCCAAACGAGGTGAATTCAGCAGACAGGGCCAGGTTGGAACGGTAGGCCCTGTAGCTCTGATACGAGTTAAAACTGAGCTAAAAAGATTGAGAACATCCAAAGGGCCAAACACTTTGAAACCGAATGATATGGGCATATGTTGAACATAGAAGAGGCTTCCTGATATATCTCTATAGCAGGGGTCAGCAACCCATGGCTCCGGAGCCGCATGCGGCTCTTCCATCCCTCTGCTGCAGCTCCCTGTCACTAGTTGGCGCCACAATTTTGAGAGGAGCTTCCGGTGAAGGGGTAGGGGGGGAAGCATGGTGCGCCAGGAGGAGACTCTATGGCAAGGGCCGGGTTTCCCAGTCAGCTCCACAATGGATGGGGCTTTTGGTTAGGACAGGTCGAGGAAAAAGGACACCACGCTAGGAGGAGACTCTATGGTGGGGGAACCGGACTTCCGGTCGGCTCCAGAATTGAACGGGGAGGGGGGGCAAATTAGGACATTTGCGGCTCTTTTGAGAGTTTAAGGTTGCCGACCCCTGCTCTATAGAATACTGGAAACATTGAAACTTCATGTCAGGGATAATGTCGCCGAGCATGGTTGCTACATGTATGCGTGGCTGCTGAATGCGGCAGGATCCTGTGTTTTATGCAGAGCATATTACAGGGGGGTATTTTGGTGCAGTTTTCAGTGCCAGAATTACCGTATTTTTTGGAATATAAGACACACCGGAGTATAAGACGCACCTTAGTTTTGGGGGAGGAAAACAAGGAAAAAAGGCCTCTGCCTCCAAGCAATTTGCCAAACAGCAAACAGCACAGATGATATACACTGTTTGCTGTGTATTTCTGTGCATGTGTGCCTGACCCATAGAAATGGCAAAGAATTGGAGAAATGTACATTATGGCAGTATATTAATGCCAGAAAGTTTTCTTAAATTGCAGTCACACTAACTCCTCCCAATTATTTAGAGTCCCCTGGGAGTTGGGCAGCATACAAATCTATTTAAATAAATAAACAAACAAATAAATAAATAAATAAATAAATAAATAAATAAATAAATAAATAAATAAATAAATAATAAAAAAATAAATAAAAAAATAAAAAAATAAAAAAATAAATTATTTAAATAGATCTACTCCAAACATGACTAAGTCAGGGTTTAACTCAGCTGCCTTATCTTCATACTAAAACAGGACACTGTTACATTTCAGACTATACTTGTACAGATGCTGTTAAAGTGGATGTGGTTTTCTGGAAGTCTACATTATTCCTCTGCTCTTTAAAAGAAGATACAATAGCACTGGGCCTCTTCAGATCAAGCATTTATTTTTAAAAAGCTGCTTCGTTTTGTGAAGTTGTCTAGAACAATAATAAAGCAGTCTTTTAAAAAATAAGTCTAATCATTTGAACATTCTACAGGCATTTATAGTTATTGACTTACCTCCTTGCATCTAGTTTCAACAGTCTGATTAGCACAAGAAAATAAAATTCTGCCTCTGCCTCTCCCTCCCAGCAATTTGCCTCCTTGCAGCTTTAGTTTCTCTTTCATTTTAGCACGTGGCTGCAGCCTCTCAGCTGCGGGTCGGGAGACTGATAATCAATTGCTTGTGCTAATCAGGCTCTGCTGCTGTTTGCTGCAAGGAGGTAAATTGCTGGGAGGCGGAGGCCAAAGGGTGGGGGTGGTTGGCTGGGCGGGGCTACATTCGGCGTATAAGACGCCCCCACGTTTTCACCCTCTTTTGGGGGGTTAAAAAGTGTGTCTTATACTCTTGGGGGCATCTTATACGCCGAATGTAGCCCCTCCCAGAACACTCACCCAACCGCGGGTCAGGCTCATTTCGTCTCCGAGCTCGGCCGTCATTTTTCAACCAATCCTTGCGGTGCGTCAAGAGTTCAGCTGGGCACAGAGGACCCCTCGACCCGTCGCTCGCCGATGCGACTCAGCAGTGCCAGCTGTTTTGCTGCAAACCAGGAAAAAGTTACGGAACAAAGTGGCAGGAGATGGCATCGGTGCCCAAGATAGGTGTCACGATGTGAATATTGTCAGTTGTATGTCTATGCAGGGTGATGCACCCCTATCTAATATTATGGTATATTCCAATACAAGCAGAACACGTGATATGATGTGTACGCATGTCTACATTCCTAATCCACCATTAATTCTTCTTCTGCCTTAGCTCTTGACCTGAACGGTCGTGTTTCTTAGCAAAGATGTAATTATTCAGGATTTCTTGTTTTTGTACTGAAATAAATATTTTCTATTAGACATTTAATCTCGGTTTGATTTCTAACTGTCTGAATTCCAAGTAAAGATCCAAAACGTCGCCTCTATGAGATTTCATTCTCATCCTAACAATAGGTTCCCCTTTTCCTGCCTCCGCTGACCGTCGGCGGAAGGCGACTCTCGTCCCGTTGCATATTGCTACGATGGTTCTGCCTCTCACCAGAGAAAACGGCCGGTGGTCCCCTTGCCGCGCATGGCCTCGCGGCCTCCGTCTAAAAACCCTGCCGCCTTTACGGCACGCGGACTGCCCCTTGGCTCCGTTCTCACCAGCTGGCATGGTGGCAAAGCGGGCAAGAAACAAGCAGGCTGGCCTTTTGCCAGGTGAGCCAACGAATTTTTTTTGGACTTTCCGAGGAACTCGGCAGAGCCGCTCAAAGGTCCAGGGATGGGCATCGCCGTGGAAGAAACTGGCCAAAGTCCATCGGGTTTGCTGGGTGACGCCCTCCCGACGCAGCTCCTTGTTGGCGCTACGATGCCCCTTGGCAAATGCGGCTGGGGCCCAGCAAGACCCTTTGCTGAGACACGCAGGTCACCTGGCTAGCAAAGGAGGGTGAGGAGGGTGAACCCTTGTGCCAGACGGGCATCGTGGCTGCGATACCAAGAGGCCGTGGAGCCCCCCCAAAAAACACAGCCAGGATCTCCCCGGGGAGGGCCAGGAAGCTGCAGAAAGGAGCAACGTTGAGGGGTCAAGGCGGAAAGTTCTTGGGGTGCTGGGGCGCCCGGAGGCCAGTCTTTGCCAGAGCAGCCCCACGGGCCACGGAATAGGGCCAGTTTTCCCAAAGCAGACAGAGAGCGGCCAGGGGTGGGGTGGAGGGGGAAACGGAGCGTTCCCCATCAGCAGGAATGCCAAGGAGGGCAGGGAATTTGCCAGCAGGCCGCTCCATGCCCGGTGGGTAGGGTGAGCCGGGCAGGCAGATGGGCAACGAGGGGAGCCACCAAGAGATTCAGGTGGTCCCGTCTTGGGATTCGTCTCCGCAGAGGGTCAGAAGGAGGAAGAAGGAGGAGAGCCGGGGTGGCAGGAACTGGGGTGGCTCTGGTGCTGGGAAGAGAGGCGGGGGAGAAGCACACCCTCCCCCAGTCCTGACCTCTTGACCCTCTCCGAAAGCAGAGGGGTTTCACAGACCCGGGTGGAGGAGGAAGGGGGACAGCCGGCAAGACCCCCATTCCTGCTGTTGGGAAGCAGCCGTATTCCAAGGCCCAGCAAGGGAAGCCATGGGCACCATCCCCAGGCCAGAGTTGGGGGGAGGGATTCAAGGGAGGGTGGTCTCTCTCTCTCTCTCTCTAATCTATCAATCTCTTTATCTATCTACAGTATCTCTCAATCAATCAATCAATCAATCTCTCTATCAATCTATACCTACAGTATCTCTAGTCTAGATCAATCCAATCTCTCTCTCTCTCCAGTATCTGTATATCAATCTAATCTATCAATCTCTTAGTCTCTCTCTCTCCCCAGTATCTCTATATCAATCCAATCACTCACTCTCTCTTTCTCCTATATCTCTATATCTCTATATCTATCTATCTATCTATCTATCTATCTATCTATCTATCTATCTATCTATCTATCTATCTATCTATCTATCTATCTATCTATCTATCATCTATATCTACAGTATATATCTAATCTACCAATCTCTTAGTCTCTCTCTCTCCCTCTTTCTTTCTGTCTCTCCCCAGTATCTATCTATCTATCTATCTATCTATCTATCTATCTATCTATCTATCTATCTATCTATCTATCTATCTATCTATCTATCTATCTATCTATCTATCTATCATCTATATCTACAGTATATATCTAATCTACCAATCTCTTAGTCTCTCTCTCTCCCTCTTTCTTTCTGTCTCTCCCCAGTATCTATCTATCTATCTATCTATCTATCTATCTATCTATCTATCTATCTATCTATCTATCTATCTATCTATCTATCTATCTATCTATCATCTATATCTACAGTATATATCTAATCTACCAATCTCTTAGTCTCTCTCTCTCCCTCTTTCTTTCTGTCTCTCCCCAGTATCTATCTATCTATCTATCTATCTATCTATCTATCTATCTATCTATCTATCTATCTATCTATCTATCTATCTATCTATCTATCTATCTATCTATCTATCTTTCTATCTATCTATCATCTATCTATCTATTTATCACCTATCTATCTATCATCTATCTATTTATCATCTATCTATATATCAATCTAATCTATCAAACTCATAGTCTCTCCCTCCCTCTCTCTCTCTTTCTCTCTCTTCAGTATCTCTATATCAGTGATGGCGAACCTATGGCACGGGTGCCACAGGTGGCACGCGGAGCCATATCTGCCGGCACGCAAGCCGTTGCCCTAGCTCAACTCCAGCATGCATGTGCGTGCCGGCCAGCTGATTTTTGGCTCGTGTGGAGGCTCTGTAAGGGCATTTTAGGTTTCCAGAGGGCCTCCGAGGGGGTGTTTTCGCCCTCCCCAGGCTCCAGGGAAGCCTCTGGAGCCTGGGGAGGGCGAAAAACGGGCCTACCAGGCCCACTGGAAGTTGGGAAATGGGCCATTTCCAGCCTCCAGAGGGCCTCTGCGGGGGCAGGAGAGGCCGTTTTCACCCTTCCCAGGCATTGAATTATGGGTGTGGGCACTCACACGTGCGTGACAGCGCGCGCACACGCGTTTTCGGCACTCAAGGGAAAAAAGGTTCGCCATCACTGCTCTATATCATCGATATCTATCTATCTATTTTTCTTTCTATCATCTATCTATCTATTTATCACCTATCATCTATCTATCTATATCTATCTATATATCAATCTAATCTATCAATCTCATAGTCTCTCTCTCCCTCTCTTTCTCTCTCTTCAGTATCTCTATATCATCTATATCTATCTATCTATTTTTCTTTCTATCTATCATCTATCTATCTATCTATCTCTATCTTTCTATCTATATATCATCTATTTTTCTTTCTATCATCTATCTATCTCTATCTTTCTATCTATCTATCATCTATCTATCTATTTATCACCTATCTATCTATCATCTATCTATTTATCATCTATCTATATATCAATCTAATCTATCAATCTCATAGTCTCTCCCTCCCTCTCTCTCTTTCTCTCTCTTCAGTATCTCTATATCATCTATATCTATCTATCTATCTATCTATCTATCTATCTATCTATCTATCTATCTATCTATCTATCTATCATATATCTAGCATCTATACCTACAGTATCTCTGAATCAATCCAATCTCTCCCTCTCCCTCTCTTTCTTTCTCTCTCTCCCCCCAGTATCTCTATCTATCTATCCATCCATCCATCCATCTATGTATCTACAGTACCTACCTACCTATCAATCTATACCTACAGTATCTCTATATCAATCCAATCTCTCTCTCTCCCTCTTTCTTTCTCTCCCTCTCCCTTTGTTTCTTTCTTTCTCTCTCCCTCTTTCTTTCTTTCTCTCTCCCTTTCTTTTCTCTCTCTCTTTCCCTCTCTTTCTTCCCCCCCCCCTCTCTCTCTCTCTCTCTCTCTCTCTCTCCCTTTCTTTCTTTCTTTCCCTCTCTCCCTCTCTTTCTTGCCCTCTCTCTCCCTTGCAGCCTGGCCTCCTCTGCCAATCCTGCCCCCCCCAAGCGAGCCCCCCCCCTCTCTGCGGTTACCGGCGCTCGGGTTCCCGAGCTGGGCCGCAGAGAGAGAGAGAGAGAGACCCCCGTCCCGCCTCCTCTCTCCCTCCCTCCCTCCGGTGCTGACGTCGCGGGCGGAGGAGGAGGAAGAAGGAGAAGAGGAGGAGGAGGAGGAGGAGGATCGGCGGGGGCGGCTCGTGACGCCGGCAGAGAGAGCGGAGAGGAGGGGAGGGGGCGGGCAAGGCGGGCGGGGCCATCGCCAGCGCAGGGACCGGCCATGCAGCGCCGGGAGCCCGCCGCCCGCCGCTGAATCGCCTGGCCTTCCCCTCCTCCTCCTTTTTTTTTTCTTCCTCCCTCCTTCCCTCCTTCCCTTCTTCCAAGGCCATGAACTTCCCGGGCGGGCCCGGTCAGAGCCCCGGGCAGCCTCCTCCGCCTCCCCGGGATCCCGGGAGCCTGTCCGCCCCGGGAGGCCCCGGCGGGCCAGGCTCGGGCTCGTCGGGGGGCGGCGGCGCGCCCCCTCCTCAATTCGGCCTCTCCAACTCGGCGGCCATCCGGGCGGAGATCGGGCGCTTCGAGTCGGTCCACCCCAACATCTACGCCATCTACGACCTGATCGAGCGGGTGGACGATCCGGGGCTGCAGAACCAGATCCGCGAGCACGTCATCTCCATCGAAGGTAGGTGGGTGGGGGTCTCCCGGGTAGGTTTGGGGGGGCTGCAAAACGAGGAGAGGGGGCTGCGGGGAAGGACCCCCCCGCACTCCCCCACCCTACGGACAAAGCCCCGGCCTCGCCCGCCTTTCACCCACCCGCCAGAAAATGGAGAGTGGGGGGCGTCTCTTGTGGGGTCCGCAGCCCCCTCCCCTCTTTTTTTTTTTGCCAGTCCTTGGCACCGGTCCGCGCCAAAAAAACAGCCCCCTCTGCCCACGGGGGCCGCGTGGCACGCAAACGAGGGGAGGGGGCGCTGCAGGGTCTGGCTGGGTGGGTGGGTGGGCTTTCCTCCTCCGGGGGGCAGGGAAATAAGGCTTGGCCGGGCCCCCCCTCCTCCGTTCGGGGAAGCAAGGCCTGGGCTTTGTCTGCCTTGAGCCCGGGGGCGTTGGGGAAACCCAGCTCTCTCCAGCGCGAGGGAGCGCTGGACAGCGCCTCGGAGTCGGCCGCTTGCCAGGTTCGAGACCCTGCAATTCCCTTCCTCGGACTCGGGGAAGGGGAGATCGGTGGGGGTGGGGGGTAGGGGGGGATGGTGGGGGAGGCCGCTCAGCTGGCCCCGCGCGAGTTCTCTCTGCGGTCGGCCCGAGAAGGGGAGGGAGGGAGGGAGGAAAGGCGGCCGGGCGTGCGCGAGCCTCCTCCTCTTCCTCCTCCTCCTCCTCCTCTTTTTCCTCCTCCTCCTCCTCCTCCTCTTTTTCCTCCTCTTCCTCCTCTTCCTCCTCCCCCTCCTGATGGAAGCTGGGAAAAGCTGCCCTGCGGCTCAGGATGGCGGGGGTGGGGGGTGGGGGAGTGGAGGGGGGTGGGGAAATCCTGCGGAGGGATCGGGCTCTTATTGGTGGGGGGGGGAAACAGAAAAATCCTTGCAGCGCCCTCCGACCGCCTCCTTGCCCGGCCGTCGGTCCTTCCCGGGTGGGGAAGGAAGGGAAGGATTTTGCGAAGGAGAATTAAGAAATCGGGATGCCCTAACTATAAAACTTAACCCTCTTTCCCGCGCGCCCCCCGCCCCCGCCGAAAGTAGTTGGGGGTCGTGGGCCTTGGGGGGTGGGCGAGGAGGAAGGAAAGGACGAAGGGGATCGGAGCCAAGGAAGAGGGTTGGCACAGGAGCTGGGGCGGCCTCCCTTCCACCTCACCAGTCTCGCCTTCCTTGGCCCTCTCCAAAAATTGAGAGACCCCGGCTGAGGAGGGCAGCCGGCAAGACGCCCCCCCACCCCACCCTAACTCCATTGGAAAGGCCCAATGCCCCCCCAAGCCAGAGTTTTGGGGGGGAG
>JALIGW010000065.1:2658460-2798460 GCA_023053685.1 Diadophis punctatus similis
GAGAAAGGAGGAGAACCACCGAAGAACGGTGCCCCCCACTCCCATCTCCCCGAGACGACGCAGAAGGATACCATGGTCGATAGTATCGAAAGCCGCTGAGAGGTCAAGTAACACCAAGATGGAGGAATGACCTCCATCTCGGGCTCGCCAGAGATCATCCATCAGAGCGACCAAAGCAGTCTCCGTACTGTAGCCGTGCCTGAAACCCGATTGAAAGGGATCCAGATAATCCGTTTCCTCCAATAACCGCAGGAGTTGGAGCGACACCACTTTCTCGACAACTTTACCCACGAAGGGTAAGTTGGAGACTGGACGGAAGTTCTTTAAATCCGCTGGGTCCAGGGAAGGCTTCTTGAGGAGGGGCCTCACCACCGCAGCTTTTAAGGGCTGCGGGATGGACCCCTCTCTCAAAGATGCGATCACAACCGCCTGGAGCCAGCCGCGTGTCACCTCCCTGCTAGCCGAAACCAGCCAGGAGGGACACGAGTCCAATAAACAAGTGGAGGCGCTCATCGCTCCTATGGCCTTGTCCACATCCTCAGGAGTGATAGGCTCAAACTCCTCCCAAATAACAGGACTAAGACTCGCCTCTGTCATCTCGGCCTGCTCTGTCCAAATGGAGTCCAGGTCTGTCCGAATCTGAGTGATTTTATCCGCCAGGAACTGCGAAAATTCCTCAGCTCTACCCTGCAAGGGTTCTTCGCTCCCCCCCTTTGCAAGCAGGGAGCGCGTTACCCTAAACAGGGCGGCTGGGCGGGAGTCGGCGGACGCAATACGGGCGGAAAAATAAAAGATGTATGTTGTTAGTTTATTGTAAGTTTTTGTATATATACGTTTGTTTGTTTTTAAATGGAAAAATTAATATATTTTTTAAAAAGTGCAAGAGAAGAGCAACTAAGATGATTAAAGGCCCTGGAGACCCAAAACATATGAAGAACAGTTGCCGGATTTGGGTTTGAACCCTCTAGAGCCGTGACGGCGAACCTGCGGCACGTGTGCCAGAAGTGGCACGCAGAGCCGTCTCTCCGGGCTAATGCCAGCTGTCGCCTGTTGCTCTTCCGGGTTCCTGCGCAGGGGCTGGGCAGGAGGATGGGGCTTTCGGAAACCCTCTGGAGGAGGGAAGGACACTGTCACAGACGTTGCCCCCTCCCCTGTTTCCGGAGCCCACGTTAGCTCTCCCCCCTTGAGAAGCGGGTGAGTGCAGAGGAGGCCCCGTGGATGGAGCGGGTCAGAAATGATGTAGGGCCACGATGGCGAACCTAGGGCACGCGGGCCAGAGATGGCACGCAGAGCCCTCTCTGCGGGCACGCGCGCAGTTGCCAACCGCTCTTCTGTTTTCCGGCGTGCCAGCTGGTCTTCGTGGGTGCCGGAGCGCTGGAAAATGGTCTTAAAAGGGCCCGAAAAACAGCCAAAAGTGCCCCAAAATACAGGTCATTTTAAAAGGCCGTTTTCCGGCCTTTTTCTTGGCTGTTTTCAGGCCTGTTTTTGGCCCTAAAAACGGCCCCCAAAACAGCTGAAAAGCGACCTGAAAACAAACCCCAAAATGGCCTGAAAATGGCTCCCAAAAAAACCGGTCAAAAAACAGGCATGCGCACTCCAGCCAGCTGGTCTTCGGGTTTCCAGCGCTCCAGTGCGCGCATGCACACACGGTCCGGTTTGGGCACTCGGTGCCGAAAAGGTTCCCCATCACTGATGTAGGGTCTCCCGCTTGGGCAGGGAGTTGGACTAGATGACCCCCGAGGTCCCGTCCGGCTCTGCGATTCTGTTATTCGGACCCCCTAGCACCCACGCCACCCTCTGCTTGGCCAGGGTCTCTCCCCCCTACTCCTCAACCCGCCCTCCCCTCCCACCTTGCGGGGGGGGCGGAAGCGGCTGAGCAGCAGGGGAGGGGGGCATCAGAAGCGGTTATTTTGGGGGCACTAGCGACCTGACCCTGCATGAGGGGTGGGGGTACCAAGAGCCGGCTTGGCCTGATTGTGCCATCCTTGGAAGCTGGCATCGAGGGCGCCGTCGTGGCTCCGACGCCATCCTTCTTCCTACCCAGGAGCAAAGGGGGGGCGTTTGTCCTCGGTTCCAAGGTGCAAACCCACCCCCTCAAATTTTGGGCCATCTGTAAGACTGAGCTCCCTCCTCAAAGCCCCTCAGGAAGAAAAGGCTGAGCAGGCCCCCCACCCCAGCAAAGACCTCCCCCCTCCCAATCTTTCCCTCCTCCCAACCGGATCTTGTAAGTTAAGACCCTTGGCATTTTGGTTACCTGTCCCGTGAACCGCCTCGGCTCGGTCGAGGTCGAATGGCGGGCGCTCCTGTTTGAGCACCCCAATCTGACCGAGAGGCCTCCTTTGCCATTGGGTGGGCTTCTGTTCCTTTCGGGCTCCACAATAGCCCCCCCCCCACACCCTAAAGGCTTCGCCGTGGGCTGCAACTGCCACTGCCACACCGAGATCTTCCCATTTTTTGGTTCGGCGAGCGTCCTTCTTCCAACCTGGGTGCGTTCGCTCTCTCCTCTCCTCCGTCCAACGCAGGGTGGTCGTCTCCCTGTCATATGGCACTCTCAACAAAGGGGACTCGCAGGAGGCTTTTGGGGTTCGGAGATCCCCGGAGGATTGGACTGCTCTGGAGCGCCCCTGAATTTTGGGGGAGACCCAGGGAAGGGCTCCCCTCTCAGAACCTCAGCTAGTTCTGGCCTTGATGTCCTGGCGGGAGGCAGGGACCCATCTGGACACCCCCCTCGCCAGTCAGGAGCCTGGGGAAGCTGGCCGAGGCGGAGGGGTGGGATTGCTGGACCCCCTTCTTTCCTTCCTTCCTTCCTTCCCCCCCCCCGGCTCAAATGGCTGAGGAAGGGGCAGTGAGGATGGGGGCAGTCCTGGAACCCTGCTTTTGGGGTTGCCGAGTCCAGAGAAGGAAGGAAGGGCAGCCACGAGAGGGGCAAGATCTCCTCCCAGGATGGAAGGGGACGGTGGGAGGCACTGCAGTTCTGTCCGTCTTGGCTTCGCGTCGGGCCTGCGTCCGCCGTGGAGCCTTCCGGACCCTGACGGGGAGGGGGGCTCGGTGCGAGCCGGGTGATTATTTGGGGAAGGACGGCATGGTGGTAATTCCCCCCTCCCCCGTGAGTGGCAAGATGGAGAGTGATGAGAGTGATCAGTGATGGCGAACCTTTTTTTCCTCGGGTGCTGAAAGTGCGTGCGCGCGCGCTATCGCACATGTGCAATTGCCCACACCCATAATTCAATGCCTGGGGAGGGCGAAAACGGCCTTCCCCGCCCTTCTGGAGGCCCTCTGGAGGCCGGAAACAGCCCGTTTCCCAACTTCTGGTGGGCCCGGTAGGCCCGTTTTTCGCCCTCCCCCGTCTCCCCGGAGGCCCTCCGGTAGCCAAAAACGCCCTCCCAGAGCCTCCGCGCAAGCCGAAAATCAGCTGGCTGGCGCGCACCTGTGCGCTGGAGCTGAGCTAGGCCAACGGCTCCGCGTGCCTGCAGATATGGCTCCGCGTACCACCTGTGGCACGCGTGCCATAGGTTCGCCATCCCTGGCCTAGATGGCAGGGAGGCAGGCACGGAGCAGCCCCTTCCCCTGAGGAGGATGGGTGAGGCTACTCCACCGTGGGGAGGAGGGGAGAGCGGACTTTGCCTTCGTCCCCATGTGGAGACCCCAGAGGGCATGCATCCCCCCCATTCCCTGCCTTTAAGCCCCCCCCCTCTTGAGAGGCAGCCGGCCTTGCGGGCAGACCCCCCCTCCTCATTCGGATGCCTGCTCCAGCCAGTGCTCCCTCCCCCCCACCCGGCCAGGACTCTCTCTGGGTGGGCGAGGGGGATCCCATCTCCCCTCTGCCCCATTCCCTGGTCAGACCCACTTTGGGGGTGGAGGTCACCCCCTGAGCAATTCAACAACGTTTCCTGGGACAGAGGGGGCACTGTGGGGCTAGAAAATAGGGCAGCCCAATGGGCCAGGAGGTCATTTAAGGTCAGGGGAGGGGAGGGAGGATCAGGGGAGGCCTGACCAGAGACCCCTGTCCCCTCCCCCTGCCCTCCCCTCCCCTGCCTTTGCCCTTGACCGGCTCTGCTCTCCCATCTTCCATTCTTTGGGGAGGGAGGGGGGAGGCAGAATGAGCAAAAACCCCCCTCCATCGGAAGCAGCCACTCCGCCTCTGCTTCCGCCCCGGCCCCTTTAGCACCCTTCCTGGGTGGGCTGCTAACCAGACAAGAGGGGGCTTTCTGTTGTGCGCCCCCCTGCCTTTCCCTGGGCTGCCAGATCTCCAGAGGGACTGTCGGTGTTTTGCCGCCATTGCTATAGAAACCGTCTCCCGGCAGGAAGCCCGGACGGGCGGAGGCGGCAGAGAGAAAGCAGGAGAAGCCGCCCCTGCCAGGAAGGCAGAGCTGTCCCGGGCGCCCCCTCCTCAGCCGGGCACCCACCCCCTTGATTTCCAAGGGGAGAAAGCCTTCACAAAATGGGGAGGGAGGGTGCAGCCCGTCGGAGCCTGATGGGGGCTTTAGAGCCCGTGTTTAGGGGCAGGGGGTCTCCTGGAGAAGATGCTCACAGCTGGCGAAGCCAGAAGCCAGCCAGCGCCTGGCAGAAGCCCAGCTGGTGAGCCGTGGGCAGGGCCAGTTCTTCTTGGGAGGGGCGGGGGAATCCGGGGAGGACCAGGTGGGTGGTGAGCCGACCTTCCCACCAGCGGTGTAGACAGGAAGCCCTTTGCGGCTTCGGCAGGAAGCGTCTTCGGCTGTGCGGTGAGGTGGTTCCTCTTGGCGCGCCGCCTCCGGGGTTGGGCCCCGGCTTTGCCACTGGAGCCGAGCGAAATCGTGCGTTCGCTCTGCCCACCCCCCTCCCCTCTTGCTGACGTAGCCCCACGGGGGGGAACGATGGGACACGTTCAACCGTCGGGATCCAGGAGTGGCTTCCTCCCGGTTCGGACCGGATCGGCCGAACTGTTAGCAACCCACTGGGTGACGCGACGATGGCGTCACGGCTCCGGTTAGTGCCGGTCCGTGGGCACCGCCATCTTTTTTGGGGGGGGGGTTGGGTGAATTGTTCTGTATTTCGGTGGCTTCTCCTCTTCCACGGCTTGAAAAAGAACCGCCCCCCCGGCCGCCCGGTTAATCCTCCCCTTTATTTCTTCGCCCGAAGCACAGCTGATCAGCTCCTCAGCCGTGTTTCGGGCTGAATCCTGCTACTGAGCATGCGCGGAAGTGAAATTGCACCGGGGGGGGAGGAATGTGAGCACGCGCGGGCGGAATGAGTGCGTGCATGTGAAATGTTGCGACACGAACCGGTGGCGAAGGTAAGGGGATCCCCCCCCTGGTCGGGATGCACGTGTGGGATAGGTTTTGTGCGCCGCGGGCTTCGCCGGGGCGAGGCACAATCCTCCTCCTTAGCTGGGAGGAACCATTAACCAGGGGAACGGCTCGCCACCAGAAGTTGTGAGGGCTTCATCCCTTGAGGCTTTTAAAGAAGAGACCGGACAGCCATTTTTGTCTCAAAAATGGTCTACGGCAGGGAGGGCTAACCTTTTTCTCGTCACGTGCGGAAAGTGTGCGTGCGTGCCGGTGCCCGTAATGCAATGTGTGCGCGACACCACCACCCCGCGTGCCCCACACTCCACGCGCATGCCTTAGGGCTCTGTTTTGGGCCTAGCAGGCCTCCCTGCAGCCTCCTGGGACCAAAAATGGGCCGCTGGTGGGGGGTGCACCCCCATGCTTCGCCCGCCCTCCGTGCATGCACACGCGATCCCTGCCCCCGCGGGCATGCACGCGCATCTCCCTCATGGGCCCCGCACTCCCCGCGTGCGCAGCACATACCCGAAAATCAGCTGGCCAGAGGGAGGCGCGCACACACACGTGCGCGGTAGAGCCGAGCCGAGCGACGGCTCGCGTTGCCCGCAGAGAGGGCTCTGCGTGCCATGGGTCTACGGTCTCCTGCTTGAGCAGGGGGTTGGACTAGAAGACCTCCAAGGTCCCTTCCAACGCTGTGACTCTGAAAGAATCTCCTGCTCAATCGGGGGGTTGGACTAGAAGACCTCTGAGGTCCCCTTCCTGCTCCAATTCTGATTGATTGAGGCGAAAGGGGCCACAGGTTGGGCAGAGATTGACCATCGGCGGGGGCCGGTGTTGTGGGTGGGGGGGCTACCTTAGTTGCCAAAAGCAACTTTTGGCAACTAGGACCCCCCCTCCCCACCCCATCCCGGGGACCATCTTTATGTAACAGATTAACAGAGTTGGAAGGGACCTTGCAGGTCATCTAGTCCAACCCCCTGCCCAAGCAGGAGACCCAAATCTGCCTCTACCTAGGATCGAACTCACAACCTCCTGATTGTGAGGCAAGAGCTTCACCTCTAGGCCACAGCCTCCCAAACGGCAGCTGGTGTTCCTGGGTTCCTCCTGATTTCTCCGGGCTGTAATTATTTGGGGGGACTTGAACCGGGTGAAGGGATCAACAAATGCCACTCCCCACAGCGTCTCTCCTTAAGCCTCAGTCCCCAGGTGTGCCTTGTGGAAATGGGTGGGGTGCTCTCCTCACGAGTAGTCAAGTCAGCCTGTGCTGTTCCCGCTTTCTGTTCCTGCCGGTCCTCCCAAACAGCAGCCGGTTTTCCTGTGTTCCTCCCGATTTCTCCGGGCCGTAATTATTTCGGGAGACTTGAACCGGGTGAAGGGATCGAGGTGAGTTCTCGGTGTCTTTTTTACCGGCCTTGTGGGGGGGCGTGTCTCCCCGTCCCTTTGAGAAGACGGTAGCCAGTTGCCGTACACAGCTCCGTCCTCGCCACGATTGCCGCTTTTTCCGTGCAAGAAGAAACCACCCCCACCCCGGCTGTCCTTTCCGGCCCGGCTCCGGCTCTGGCCTGGCTGGCTCAGTTTCCCCGTCGGTGATCGACCTCCCTTCCCCTCTGCATCTCAGGGGTTGGGTAGGTGGGCTGCATTTCGGGTCCCAGGACAGCTTCCCGGAGGGCCCGTTTCTCTCCGCCTGCGGCTTCTTTAGGCCTGGAGGTTGACCGCTGTGACCCGGGGCACGGCGCAGCTGACAGTTCAAACTGCCCCTTTAATTGCTCCGAATGTCCCCAAACGCTCCCATGTTTCTGGCAAGTCCCGGAGCAAAGTGATCACACACACACACACACACACACACACACCTCTCCAGCAGTAGACCAGCCCAACGCTGTGAGCCCCACGGAGGAGTCCGGAAAGACAGCAGGAAATCCCAGGAAACTTCCAATGTCGGCAACCGCCCTCGACACTCTCACGAATTCAGGGTTTGTTCCCGACAAATTCCCCTTCCCCACAGCGTTCTCCTTAAGTCTCAGTCCCCAGGTGTGCCTTGTGGAGACGGGCAGGGCGCTCTCCTCCCGAGTAGTGGGGTCAGCCTGCGCCGTTCCCGCCTTCTCTCCACTCTCCATGTTCGCGGATCAGGAGGGATGGTGGTCCTTGTTCATTTGCCTGAGCTCTGTCTCTCGTGTTCACCGCTTAGCCTCTCTTGGTCATGCTGGCCCTTCCTTCCTCTCTGGCCTACAAGCCGTCCCAATCCTGAAAGGCCCTGACCTGACTCGGCCTTTTCCTCCGAAGGCAACGAACTGGATCTCCATCGGCTCCAGTTCCGGGCTCGTCTTCCTCCGCAGATTCAGGCCCCAAGGGGGGGGGCATGACAGAAGCTTCCAGCAGAATTTGAATTTGAACCTCCTTGGGAGGAGCCGCTGTCTGCAGCACTTGTGGTCGATCCCGACGCTCTCCTCGTCCGGAGAGGAACCCTGTCCGCTTGCTGGACTCTTGGTTCGACCGCAGTCGTTCGCTTCGCTTCCGCTGGCCGTTCCTTCCATGGGTGGGCTTCAAAAATTTTAGCAAAGGGTTCTCGGCCCAGTTGCTGGGTGGGCGTGGCCATGGTGGGCGTGGCCTAGTTGGCCTCCTGCACCACAGCCACCGGGGGGGGGGCATTTTTGCCCTCCCCGGCCTCTGGAGGCTTTCTCCTCTCGGCCTACAAGCCATCCTAATCCTGAAAGGCCCTGGCCTGACTCGGCCTGCTCCTCCCCATTTTCCTCTGAAGGCAACAAAGCCGCCCCCTCCATCTCCTTCGGCTCCAGTTCCGGGCTCATCTTCCTCCGCAATTTCAGGCCCAGATTCAGGCCCAGACAGACGGACGGGCCGGGGGGGGGGGAGATTATGACAGAAGCTTCGAGCAGAAAGATCTCCCGTCTCTCAGAGTTTTAAACCCACCACAGATCACTGAATTCAAACCTCCTTGTGAGGCGCCGCTGACTGGAGCGCTTGTGGGCGATCCCGACGCTCTGACAGGGACACGACACATCCGGACTTTCCAAAATCCAAACTTTTTTCCTCCTCTTGGCGCCGTCCAGTAGTGATGAGCCCTCCTCCCATAAACCATCTCTCTCTTTTGGGGGCGGGGCCAGGATTAGGCCCAGGACGGCTGGGTCTGGGGGGGGTCTTTTTCTTCCTCTGAAGAATGACGTCGTCCGCCAGACCGAAGGAAGCTTGAACTCAGTTTTGAACTCAATTCTGGCGTAAATTCCCACCCAGGGTGTCGGAAGAATTCATTGTGGGGGTCCCGCCCGGATCTGGGACGGGGCAAAAAAAGAAATAAAAATGAGAATCTAGACAGTTGCGAGGAAAGCAGAAATGTTTCTTCCTTAAAAATGAAACTTTTTTCCACCCTCTGCGCATGTGCAGAAGGCTTTGCGCATGCGCAGAGGGTGAAAAAAATGAAAATGGCGGCATCCGGGCTGGTAAGCGGAGCCTCGCGCTGCCGTCTCTACTGGTTCTCCGAACTACCGCCCGCTATCGGAACCCCCGAACCGGGCCGAACCGGTAGCATTTCACCCCTGCTTTAGGGTCAGCTGCAGAGAAATGGCGGACGGCGATTTTTATTGGGGAGCTTGTCCTGGGGGTGGGGGTGTCTACATTTTGATTCTAGGGGGACCCTTGAGGTGTGTGTGTGTGTGTGTGTGTGTGTGTGTGTGTGTGTGTAGTCACATATGATGTTTATTCTTGTGAACAAGCAGTTCCGTTGGGAGACCGAATTGAATTAACCCTCTTGATATTGACAGACCTCATCCTTTGATATGCGGATTAGGTCCAGTTAACTTATTTGGAGGAAGTTTGAGTAAAAGATT
The DNA here is from genome assembly GCA_023053685.1 of Diadophis punctatus similis. Taxonomy (NCBI): domain Eukaryota; kingdom Metazoa; phylum Chordata; class Lepidosauria; order Squamata; family Dipsadidae; genus Diadophis; species Diadophis punctatus. The sequence continues at coordinate 2,667,564 of JALIGW010000065.1, forward strand.
CCCCCCCCCCCGTTTGCTCTTTTTACTTGATTGACTTAGTTTCGGGGAAACTCCGATTCTCCGTCCTTTGTGGCTTCCGTCGACATTTTGAAGGGACGACGGACACGGTATCAAGGGGACCGTATCTTTTGATATAAAACCTCACCCGGGGGCCATCGCAGAAGGGACACCCGGCAGCGTCCGATGGGACCGTCGTCCTTAGAGATACTTTTAGGATACCCCGACGGTCTTTCGGCCTGGTTTGTGGCCTACGGGGATATTGGGAACGCGGCGTCGGTGGCACCATGGTTCCCTGCCAGCCACGGTTACCGGAGCCAAATCCCGATGGAAATAGGGATCTTGTGGTGCCCGTTTTTCTGGCCTGTAGGGCTGAAATCAGGATTGCCAATTTGTGCCCTCTTCCGAATGTTGTCGGGCTTCCCAGGACCGGTGGATGGATTTAGCCCTCCTGGCCTGCTTCCCTTCAGGTCCTCTCCCCGACTCTCTGGTCCTTGAGGATTCTCGGGGACTGGGGGATCGGGCCCCGTCCTCCTTATAGGAGAGGCCAGGGATCTCTCCTAGGCCTTCCGGGGTCTACCTTAGGCTGCCCACCCCAGGGTAGATCCACGTGGGCCACGATTTCCCGAGGTCACAACAGCCAGTACAGGTGGCACCGCACTTGATAGTCATAACTGCGAGGTGGACCTCGGAGTCTTGAGTGGCCTATCTCTCAAATACAAATCCGTCGTGTGTGGTGGCAGCCCCCAAAAAACCCGAATACAATCCTCGGTTGTATAAACAGAGGCCTAGAATCAAAATCACGGGAAGGGTTAGTCCCGCTTTGTAAAGCCTTAGTAAGGCCGCGCCTGGAATCCTGCGTCCCGTTTTCGTCGCCACGTTAACAAAAAGGATGCCGAGATTCCGGAAAGTGTGCAGAGAAGAAGAGCAACTAGGATGATTCGGGGCCCGGAGGATAAAAACATATCAAGAACAGTTGCTGGAATCGGGTAGGTCTAGTTCAAGGGCCGGCAACCTGTGGCTCTGGAGCCGCATGTGGCTCTTTCATCCCTCTGCTGCGGCTCCGTCGCTGAAAATATGTATAACAACCGCCAATGTGCGACATCCGCCGGCATGCGATTTATTGAGGTTTTTGACCCATCTTTTTTTCCCCCCGGAGTTCAAAATGTTTTTGTTGCATGCCGAAATAAAAATGTGTTTTCTCTGTAGCACTTCATTGATTTCATAAATGCAACACACTATAGTGTTTTTTTTTAAATATGTAGCATAAAGGTAACAAAGTAATATATTGCAGTGCTCTCTTCATTTGAGATGTCGAAAGGGTTTTGTGGCTCCCGGTGTTTTCTTTTGTGTGGGAGAACGGGTCCGAATGGCTCTTTTGAGTGTTTAAAGTTGCCGACCCCCCCGGGTCTAGTTTAAGGAGAAGAAGGACTAGGGGGTGACAAGATAGCAATCTCCCAATATCCCAGGGGCTGCCCCAAAGAAGAGGGAGTCCAGCTATTTTTCCAAAGCACCAGAAGGTAAGATAGACAACGGATGGAAACTCATCCAGGAGAGAGGCAACCGGGAATGAAAGAAAAACTTCCCAACAGTGAGGACAATTAAACCAGTGGAACTGCTTGCCTCCAGAAGTTGTGAATGCTCCAGCACTGGAAGGTTTGAAGAAGAAACTGGACAGCCATTTGTCCGAAATGGTATAGGGTCTCCTGCTTGAGCAGGGGGTTAGACTAGAAGATCTTCAAGGTCCCTTTTCAACCCTGTAATATTTCTATTCTGTTCTGTTGTCTATTATTCTATTCTATTTCTATTTCTATTCTGTATTCTGCATTCTATTCTCTATTATTTATTCTGTTCTGTTCTGTATTCTATTCCTATTCTATTCTATTTTGTATTCTATTCTGTTCTGTTCTATATTCTATTCGATTGCCTATTATTCTATTCTATTCTATTCTCTATTCTGTATTCTATTCTATTGGATTCTATTCTATTGGATTCTATTCTATTGGATTCTATTCTATTGGATTCTATTCTATTGTCTATTATTCTATTCTAATTCTAATTCTGTTCTATTCTATTCTCTATTCTCTATTCTATTCTATTGGATTCTATTCAATTTGATTGTCTATTCTATTTCTATTCTATTCTATATTCTATTCTATTCTGTATTTTATTCTATTCTATTCGCTATTATTCTATTCTGTTCTGTTCTGTATTCTATTCTATTCTATTATCTATTCTATTATCTATTATTCTATTCTATTATTCTATTCTATTTCTAATTCCTTTTCTATTCTATTCTATTCTATTTCTAATTCTGTTCTATTCTATTCTCTATTATTCTATTCTATTCTGCATTCTATTCTTTCTATTTCTAATTCCTATTCTATTCTATTCTGTATTCTAAATTCTATTCCGTATTCTATTTCTATTTCTAATTCCTATTCTATTCTATTCTATTCTATTCTAGTTCTAATTCCTATTCTATTCTATTCTATCCTATCCTATTCTATTCTCTATTATTCTATTCTCTATTATTCTATTCTACTCTGTATTCTATTTTATTTCTAATTCCTTTTTTATTCTATTCTATTTCTGTTCTATTCTATTCACTATTATCCGTTCTGTTCTGTTCTATTCTATTCTATTCAGTATTCTATCCCATTTCTAATTCTATTCTATTCTATTTCTAATTCCTATTCTCTTCTATATTCTATACTCTATTCTGTATTCCATCCTATTTCTATTCTTTTCTATTTCTAATTCATTTCTATTCTATTGTCTATTATCCTACCCTACCCTATCCTCTACCGTATTATTCTTTTATCTTCTGTTCTAGTCCTGCTGAGCTGTTGGTCCCTGGCAGAGGGGGGCAAAGCTGGCTTTTAGCAAAAGGACGCAGCTCCGCACGAGCTCTGTGGCCCCCGGAGATGCTCAGAGAGACAAGAGCGCAGAAGGCAAAGAGAGCTGGATCGTATCCAGGCCTGCATTGTGGCAAACGGGCAGCGTTTCGCTTCCCTGGCTGTGTCTTGCAGAGTGACCGGCCCGCAGCCCTTTTTAAAGGGAGCTGGGCCCATGAAGAGAGGAGGGGCAGCGGGGGTAGGCTTGGGGTGGGGGCCCCTGGGAGGAATTTTCTAGGCATCTGGAGGACAAAGCGACTCAGTTCCCCCCTGAAGTTGTGCGGGCAGTTGGGCAAATCTTGTGGAGGATGGCTGACGGATGGTCTTGTGACGTTACTTGGGGTGAATGTGAATATTTGTGAGTTCTGGGAGTATGAATTTGGGCCACCGAGGCCTCGGCCGTGCCAGGGATGTTCTCTATTCTATTCTATTCTATTCTATTCTATTCTATTCTATTCTATTCTATTCTATTCTCTATTCTATTCTATTCTCTATTATTCTATTATTCTATTCCATTTCTAATTCCTTTTCTATTCTATTCTCTTCTATTCTATATTATTCTATTCTATTATTCTATTCTATTCTATTTCTATTTCTAATTCCTTTTCTATTTTATTATATTCTATTTCTAATTCTGTTCTATTATATTCTCTATTATTCTATTCTGCTCTACTCTACTCTATTCTATTCTATTCAATTTCTAATTCCTATTCTCTTTTCTTCTATTCCTATTCCTATTCTATTTTATTCTGTATTCTATTTCTATTTCTAATTCCTTTTCTATTCTATTTCTGTTCTATTCTATTCTCTATTATTCTATCCTATCCTATTCTATTCTATTTCTATTCTATTCTATTTCTAATTCCTATTCTCTTCTCTTCTATTCCTATTCCTGTTCTATTTAATTCTGTATTCTATTTCTAATTCCTTTTCTATTCTATTTCTGTTCTATTCTATTCTCTATTATTCTATCCTATTCTATCCTATTCTATTTCTATTCTATTTCTATTCTATTTCTAATTCCTATTCTATTCTATTTCTTCTATTGCTGTTCTGTCCTGTTCTCTTCTCTATTATTCTATTCTATTCTACTCTGTATTCTATTCTATTTCTAATTCCTATTCTATTTCTAATTCTAATTCTGTTATTAATGTTATTAATGGTCTGGATCCTCCTGGCTATCAATCAATCAATCAATCAATCAATCAGAATAGAGTGGGAAGGGACATCGGAGGTCTTCTAGTCCAACCCCCTGCTCTGGCAGGAGACCCTTACAGAATTATAGAAGAACAAGAGTGGGAAGGGGGCCTGGGAGGTCAACTAGTCCAACCCCCTGCTCAAGCAGGAGACCTCCCATAACATTCCCAACAAGTGGCTGTCTCTAGTCTTTTCTTTAAAAACCCAGTGACGGAGCGCCCACAACTTCTGGTGGCAAGCTGTTCCACTGGTTCGTTGTCCTCATCATTAGGCCGTTTCTCCTTAATCCCAGGTTTGCTTCTCTCCTTGGTTAGTTCCCATCCATTGTTTGTCGGACTCTGGTGCTTTGGAAAATAAGTGGGAAACCCCCCCCCCCCGTTCTTTGGGGGCAGCCCCTCAAATACCGGAAGGCTGCTATCCTATCCCCCCCTAGTCCCTCTTTTTTCTAGAGCAGCGTTGGCGAACCTTTTCGGTTACCGAGGGCCGAAACAAGAGCGCGCGCAGGGGGGGGGGAAGCGCTGGAAACCAGAAATCAGCCGTTCCTGAGCTGAGCTTCCGGTTTCCGGCCTGCGCATGCACGCCAGTCTTCGTGCACCCGCGAAGACCATGCCACACCGGAAACAGGAAGCTCAGCTCCCGGCACGCACATGCGCGGCAGGGAGCTGCTTCTTCTGGTTTCCGGCATGCGAAGAGCATCTGGCCCCGGTGCGCATGTTCGTGTTGGAACCCGGAAGAGCAACAGGCGACGGCTTGCATTAGCCCGGAGAGACGGCTCTGCGTGCCACTTCCAGCACACGTGCCATGAGTTCGCCATCGCGGCTCTAGAATGTTCAAAGCCAAATCCGGCAACCGTTCTTCGTATGTTTTTGGACTCCAGGGCCTTTAATCGTCTTAGTTGCTCTTCTCGGCACTTTTTTTTCCCAAAGTCTCAACCTCTTTTTTTGGGAACGTGGCGACCAAAACTGGGTGCAGGATTCCAAGGGTGGCTTTACTAAGGCTTTACACAAAGCGACACTTCATCCTTCCTGTGATTTTGTTGTTCTTTTAAATAGTCTTTATTACCGTATTTTTCGGAGTATAGGATGCACCGGAATATAGGACGCACCTAGATTTTAGAGGAGGAAAGCAAGGAAAAAAGTATTCTGAACCAAATGGTGTAGTAATATATTATTTAATAAAATACCAGTGTGGCAGAATACTTTTTACAACCATGTACACTTTTTACAAACTTCAAACTTGACAGCTTTAAGACTAGTGGACTTCAACTCCCAGAATTCCTCCTCCAGTCATGCTAGCTCAGGAATGGGAGTTGAAGTCCACAAGTCTTAAACTTGCCAAGGGGGTGCAAGGGTCTTCAAACTTGTGGACTTCAACTCCCAGAATTTCTCCTGCACTTGGCAACCTAAAAAAAAAACCCTTTTAAAAAAACAATTTTTAAAAAAAGTTCTAACCTGTCGGCTCTCTTCAGACAGCAACGGCAGCGGCGGCTCCTCAGGTGCCTCTGGAGCAGGCTTCGGCGGTGGGGGGGGTTGGGCAGTAGCGGCGGTGGCGGCTCGCTTCGGGTAGCGGCGGCGGCGGGGACAGCAGCGGCGGCGCCGGGGACAGTCGCAGCTGGGACAGTCGCGGCTGGGGCAGCGGCGGCGGAGGCAGGGACAGTGGTGGGGAGAGCGGCGGCAGCGGTGGGGACAGAGGCGGCGGGGACAGTTGCGGTGGGGGCAGCAGCTCTGGGCAGCAACGGCTGCGGCGGCAGTGGCCAGCAATGGCTGGAACCGGCCGAAAATGCAACGCACGGAGGCCGAAAACCTCCAAAGGGTGGGGGCTGGTGGGTGGGTAGGGCTACATTCGGTGTATAAGATGCACCCAAATTTTCACCCTCTTTTGGGGGGTAAAAAGGTGCGTCTTATACTCTGAAAAATACGGTAATTTTTTCCTTGAAAAACAAACATATATATACAAAAAGAAAACATTCAATAAACTAACAACATACGACATACACATAACATACACCTAAGTCAAAAAACAATTTCAATTTTCCTTTGCAGCTTGTCAGGATCATTTTCTTGTCTATTTACAGTTTACGATATTGTCCTTATTTTGTTCTATTATTATTATTATAAAATAAAATAAAATGTCGTTTTCAGTAGATTGCGTCACCTGTTTCATTTTCAACATCCAGTTCATTTATATTGCATACCTAACTCTCTAATTAGTCTCATATTAAGTAGACAGAAAGTCACCTAATATAATTCTATATAATTCCTTAGTTTACAGAGCTATTTTATAGTAATTTGGGGTATTTATTTGGTTTAAGCCAATTATACCACTTGTCTCATGCTTTGTAAAAATCTGTTTCATCTTTGTCCTGGAGTTCCATTGATATTTACTCATTTCGGCGCATTCTAAAATTTTCTTAACAACAGTTAACATGGTCGGTATTAAGTCAGTTAACCTCCCTTTCCCTGCGTTTTGATATTTTAATTTTCTTTTACGCCCCCCCTGCGAGGTGACTCTGGCTGGTTTACGGGTTATAGAACAAGGCCCCCCCCAAAAACACTGTGAAAACGTTTATAGAAGAGAGCCTGATCAAAATAGGATGCAAAACTGGTTTTTGTTTTGATTTTTAGGGTTTCACTTAAAAACTTTGGTTGTTTAAGTTACCGTAAGTTTCAACACATTTTTTAACTGGAAAAAAAAAAGTAAAAACTTTTTTAACCTGAAGTTTAGGTTAAGTTAAGCTAACCTGAAGTTTAATCTTAACTTTTTTTCTTTTTCTTTTTTTTTTTTAAATAATCTTTATTAAGTTTTTTGGTTAAAAACAACATAACAACTTACAAAAAATACAAAAGGAAAAAAAACACAGAAAAATACGTAAACACAAACAAACATAGCAAAAGCTAATCACCCTTACAGCTATTTCATTTTCAATTATATTTTACATTTCGCTACATTACTATTTTAATTTCCACAATCGCGATTATTTATTCAGTTCTATATTTCATGGATTGAACCTCCTAGGGTGCGAACCGCATCTATTTCTTCCATTTTATTTACATCAAGCTCTACTTATGTACAGATGCTGTGGAACTGAGAACATTTGTCAATTCTTTATAGTTCACCTTTTATAACCAAATGTGGAAATTTTTTTTAAAATTGCGGTTTAACCCTTTATGCCCCGTTATTCCAAAGCGTCGTCAAATTCTCGGTTTTCCTTTTCATGAATGTCCGTTTGTTAGTTTACACGTTCCGGAACATTCCGGGATTTTTCTAATGACCATTGGAAGAAGTGGGTATGGTGTTGTTTTTCCAAGACTGGGCACAGGCAATTCTAGCAGCGGTGGTTACCGTATATCTCTCTTCTTTTTTATCTCTCTTTTTTTTATCTCTCTTCTTTTTTAAAGTTTCCAGCTTTTTTAAAAAAATCTTAACTTTATTTTCATTTAACTTAACTTTAACTTAACTTAACCCAACTGAACTTCATTGAACTCGACTCAACTCCAATTGAACTTCTCTTCTTTTTTTAAAAAAAGGTTTTTTTAGGGTTTAACCCTGTAAAAAAATAAAAAAACTCTAGCTGCCCTTGTTCCTCATCAGGCAGCATCTCCATTGTTGGTCTCTGCCGCCCTCCGGTGGCCGCGCTGCCGCTCTGCACGCTGGTCTTTCAGTCAAGAGGAGGGGGCTCAGAAGCCTTCCAATCTAAACACACCTTTTCCTTGCTTTGGGACCAGGGATCTGGTGGCTCTCTCGGGATCCCCCCCCCAGTGCCTTCCACTTGGAAACCCTATTTTGACCTCCAAGAGTCGGGGTGACGGGTGGGGGGGGGCAGGAGGGTGACCTCTGGGTATAGGGGGGGGCATTCCTTTGCGGGCCGGGATGCCCGAGGCTCATCCTCCCCCCCCAGCCAATGTGTGTGTGGGGGTGCCCCTTGGGGAACTGGCCCCCAATCAGGCCGATGCGTTGCCCTAGGGGTGGCTGTGGGTGCCACGAAAAGAGGGGCACCCCATGGAGCTAGAAGGGTTTGGGGGTACCCCCGGCAAGGTGAGGCTGGTTGGCAGGGTGGGCAGCTGCCCCCATCTGGCCTGCTTTGCAGCTGGTCCTGGGAGGTGGGGCGGAGGGTTGAAGTGATCCCACCCCCATCCTTCTTCTCTCTTTGAGACCACCCCCAAGAGGCCGTGGGGGGAGAGGAGACAAGCACCAGGCAGGACGATGGTGTGGGGGGGGCTCTTCCCCCTTCCTTCCTTCCTTCCTTCCTTCCTTCCTTCCTTCCTTCCTTCCTTCCTAGGAGATAAGCGCCAGGCAGGACGATGGTGTGGGGGGGGCTCTTCCCCCTTCCTTCCTTCCTTCCTTCCTTCCTTCCTTCCTTCCTTCCTTCCTTCCTTCCTAGGAGACAAGCGCCAGGCAGGACGATGGTGTGTGTGGGGCTCTTCCCTGTTTCTTCCTTCCTTCCTTCCTTCCTTCCTTCCTTCCTTCCTTCCTTCTCCTTCCTTCCTTCCTTCCTTCCTTTCTTTTAATATTTTTTTATTTTTTTACAAACATATTATTGTGTGACCAGTGCGGTACCGGAGTGCCTTACATTTTAGAACCAGTAGAACCATATTCTTCCTACTTCATACAGTTAACACTCTTATCGAATTTTAGCAATAGCACACATATTTGATTTTAATTCTAATCTCCCGTTCTTTGATTATTCGATATTTCAATGTGTTTTATTAAAAAATAGCCTTTATTAGTTTTTCCGGTTAAAAACAACCCAACAAGACATATGAAAAAGAAACACACACACACAAAAAGAAACATGAATACATAAAATACAAACAAACATAGTAAAAGCTAAGCACTTTTAAAGCTATTTCATTTCCAAATATATTTACATTTCGTTATGATGCTATTTTAATTTAAACAATCACACTGATTGATCCGGTTCTATATTTGATAACTTGAGTCACCTACTGCATAAACAATATACAGTATATTTCTACCATTTGTATATGGTTATATACATAAGCCGTGAGATTGAGAACATTTGATATTTCAATATGTTATTTTTGTACCAATCTACAAATTCTAAATGTCACTCCTTTTACTACAGATAAGATATTAATAATCATTATGTTTAACAAACTTATACAGTTCTAATAGTAATGCACAAATTTATATTAAATTATCATCTTCCATTGTTTATCCCCTTTCTAATTTTTAGTTATACCACTCTGATGGTTTTTTAAAAAAATCCTATTTTAATACAAGTAAAATAATATTAATTAATTAATTAATTAATTAAATGGATTTGTATGCCGCCCAACTCCCTAGGGACTCTGGGCGGCTCACAACATGTTCAGATCCATTTCGACAGTACAAATGCAATAAAATACAATAATTAAAAACATATAAACATATAAAAATTAAAAGAGTATTGTCTCGCTTTCACCCCGCCTGCCGGAAGAGCCAGGTTTTTATTGCTTTCCGGAAGGCCAGCAGGGTGGGGATAGTCCTGATCTCCGGGGGGAGCTGGTTCCACAGGGAGGGAGCTCCCACAGAGAAGGCCCTCCCCCTCGGCCCCGCCAACCGACATTGTTTGGTCGATGGGACCTGGAGGAGGCCGACTCTGTGGGCCCTAACCGGTCGTAGGGAGGTATGCGGCAGGATGCGGTCCCAAAGGTAACCTGGCCCTGAGCCATGTAGGGCTTTAAAGGTAACGACCAACACCTTAAATTGGATCCGGAGACTAATGGGCAGCCAATGCAGCTGGCGGAGGATCGGTGTTACGTGGGTGCATCTGGGTGCACCCACCACAGCTCGTGCAGCTGCATTTTGCACCAGTTGCAGTCGCCGGACACTCTTTAAGGGTAGCCCCATGTAGAGCGCATTGCAGTAATCCAGCCGTGAGGTGATGAGGGCATGAGTGACTGTGAGAAGTGCCTCCCTCTCCAAGTAGGGTCGCAATTGGTGCACGAGACGTACTTGTGCAAAGGTCCCCCTAGCCACAGCTGAAAGATGTTGCTCCAATTTTAGCTGTGGGTCTAGGAGGACACCCAAATTGCGGACCCGTTCTGAGGGAGCTAATTTCCCCCCCCCAAGAACCAAGGAGGGACAATTGGTCAAGTCCTTAGGAGGCAATATCCACAGCCACTCAGTCTTGTCAGGGTTAAGTTTTAGCCGGTTCTTCCCCATCCAGACCCTAACATCATCCAGGCAGCGGCCCATTACGTCTACGGCTTCCCCGAATTGAGACGGGGTGGAGATGTACAACTGGGTATCATCAGCATACTGCTGATACCTCACCCCGTGTCGTTGGATGATCTCACCCAGTGGCTTCATGTAGATGTTAAACAGGATGGGCGAGAGGACCGAGCCCTGCGGCACCCCACATAGTAGGGGCCTAGGGCTCGACCTCTGCCCCCCTGTCAACACCGACTGCGTCCTGTCAGAGAGGAAGGAGGAGAACCACTGCAAAACAGAGCCGCCCACCCCCACCTCTCCGAGACGACGCAGAAGGATACCATGGTCAATGGTATCGAAGGCCGCTGAGAGGTCAAGTAGCACCAGGATAGAGGAATAACCTCCATCCCGGGCTCGCCAGAGATCATCCATCAGGGTGACCAAAGCCGTTTCCGTACTGTAGCCGCGCCTGAAACCTGATTGAAAGGGATCCAGAAAATCCATGTCATCCAACAGCCGTAGGAGCTGTTCATTATATTTACGTTCATTATATTTACGTTGATAAGTTATATAATTCTAATAATACATGTTTTTTGTTCAATTATAATCAAATATAAACACATATATAGTTCTAATAGTAATACACAAATTTATATTCAATTATCATCTTCCATTGTTTCTCCCCTTTCTAATTTTTAGTTATACCACTGTGATGGTTTTTTTTAAATCCCCTTTTTAATCATATTTTAATACAAGTAAAATCATATTCATCATATTTACGTTTTTTCATATTATATTTACAAAATTTGCAAAAAATTACATATTATAATTCTAATAATCCACGTTTTTGTTCAATTATAATCAAATATAAACAAACTTTTATAGTTCTAATAGTAATACACACATTGATACTTAATTATAATCTTCCATTGTGTCTAATTTTTAGTTATACCACTGGGATGGTTTTTTTATAATTCTAGTTATATAATTCTAATAATACACATTTTTTGTTCACTTATAATCAAATAATTGATTATAGAATACTAGAATTTAGTATTCTATAAACACTAGGATGGTTTTTTTTTTATAATTCTAGTTATATAATTCTAATAATACACGTTTTTTGTTCAATTATAATCATTCATTATCATCTTGTTCAATCTTTCAATATCTTGCTTTTATGTCAATCAAATTCCACATATTTTAAAAATTGCTCATTCTACCACCATGTTTTCAGTATCCCAACTATCCAAAACTGCTCATCCAAATATTAACAGTATTCGATCAATCCCGGCATTCTATCTCCAATTCCCCACAATTTCTAATCCGTGAAGATTCAAATTCACAAGGTATTTTAACACACTGTTAATATTAATAATTACAATTAAATTCCCTAATGCTACACTTCCACCTTCTACCCTTAGCTTTATTCCCCGTTCCTTTCTGAACCTTTACGTTCTCACCCCACCTGGGCCGGTCCTTTGTCCCAAGCCCAGGCGGCCAGCCCCACAACCCCTTCTGCCCCCTGTCCACCTCCACACCCCCATTCAGGGCAGGAATCCAGATTAAAGCAACTGGCTCCCCGCCCCCCCACCCCAGGAGGGCAGCCAATTCCAACTGCTGGAAGCTTTGGGTTAGGGTCTCTTTCAGACGGATGGCGTGGCTTGCAGGTTCCTAGAGGAAAGAATAGAATAGAATAGAATAGAATAGAATAGAATAGAATAGAATAGAATAGAATAGAATAGAATAGAATAGAATAGAATAGAATAGAATTCAGAATAGAGTAGTAGAATAGAATTCAGAATAGAATAGAATAGAATTCAGAATAGAATAGAATAGAAAATAGAATAGAATAGAATTCAGAATAGAATAGAATTCAGAATAGAATAGAATTCAGAATAGAATAGAATAGAATAGAATTCAGAGTAGAGTAGAGTAGAATAGAATAGAATAGAATTTAGAACAATACAATAAAATAGAATAGAATTCAGAATAGAATAGAATAGAATTCAGAATAGAATAGAATTCTTTATTGGCCAAGTGTGATTGGACACACAAGGAATTTGTCTTTGGTGCATAAGCTCTCAGTGTACATAAAAGAAAAGAGACATTTGTCAAGAATCATGAAGGTAAAAAACACTTAAGGATTGTCATAGGGTTCAAATAAGCCATCAGGAAAAAATCCATATTAATATAAATCGTAAGGATTCAAGCAACAGTCATACAGTCATAAGTGGGAGGAGATGGGTGATAGGAACGATGAGAAAAACTAATAGTCCTAGTAAGGCAGCCTCAGTGAATAGTTTGACAGTGTTGAGGGAATTATTTGTTTAGCAGAGTGATGGCGTTCGGGGGAAAAAAACTCTTCTTGTGTCTAGTTGTCTTGGTGTGCAGGGCTCTATAGTGTCATTTTGAGGGTGGGAGTTGAAACAATTTATATCCAGGATGGGAGGGTTTCCCCGTTTTGGGGTAAACTGTCCGTAATCGTCGACGTTGTGCAACTCTATCCGTGGACGTGAACTTTATCTCGGGGCTCTCCGAGCTGGGTGGTTTTCTGGAAGACGTTTTGGGACCCAGCTAGGTCATCTAGTCTAACCCCCTGCTCAAGCAGGAGACTCTGACAGAATCCTAGACTGAGAGAGTTGGAAGGGACCTTGGTGGTCATCTAGTCCAACCCCCTGCTCAAGCAGGAGAGACTGACAGAATCATAGAATGAGTTGGAAGAGAACCTGGAAGTCATATAGCCCAACCCCCTCCTCGAGCAGGAGACCCTGACAGAATCATAGAATAAGAGACTTGGAAGGGACCTTTGTGGTCATCTAGCCCAACCCCCTCCTCGAGCAGGACACCCTGACAGAATTATAAAATGAATTGGAAGGGAACCTGGAGGTCATCTAGCCCAACCCCCTCCTCGAGCAGGACACCCTGACAGAATCATAGAATAAGAGACTTGGAAGGGACCTTTGTGGTCATCTAGCCCAACCCCCTCCTCGAGTAGGAGACCCTGACAGAATTATAGAATGAATTGGAAGGCAACCTGGAGGTCATCTAGCCCAACCCCCTGCTCAAGTATGAGACCCTGACAGAATCATAGAATGAGTTGGAAGGGAACCTGGAGGTGATCTAGTCTAACCCCCTACTCGAGCAGGAGAGTCTGACAGAATGAGAGAGTTGGAAGGGAGCTTGGTGGTCATCTAGTCCAACCCCCTGCTCAAGCATGAGACTGTGAGAGAATCATAGAATGAGAGAGTTTGAAGGGACCTTGTTGGTCATCTAGTCCAGCCCACTGCTCGAGTAGGAGACCCTGACAGAATTATAGAATGAATTGGAAGGGAACCTGGAGGTCATCTAGCCCAACCCCCTCCTCGAGCAGGAGACCCTGACAGAATCATAGAATGAAAAAGTTGAAAGGGACCTTGGTGGTCATCTAGTCCAACCCCCTGCTCAAGTAGGAGACCCTGACAGAATCATAGAATGAGTTGGAAGGGAACCTGGAGGTGATCTAGTCCAACCCCCTACTAGAGCATTAGAGTCTGACAGAATGAGAGAGTTGGAAGGGAGCTTGGTGGTCATCTAGTCCAACCCCCTGCTCAAGCATGAGACTGTGAGAGAATCATAGAATGAGAGAGTTTGAAGGGACCTTGTTGGTCATCTAGTCCAGCCCACTGCTCGAGTAGGAGACCCTGACAGAATTATAGAATGAATTGGAAGGGAACCTGGAGGTCATCTAGCCCAACCCCCTCCTCGAGCAGGAGACCCTGACAGAATCATAGAATGAAAAAGTTGAAAGGGGCCTTGGTGGTCATCTAGTCCAACCCCCTGCTCAAGTAGGAGACCCTGACAGAATCATAGAATGAGTTGGAAGGGAACCTGGAGGTGATCTAGTCCAACCCCCTACTAGAGCATGAGAGTCTGACAGAATGAGAGAGTTGGAAGGGAGCTTGGTGGTCATCTAGTCCAACCCCCTGCTCAAGCATGAGACTGTGAGAGAATCATAGAATGAGAGAGTTTGAAGGGACCTTGTTGGTCATCTAGTCCAGCCCACTGCTCGAGTAGGAGACCCTGACAGAATTATAGAATGAATTGGAAGGGAACCTGGAGGTCATCTAGCCCAACCCCCTCCTCGAGCAGGAGACCCTGACAGAATCATAGAATGAAAAAGTTGAAAGGGGCCTTGGTGGTCATCTAGTCCAACCCCCTGCTCAAGTAGGAGACCCTGACAGAATCATAGAATGAGTTGGAAGGGAACCTGGAGGTGATCTAGTCCAACCCCCTACTAGAGCATGAGAGTCTGACAGAATGAGAGAGTTGGAAGGGAGCTTGGTGGTCATCTAGTCCAACCCCCTGCTCAAGCAGGAGACCCTGAGAGAATCATAGAATGAATTGGAAGGGAACCTAGAGGTCATCTAGCCCAACCCCCTCCTTGAGCAGGAGACCCTGACAGAATCATACAATGAGAGTGTTGGAAGGGACCTTGGTGGTCATCTAGTCCAACCCCCTGCTCGAGCAGGAGACCCTGACAGAATCATAGAATGAAAAAGTTGAAAGGCAGCTTGGTGGTCATCTAGTCCAACCCCCTACTCAAGCAGGAGACTGTGAGAGAATCATAGAATGAGAGAGTTTGAAGGGACCTTGGTGGTCATCTAGTCCAACCCCCTGCTTGAGCAGGAGACCCTGACAGAATTATAGAATGAATTGGAAGGGAACCTGGAGGTCATCTAGCCCAACCCCCTCCTCGAGCAGGAGACCCTGACAGAATTATAGAATGAGAGAGTTGGAAGGGACCTTTGTGGTCATCTAGTCCAGCCCACTGCTTGAGTAGGAGACCCTGACAGAATTATAGAATGAATTGGAAGGGAACCTGGAGGTCATCTAGCCCAACCCCCTCCTCGAGCAGGAGACTCTGACAGAATTATAGAATGAGAGAGTTTGAAGGGACCTTGCTGGTCATCTAGTCCAACCCCCTGCTTGAGCTGGAGACCCTGACAGAATTATAGAATGAATTGGAAGGGAACCTGGAGGTCATCTAGCCCAACCCCCTCCTCGAGCAGGAGACCCTGACAAAATTATAGAATGAGAGAGTTGGAAGGGACCTTTGTGGTCATCTAGTCCAGCCCACTGCTTGAGTAGGAGACCCTGACAGAATTATAGAATGAATTGGACTGGGAACGTGGAGGTCATCTAGCCCAACCCCCTCCTCGAGCAGGAGACCCTGACAGAATTATAGAATGAGAGAGTTGGAAGGAACCTTTGTGGTCATCTAGTCCAGCCCCCTGCTCGAGTAGGAGACCCTGACAGAATTATAGAATGAATTGGAAGGGAATCTGGAGGTCATCTAGCCCAACCCCCTCCTCGAGCAGGAGACCCTGACAGAATCATAGATTGAGAGTGTTGGAAGGGACCTTTGTGGTCATCTAGTCCAGCCCCCTGCTCGAGGAGACCCTGACAGAATTATACAATGAATTGGAAGGGAACCTGGAGGTCATCTAGCCCAACCCCCTCCTCGAGCAGGAGACTCTGACAGAATTATAGAATGAGAGAGTTGGAAGGGACATTTGTGGTCATCTAGTCCAGCCCACTGCTCGAGTAGGAGACCCTGACAGAATTATAGAATGAATTGGAAGGGAACCTGGAGGTCATCTAGCCCAACCCCCTCCTCGAGCAGGAGACCCTGACAGAATCATAGAATATAAACGTTGAAAGGGACCTTGGTGGTCATCTAGTCCAACCGCCTGGTCAAGTATGAGACCCTGACAGAATCATAGAATGAGTTGGAAGGGAACCTGGAGGTGATCTAGTCCAACCCCCTACTCGAGCAGGAGAGTCTGACAGAATGAGAGAGTTGGAAGGGAGCTTGGTGGTCATCTAGCCCAACCCACTCCTCGAGCAGGAGACCCTGACAGAATTATAGAATGAGAGAGATGGAAGGAACCTTTGGGGTCATCTAGTCCAGCCCACTGCTCGAGTAGGAGACCCTGACAGAATCATAGAATGAATTGGAAGGGAACCTGGAGGTCATCTAGCCCAACCCCCTCCTCGAGCAGGAGACCCTGACAGAATCTTAGATTGAGAGAGTTGGAAGAGACCTTTGTGGTCATCTAGTCCAACCCCCTGCTCGAGCAGGGGACCCTGACAGAATCATAGAATGAAAAAGTTGAAAGGCAGCTTGGTGATCTTCTAATCCAACACCCTACTCAAGAAGGAGACCCTGACAGAATTATAGAATGAGAGAGTTGGAAGGAACCTTTGTGGTCATCTAGTCCAGCCCACTGCTCGAGTAGGAGACCCTGACAGAATTATAGAATGAATTGGAAGGGAACCTGGAGGTCATCTAGCCCAACCCCCTCCTCGAGCAGGAGACCCTGACAGAATCTTAGATTGAGAGAGTTGGAAGGGACCTTTGTGGTCATCTAGTCCAGCCCCCTGCTCGAGGAGACCCTGACAGAATTATAGAATGAATTGGAAGGGAACCTGGAGGTCATCTAGCCCAACCCCCTCCTCGAGCAGGAGACCCTGACAGAATCTTAGATTGAGAGAATTGGAAGGGACCTTTGTGGTCATCTAGTCCAACCCCCTGCTCGAGCAGAATCATAGAATGAAAAAGTTGAAAGGCAGCTTGGTGATCTTCTAATCCAACCCCCTACTCAAGAAGGAGACCCTGACAGAATTATAGAATGAGAGAGTTGGAAGGAACCTTTGTGGTCATCTAGTCCAGCCCACTGCTCGAGTAGGAGACCCTGACAGAATTATAGAATGAATTGGAAGGGAACCTGGAGGTCATCTAGCCCAACCCCCTCCTCGAGCAGGAGACCCTGACAGAATCTTAGATTGAGAGAGTTGGAAGGGACCTTTGTGGTCATCTAGTCCAGCCTCCTGCTCGAGGAGACCCTGACAGAATTATAGAATGAATTGGAAGGGAACCTGGAGGTCATCTAGCCCAACCCCCTCCTCGAGCAGGAGACTCTGACAGAATTATAGAATGAGAGAGTTGGAAGGGACCTTTGTGGTCATCTAGTCCAGCCAACTGCTCGAGGAGACCCTGACAGAATTATAGAATGAATTGGAAGGGAACCTGGAGGTCATCTAGCCCAACCCCCTGCTCAAGCAGGAGACTCTGACAGAATTATAGAATGAGAGAGTTGGAAGGGACCTTTGTGGTCATCTAGTCCAGCCCACTGCTCAAGTAGGAGACCCTGACAGAATCATAGAATGAGTTGAAAGGGAACCTGGAGGTGATCTAGTCCAACCCCCTACTTGAGCAGGAGAGTCTGACAGAATGAGAGAGTTGGAAGGGAGCTTGGTGGTCATCTAGCCCAACCCCCTCCTCTAGCAGGAGACCCTGACAGAATTATAGAATGAGAGAGTTGGAAGGAACCTTTGTGGTCATCTAGTCCAGCCAATTGCTCGAGTAGGAGACCCTGACAGAATTATAGAATGAATTGGAAGGGAACCTGGAGGTCATCTAGCCCAACCCCCTCCTCGAGCAGGAGACCCTGACAGAATCTTAGATTGAGAGAGTTGGAAGGGACCTTTGTGGTCATCTAGTCCAGCCCCCTGCTCGAGGAGACCCTGACAGAATTATAGAATGAATTGGAAGGGAACCTGGAGGTCATCTAGCCCAACCCACTCCTTGAGCAGGAGACTCTGACAGAATTATAGAATGAGAGAGTTGGAAGGGACCTTTGTGGTCATCTAGTCCAGCCCACTGCTCGAGTAGGAGACCCTGACAGAATTATAGAATATAAACGTTGAAAGGGACCTTGGTGGTCATCTAGTCCAACCGCCTGGTCAAGTATGAGACCCTGACAGAATCATAGAATGAGTTGGAAGGGAACCTGGAGGTGATCTAGTCCAACCCCCTACTTGAGCAGGAGAGTCTGACAGAATGAGAGAGTTGGAAGGGAGCTTGGTGGTCATCTAGTCCAACTCCCTGCTCAAGCATGAGCCTGTGAGAGAATCATAGAATGAGAGAGTTGGAAGGGACCTTGTTGGTCATCTAGTCCAACCCCCTGCTCAAGCAGGAGACCCTGAGAGAATCATAGAATGAATTGGAAGGGAACCTGGAGGTCATCTAGCCCAACCCCCTCCTCGAGCAGGAGACCCTGACAGAATCATACAATGAAAAAGTGTGAAAGGGACCTTGGTGGTCATCTAGTCCAACCCCCTGCTCAAGCAGGGGACCCTGACAGAATCATAGAATGAAAAAGTTGAAAGGCAGCTTGGTGGTCATCTAGTCCAACCCCCTACTCAAGTAGGAGACTGTGAGAGAATCATAGAATGAGAGAGTTAGAAGGGACCTTGGTGGTCATCTAGTCCAACCCCCTGCTTGAGCAGGAGACTCTGACAGAATCATAGAACGAGAGAACTGGAAGGGGACCTTGGTGGTCATCTAGTCCAACCCCCTGCTCGAGTAGGAGACCCTGACAGAATCATAGAATGAATTGGAAGGGAACCTGGAGGTCATCTAGCCCAACCCCCTCCTCGAGCAGGAGACCCTGACAGAATTATAGAATGAGAGTGTTGGAAGGGACCTTTGTGGTCATCTAGTCCAGCCCACTGCTCGAGTAGGAGACCCTGACAGAATTATAGAATGAATTGGAAGGGAACCTGGAGGTCATCTAGCCCAACCCCCTCCTCGAGCAGGAGACCCTGACAGAATTATAGAATGAGAGAGTTGGAAGGAACCTTTGTGGTCATCTAGTCCAGCCCCCTGCTCGAGGAGACCCTGACAGAATTATAGAATGAATTGGAAGGGAACCTGGAGGTCATCTAGCCCAAACCCCTCCTTGAGCAGGAGATCCTGACAGAATTATAGAATGAGAGAGTTGGAAGGGACCTTTGTGGTCATCTAGTCCAGCCCACTGCTCGAGTAGGAGACCCTGACAGAATTATAGAATGAATTGGAAGGGAACCTAGAGGTCATCTAGCCCAACCCCCTCCTCGAGCAGGAGACCCTGACAGAATCATAGAATGAAAAAGTTGAAAGGCAGCTTGGTGGTCATCTAGTCCAACCCCCTACTCAAGCAGGAGACTGTGAGAGAATCATAGAATGAGAGAGTTTGAAGGGACCTTGGTGGTCATCTAGTCCAACCCCCTGCTTGAGCAGGAGACCCTGACAGAATCATAGAATGAGAGAGTTGGAAGGGACCTTGGTGGTCATCAGTCCCCTGCTCGAGGAGACCCTGACAGAATTATAGAATGAATTGGAAGGGAACCTGGAGGTCATCTAGCCCAACCCCCTCCTCGAGCAGGAGACCCTGACAGAATTATAGAATGAGAGAGTTGGAAGGGACCTTTGTGGTCATCTAGTCCAGCCCACTGCTCGAATAGGAGACCCTGACAGAATTATAGAATGAATTGGAAGGGGACCTGGAGGTCATCTAGCCCAACCCCCTCCTCGAGCAGGAGACCCTGACAGAATTATAGAATGAGAGAGTTGGAAGGGACCTTTGTGGTCATCTAGTCCAGCCCACTGCTCGAGTAGGAGACCCTGACAGAATTATAGAATGAATTGGAAGTGAACCTGGAGGTGATCTAGTCCAACCCCCTACTCAAGCAGGAGAGTCTGACAGAATGAGAGAGTTGGAAGGGAGCTTGGTGGTCATCTAGTCCAACCCCCTGCTCAAGCATGAGACTGTGAGAGAATCATAGAATGAGAGAGTTTGAAGGGACCTTGTTGGTCATCTAGTCCAACCCCCTGCTCAAGCAGGAGACCCTGAGAGAATCATAGAATGAGTTGAAAGGGAACCTGGAGGTGATCTAGTCCAACCCCCTACTTGAGTAGGAGAGTCTGACAGAATGAGAGAGTTGGAAGGGACCTTGGTGGTCATCTAGCCCAACCCCCTCCTCTAGCAGGAGACCCTGACAGAATTATAGAATGAGAGAGTTGGAAGGAACCTTTGTGGTCATCTAGTCCAGCCAATTGCTCGAGTAGGAGACCCTGACAGAATTATAGAATGAATTGGAAGGGAACCTGGAGGTCATCTAGCCCAACCCCCTCCTCGAGCAGGAGACCCTGACAGAATCTTAGATTGAGAGAGTTGGAAGGGACCTTTGTGGTCATCTAGTCCAGCACCCTGCTCGAGGAGACCCTGACAGAATTATAGAATGAATTGGAAGGGAACCTGGAGGTCATCTAGCCCAACCCCCTCCTTGAGCAGGAGACTCTGACAGAATTATAGAATGAGAGAGTTGGAAGGGACCTTTGTGGTCATCTAGTCCAGCCCACTGCTCGAGTAGGAGACCCTGACAGAATTATAGAATGAATTGGAAGGGAACCTGGAGGTCATCTAGCCCAACCCCCTCCTCGAGCAGGAGACCCTGACAGAATTATAGAATGAGAGAGTTGGAAGGAACCTTTGTGGTCATCTAGTCCAGCCCCCTGCTCGAGGAGACCCTGACAGAATTATAGAATGAATTGGAAGGGAACCTGGAGGTCATCTAGCCCAAACCCCTCCTTGAGCAGGAGATCCTGACAGAATTATAGAATGAGAGAGTTGGAAGGGACCTTTGTGGTCATCTAGTCCAGCCCACTGCTCGAGTAGGAGACCCTGACAGAATTATAGAATGAATTGGAATGGAACCTGGAGGTCATCTAGCCCAACCCCCTCCTCGAGCAGGAGACCCTGACAGAATCATAGATTGAGAGAGTTGGAAGGGACCTTTGTGGTCATCTAATCCAGCTCCCTGCTCGAGGAGACCCTGACAGAATTATAGAATGAATTGGAAGGGAACCTGGAGGTCATCTAGCCCAACCCCCTCCTCGAGCAGGAGACCCTGACAGAATCATAGAATGAAAAAGTTGAAAGGCACCTTGGTGGTCATCTAGTCCAACCCCCTACTCAAGCAGGAGACTGTGAGAGAATCATAGAATGAGAGAGTTTGAAGGGACCTTGGTGGTCATCTAGTCCAACCCCCTGCTTGAGCAGGAGACCCTGACAGAATCATAGAATGAGAGAGTTGGAAGGGACCTTGGTGGTCATCAGTCCCCTGCTCGAGGAGACCCTGACAGAATTATAGAATGAATTGGAAGGGAACCTGGAGGTCATCTAGCCCAACCCCCTCCTCGAGCAGGAGACCCTGACAGAATTATAGAATGAGAGAGTTGGAAGGGACCTTTGTGGTCATCTAGTCCAGCCCACTGCTCGAATAGGAGACCCTGACAGAATTATAGAATGAATTGGAAGGGGACCTGGAGGTCATCTAGCCCAACCCCCTCCTCGAGCAGGAGACCCTGACAGAATTATAGAATGAGAGAGTTGGAAGGGACCTTTGTGGTCATCTAGTCCAGCCCACTGCTCGAGTAGGAGACCCTGACAGAATTATAGAATGAATTGGAAGGGAACCTGAAGGTCATCTAGCCCAACCCCCTCCTCGAGCAGGAGACCCTGACAGAATTATAGAATGAGAGAGTTGGAAGGAACCTTTGTGGTCATCTAGTCCAGCCCCCTGCTCGAGGAGACCCTGACAGAATTATAGAATGAATTGGAAGGGAACCTGGAGGTCATCTAGCCCAAACCCCTCCTTGAGCAGGAGATCCTGACAGAATTATAGAATGAGAGAGTTGGAAGGAACCTTTGTGGTCATCTAGTCCAGCCCCCTGCTCGAGGAGACCCTGACAGAATTATAGAATGAATTGGAAGGGAACCTGGAGGTCATCTAGCCCAACCCCCTCCTCGAGCAGGAGACCCTGACAGAATCATAGAATATAAACGTTGAAAGGGACCTTGGTGGTCATCTAGTCCAACCGCCTGGTCAAGTATGAGACCCTGACAGAATCATAGAATGAGTTGGAAGGGAACCTGGAGGTGATCTAGTCCAACCCCCTACTCGAGCAGGAGAGTCTGACAGAATGAGAGAGTTGGAAGGGAGCTTGGTGGTCATCTAGCCCAACCCACTCCTCGAGCAGGAGACCCTGACAGAATTATAGAATGAGAGAGATGGAAGGAACCTTTGGGGTCATCTAGTCCAGCCCACTGCTCGAGTAGGAGACCCTGACAGAATCATAGAATGAATTGGAAGGGAACCTGGAGGTCATCTAGCCCAACCCCCTCCTCGAGCAGGAGACCCTGACAGAATCTTAGATTGAGAGAGTTGGAAGAGACCTTTGTGGTCATCTAGTCCAACCCCCTGCTCGAGCAGGGGACCCTGACAGAATCATAGAATGAAAAAGTTGAAAGGCAGCTTGGTGATCTTCTAATCCAACACCCTACTCAAGAAGGAGACCCTGACAGAATTATAGAATGAGAGAGTTGGAAGGAACCTTTGTGGTCATCTAGTCCAGCCCACTGCTCGAGTAGGAGACCCTGACAGAATTATAGAATGAATTGGAAGGGAACCTGGAGGTCATCTAGCCCAACCCCCTCCTCGAGCAGGAGACCCTGACAGAATCTTAGATTGAGAGAGTTGGAAGGGACCTTTGTGGTCATCTAGTCCAGCCCCCTGCTCGAGGAGACCCTGACAGAATTATAGAATGAATTGGAAGGGAACCTGGAGGTCATCTAGCCCAACCCCCTCCTCGAGCAGGAGACCCTGACAGAATCTTAGATTGAGAGAATTGGAAGGGACCTTTGTGGTCATCTAGTCCAACCCCCTGCTCGAGCAGAATCATAGAATGAAAAAGTTGAAAGGCAGCTTGGTGATCTTCTAATCCAACCCCCTACTCAAGAAGGAGACCCTGACAGAATTATAGAATGAGAGAGTTGGAAGGAACCTTTGTGGTCATCTAGTCCAGCCCACTGCTCGAGTAGGAGACCCTGACAGAATTATAGAATGAATTGGAAGGGAACCTGGAGGTCATCTAGCCCAACCCCCTCCTCGAGCAGGAGACCCTGACAGAATCTTAGATTGAGAGAGTTGGAAGGGACCTTTGTGGTCATCTAGTCCAGCCTCCTGCTCGAGGAGACCCTGACAGAATTATAGAATGAATTGGAAGGGAACCTGGAGGTCATCTAGCCCAACCCCCTCCTCGAGCAGGAGACTCTGACAGAATTATAGAATGAGAGAGTTGGAAGGGACCTTTGTGGTCATCTAGTCCAGCCAACTGCTCGAGGAGACCCTGACAGAATTATAGAATGAATTGGAAGGGAACCTGGAGGTCATCTAGCCCAACCCCCTGCTCAAGCAGGAGACTCTGACAGAATTATAGAATGAGAGAGTTGGAAGGGACCTTTGTGGTCATCTAGTCCAGCCCACTGCTCAAGTAGGAGACCCTGACAGAATCATAGAATGAGTTGAAAGGGAACCTGGAGGTGATCTAGTCCAACCCCCTACTTGAGCAGGAGAGTCTGACAGAATGAGAGAGTTGGAAGGGAGCTTGGTGGTCATCTAGCCCAACCCCCTCCTCTAGCAGGAGACCCTGACAGAATTATAGAATGAGAGAGTTGGAAGGAACCTTTGTGGTCATCTAGTCCAGCCAATTGCTCGAGTAGGAGACCCTGACAGAATTATAGAATGAATTGGAAGGGAACCTGGAGGTCATCTAGCCCAACCCCCTCCTCGAGCAGGAGACCCTGACAGAATCTTAGATTGAGAGAGTTGGAAGGGACCTTTGTGGTCATCTAGTCCAGCCCCCTGCTCGAGGAGACCCTGACAGAATTATAGAATGAATTGGAAGGGAACCTGGAGGTCATCTAGCCCAACCCACTCCTTGAGCAGGAGACTCTGACAGAATTATAGAATGAGAGAGTTGGAAGGGACCTTTGTGGTCATCTAGTCCAGCCCACTGCTCGAGTAGGAGACCCTGACAGAATTATAGAATATAAACGTTGAAAGGGACCTTGGTGGTCATCTAGTCCAACCGCCTGGTCAAGTATGAGACCCTGACAGAATCATAGAATGAGTTGGAAGGGAACCTGGAGGTGATCTAGTCCAACCCCCTACTTGAGCAGGAGAGTCTGACAGAATGAGAGAGTTGGAAGGGAGCTTGGTGGTCATCTAGTCCAACTCCCTGCTCAAGCATGAGCCTGTGAGAGAATCATAGAATGAGAGAGTTGGAAGGGACCTTGTTGGTCATCTAGTCCAACCCCCTGCTCAAGCAGGAGACCCTGAGAGAATCATAGAATGAATTGGAAGGGAACCTGGAGGTCATCTAGCCCAACCCCCTCCTCGAGCAGGAGACCCTGACAGAATCATACAATGAAAAAGTGTGAAAGGGACCTTGGTGGTCATCTAGTCCAACCCCCTGCTCAAGCAGGGGACCCTGACAGAATCATAGAATGAAAAAGTTGAAAGGCAGCTTGGTGGTCATCTAGTCCAACCCCCTACTCAAGTAGGAGACTGTGAGAGAATCATAGAATGAGAGAGTTAGAAGGGACCTTGGTGGTCATCTAGTCCAACCCCCTGCTTGAGCAGGAGACTCTGACAGAATCATAGAACGAGAGAACTGGAAGGGGACCTTGGTGGTCATCTAGTCCAACCCCCTGCTCGAGTAGGAGACCCTGACAGAATCATAGAATGAATTGGAAGGGAACCTGGAGGTCATCTAGCCCAACCCCCTCCTCGAGCAGGAGACCCTGACAGAATTATAGAATGAGAGTGTTGGAAGGGACCTTTGTGGTCATCTAGTCCAGCCCACTGCTCGAGTAGGAGACCCTGACAGAATTATAGAATGAATTGGAAGGGAACCTGGAGGTCATCTAGCCCAACCCCCTCCTCGAGCAGGAGACCCTGACAGAATTATAGAATGAGAGAGTTGGAAGGAACCTTTGTGGTCATCTAGTCCAGCCCCCTGCTCGAGGAGACCCTGACAGAATTATAGAATGAATTGGAAGGGAACCTGGAGGTCATCTAGCCCAAACCCCTCCTTGAGCAGGAGATCCTGACAGAATTATAGAATGAGAGAGTTGGAAGGGACCTTTGTGGTCATCTAGTCCAGCCCACTGCTCGAGTAGGAGACCCTGACAGAATTATAGAATGAATTGGAAGGGAACCTAGAGGTCATCTAGCCCAACCCCCTCCTCGAGCAGGAGACCCTGACAGAATCATAGAATGAAAAAGTTGAAAGGCAGCTTGGTGGTCATCTAGTCCAACCCCCTACTCAAGCAGGAGACTGTGAGAGAATCATAGAATGAGAGAGTTTGAAGGGACCTTGGTGGTCATCTAGTCCAACCCCCTGCTTGAGCAGGAGACCCTGACAGAATCATAGAATGAGAGAGTTGGAAGGGACCTTGGTGGTCATCAGTCCCCTGCTCGAGGAGACCCTGACAGAATTATAGAATGAATTGGAAGGGAACCTGGAGGTCATCTAGCCCAACCCCCTCCTCGAGCAGGAGACCCTGACAGAATTATAGAATGAGAGAGTTGGAAGGGACCTTTGTGGTCATCTAGTCCAGCCCACTGCTCGAATAGGAGACCCTGACAGAATTATAGAATGAATTGGAAGGGGACCTGGAGGTCATCTAGCCCAACCCCCTCCTCGAGCAGGAGACCCTGACAGAATTATAGAATGAGAGAGTTGGAAGGGACCTTTGTGGTCATCTAGTCCAGCCCACTGCTCGAGTAGGAGACCCTGACAGAATTATAGAATGAATTGGAAGTGAACCTGGAGGTGATCTAGTCCAACCCCCTACTCAAGCAGGAGAGTCTGACAGAATGAGAGAGTTGGAAGGGAGCTTGGTGGTCATCTAGTCCAACCCCCTGCTCAAGCATGAGACTGTGAGAGAATCATAGAATGAGAGAGTTTGAAGGGACCTTGTTGGTCATCTAGTCCAACCCCCTGCTCAAGCAGGAGACCCTGAGAGAATCATAGAATGAGTTGAAAGGGAACCTGGAGGTGATCTAGTCCAACCCCCTACTTGAGTAGGAGAGTCTGACAGAATGAGAGAGTTGGAAGGGACCTTGGTGGTCATCTAGCCCAACCCCCTCCTCTAGCAGGAGACCCTGACAGAATTATAGAATGAGAGAGTTGGAAGGAACCTTTGTGGTCATCTAGTCCAGCCAATTGCTCGAGTAGGAGACCCTGACAGAATTATAGAATGAATTGGAAGGGAACCTGGAGGTCATCTAGCCCAACCCCCTCCTCGAGCAGGAGACCCTGACAGAATCTTAGATTGAGAGAGTTGGAAGGGACCTTTGTGGTCATCTAGTCCAGCACCCTGCTCGAGGAGACCCTGACAGAATTATAGAATGAATTGGAAGGGAACCTGGAGGTCATCTAGCCCAACCCCCTCCTTGAGCAGGAGACTCTGACAGAATTATAGAATGAGAGAGTTGGAAGGGACCTTTGTGGTCATCTAGTCCAGCCCACTGCTCGAGTAGGAGACCCTGACAGAATTATAGAATGAATTGGAAGGGAACCTGGAGGTCATCTAGCCCAACCCCCTCCTCGAGCAGGAGACCCTGACAGAATTATAGAATGAGAGAGTTGGAAGGAACCTTTGTGGTCATCTAGTCCAGCCCCCTGCTCGAGGAGACCCTGACAGAATTATAGAATGAATTGGAAGGGAACCTGGAGGTCATCTAGCCCAAACCCCTCCTTGAGCAGGAGATCCTGACAGAATTATAGAATGAGAGAGTTGGAAGGGACCTTTGTGGTCATCTAGTCCAGCCCACTGCTCGAGTAGGAGACCCTGACAGAATTATAGAATGAATTGGAATGGAACCTGGAGGTCATCTAGCCCAACCCCCTCCTCGAGCAGGAGACCCTGACAGAATCATAGATTGAGAGAGTTGGAAGGGACCTTTGTGGTCATCTAATCCAGCTCCCTGCTCGAGGAGACCCTGACAGAATTATAGAATGAATTGGAAGGGAACCTGGAGGTCATCTAGCCCAACCCCCTCCTCGAGCAGGAGACCCTGACAGAATCATAGAATGAAAAAGTTGAAAGGCACCTTGGTGGTCATCTAGTCCAACCCCCTACTCAAGCAGGAGACTGTGAGAGAATCATAGAATGAGAGAGTTTGAAGGGACCTTGGTGGTCATCTAGTCCAACCCCCTGCTTGAGCAGGAGACCCTGACAGAATCATAGAATGAGAGAGTTGGAAGGGACCTTGGTGGTCATCAGTCCCCTGCTCGAGGAGACCCTGACAGAATTATAGAATGAATTGGAAGGGAACCTGGAGGTCATCTAGCCCAACCCCCTCCTCGAGCAGGAGACCCTGACAGAATTATAGAATGAGAGAGTTGGAAGGGACCTTTGTGGTCATCTAGTCCAGCCCACTGCTCGAATAGGAGACCCTGACAGAATTATAGAATGAATTGGAAGGGGACCTGGAGGTCATCTAGCCCAACCCCCTCCTCGAGCAGGAGACCCTGACAGAATTATAGAATGAGAGAGTTGGAAGGGACCTTTGTGGTCATCTAGTCCAGCCCACTGCTCGAGTAGGAGACCCTGACAGAATTATAGAATGAATTGGAAGGGAACCTGAAGGTCATCTAGCCCAACCCCCTCCTCGAGCAGGAGACCCTGACAGAATTATAGAATGAGAGAGTTGGAAGGAACCTTTGTGGTCATCTAGTCCAGCCCCCTGCTCGAGGAGACCCTGACAGAATTATAGAATGAATTGGAAGGGAACCTGGAGGTCATCTAGCCCAAACCCCTCCTTGAGCAGGAGATCCTGACAGAATTATAGAATGAGAGAGTTGGAAGGGACCTTTGTGGTCATCTAGTCCAGCCCACTGCTCGAGTAGGAGACCCTGACAGAATTATAGAATGAATTGGAAGGGAACCTGGAGGTCATCTAGCCCAACCCCCTCCTCGAGCAGGAGACCCTGACAGAATCATAGATTGAGAGAGTTGGAAGGGACCTTTGTGGTCATCTAATCCAGCTCCCTGCTCGAGGAGACCCTGACAGAATTATAGAATGAATTGGAAGGGAACCTGGAGGTCATCTAGCCCAACCCCCTCCTCGAGCAGGAGACCCTGACAGAATCATAGAATGAAAAAGTTGAAAGGCAGCTTGGTGGTCATCTAGTCCAACCCCCTACTCAAGCAGGAGACTGTGAGAGAATCATAGAATGAGAGAGTTTGAAGGGACCTTGGTGGTCATCTAGTCCAACCCCCTGCTTGAGCAGGAGACCCTGACAGAATCATAGAATGAGAGAGTTGGAAGGGACCTTGGTGGTCATCAGTCCCCTGCTCGAGGAGACCCTGACAGAATTATAGAATGAATTGGAAGGGAACCTGGAGGTCATCTAGCCCAACCCCCTCCTCGAGCAGGAGACCCTGACAGAATTATAGAATGAGAGAGTTGGAAGGGACCTTTGTGGTCATCTAGTCCAGCCCACTGCTCGAGTAGGAGACCCTGACAGAATTATAGAATGAATTGGAAGGGAACCTGGAGGTCATCTAGCCCAACCCCCTCCTCGAGCAGGAGACCCTGACAGAGTTATAGAATGAGAGAGTTGGAACGGACCTTTGTGGTTATCTAGTCCAGCCCCCTGCTCGAGGAGACCCTGACAGAATTATAGAATGAATTGGAAGGGAACCTGGAGGTGATCTAGTCCAACCCCCTACTCAAGCAGGAGAGTCTGACAGAATTATAGAATGAGAGAGTTGGAAGGGACCTTTGTGGTCATCTAGTCCAGCCCACTGCTCGAGTAGGAGACCCTGACAGAATTATAGAATGAATTGGAAGGGGACCTGGAGGTCATCTAGCCCAACCCCCTCCTCGAGCAGGAGACCCTGACAGAATTATAGAATGAGAGAGTTGGAAGGGACCTTTGTGGTCATCTAGTCCAGCCCACTGCTCGAGTAGGAGACCCTGACAGAATTATAGAATGAATTGGAAGGGAACCTGGAGGTGATCTAGTCCAACCCCCTACTCAAGCAGGAGAGTCTGACAGAATGAGAGAGTTGGAAGGGAGCTTGGTGGTCATCTAGTCCAACCCCCTGCTCAAGCATGTGACTGTGAGAGAATCATAGAATGAGAGAGTTTGAAGGGACCTTGTTGGTCATCTAGTCCAACCCCCTGCTCAAGCAGGAGACCCTGAGAGAATCATAGAATGAATTGGAAGGGAACCTGGAGGTCATCTAGCCCAACCCCCTCCTCGAGCAGGAGACCCTGACAGAATCATAGAATGAAAAAGTTGAAAGGGACCTTGATGGTCATCTAGTCCAACCCCCTGCTCAAGTATGAGACCCTGACAGAATCATAGAATGAGTTGGAAGGGAACCTGGAGGTGATCTAGTCCAACCCCCTACTCGAGCAGGAGAGTCTGATAGAATGAGAGAGTTGGAAGGGACTCTGGAGGTCATCTAGTCCAACCCCCTGCTCAAGCAGGAGACCCTGAGAGAATCATAGAATGAATTGGAAGGGAACCTGGAGGTCATCTAGCCCAACCCCCTCCTCGAGCAGGAGACCCTGACAGAATCATAGAATGAAAAATTTGAAAGGGACGTTGGTGGTCATCTAGTCCAACCCCTACTCGAGCACGAGATGCTGACAGAATCATAGAATGAGATTTGGAAGGGACCTTGGTGGTCATCTAGTCCAGCCCGCTGCTCAAGCATGAGACCCTGAGAGAATCATACAATGAGAGAGTTGGAAGGGATCTTGGTGGTCATTTAGTCCAACCCCCTGCTCGAGCAATCAAACAAATTGATGTCCCTAAGCAAGACGTTCGCTGAGCGAGTTTCCGCCCCTGTTTTTACCACGTTGCTTGCAGTCTTGCAAAGCAAATCCCCATGGCTGCGATGTGTATCATACGGCCGTTAAGTGAATCTGGCTCATCAAAAAAGTCTCAAAAGAGGGTGATTTGACCCCCAGGGACCTAAATATGAGTCGTTTGCCGAGCGGATGGATTAGTAACCTGAGGTTATTAAGTGAATCTGGCTTTCTCCTTGTCTGATGCTGTGACGAATAATTTGAGATTGGACAAAGAAAGCCTATATATTCCAATGAAAATATGAGTATTAATAGTAGAATTATAAAGATTGAAGGATTGGGAAAAATATGAATAGAATAGAATAGAGATACATAGAGATAGATAGATAGATAGATAGAGAGAGAGAGAGAGAGAGAGAGAGAGAGAGAGAGACAGAGACAGAGACAGAGACAGAGACAGAGACAGAGACAGAGACAGAGACAGAGACAGAGACAGAGAGACAGACAGACAGAGAAAGATAGATAGATAGAGAGATAGAGAGATAGAGAGATAGAGAGAGAGAGAGAGAGAGAGAGAGATAGGGAGAGAGAGAGAGAGAGACAGACAGACAGACAGAGAGAGAGACAGAGAGAGAGAGAGAGAGATGACAGATAGATAGAGAGATAGATAGATAGACAGAGAGATAGAGAGAGAGAGAGAGAAAGATAGATAGATAGATAGACAGACAGACAGACAGACAGAGAAAGAGAGATAGATAGATAGATAGATAGATAGATAGATAGATAGATAGATAGATAGATAGATAGATAGATAGATAGATAGATAGATAGATAGATATTGGATGAATTGATAGATATTGGATAGATTGATGGATGGATGGATGGATGGATGGAGACATTATAGAGATAGATAGATAGATAGATAGATAGATAGATAGATAGATAGATAGATAGATAGATAGATAGATAGATAGACAGACAGACAGAGATAGATAGATAGATAGATAGATAGATAGATAGATAGATAGATAGATAGATAGATAGATAGATAGATAGATAGATATTGGATGAATGGATAGATAGATATTGGATAGATGGATGTATGGATGTATGGTTGGATAGATAGAGACATGATATAGATAGATAGATAGATAGATAGATAGATAGATAGATAGATAGATAGATAGATAGATAGATAGATAGATAGATAGATAGATAGATAGATAGATAGATAGATAGATAGATAGATAGAAAGATAGAAAGATAGATAGAAAGATAGATGATAGATAGATAGATAGATAGATAGATAGATAGATAGATAGATAGATAGATAGATAGATAGATAGATAGATAGATAGATAGATATTGGATAGATTGATGGATGGATGGAGACATTATAGAGATAGATAGATAGATAGATAGATAGATAGATAGATAGATAGATAGATAGATAGATAGATAGATAGATAGATAGATAAATGATAGATAGATAGATAGATAGATAGATAGATAGATAGATAGATAGATAGATAGATAGATAGATAGATAGATAGACAGACATTGGATGAATGGATAGATATTGGATAGATGGATGTATGGATGTATGGTTGGATAGATAGAGACATGATAGAGATAGATAGATAGATAGATAGATAGATAGATAGATAGATAGATAGATAGATAGATAGATAGATAGACAGACAGACAGACAGACAGACAGACAGACAGACAGACAGACAGACAGACAGAGATAAAGAGAGAGAGATTGGATGGATAGATAGGGACAGACAGAGAGACAGATATATAGATATAGATATATATGTATATAGATATAGATAGAAAAAAGAAATATATGGATATAGATATCGATAGACGGACAGAGATAGATGATAGACAGACAGACTGTGTGTTGATATGAATGGATATACATGAAATGCTTGAAAGATTGCGATAGATAAATAAGGAAAAAAGGAAGGATCGCGTCTTTGAATATTAGAGTGATAGGGGAAGGGGGGGGGAAAGGGGGCTAAAATAGAGGTAGAAATAAGAAGGGGAAGACTCGTCCAAATCGATATGAAAACGATCCAACGCGTATATGGAAAGAACTACGAGAAGGTTTAAGAACGGAAGGACGAGAGTAAAAAGTTCTGCCGAATAGCCCCAATTTGGATCGCGTGACCCCGGGGGAACGCTGCAAGAGATACGATCCGGTGGGCGGGCGGGCGGGCGGGGGGTTGGACTACATGACCTACAAGGTCCCTTCCCACTCTGTTACTCCGTTTTTCAAAGTCACGCGGGATAGCCCAAATTTGGATCGCGTGACCGGGGGGGGGCGGGTAGAAACGCTGCAGAGAAAAACGATCCGGCGGGTGGCCGTTGTTTTTTTTTCCTTTTCAGTCGGTCACTAAAACCAAGCGTCGTAAAGCCGAGGACCGCCCCCTTGCTCTTCCTTTCCCCGCCCCCAATTCACCCGGGGCGGAAGCGGTGGGGAGGGGGCGGGGCTTCCCCTCCTGCGCAACCCCTCCCCCGGGAACAGATTACAGATTATTAAGAGTTGGAAGGGACCTTGAAAGGTCATCTAGTCCAACCCCCCACCCACCCACCCGGGATGGAAGGGGAGGAAGCGGTGGGAAGCTCAAGAAGAGGAGGGAGAGGGGGCGGAGAGAGGGGGGGGCTGGGCTTCCCCTCCTGCGCAACCCGTCCCCCGGGAACAGATTACAAATGATTATTAAGAGTTGGAAGGTACCTTGGAAGGTCATCTAGTCCACCCCCCCTCAAGCAGGAGTCCGTCCCTACGCCGTGTCGGACAAACTGCAAGTCCAATAAGTTCCTCTTGAAAGTCTCAATCGTTGGAGCTCTCTTATTATTAAGAGTTGGAAGGGACATTGCGAGGTCATCTAGTCCAACCCTCCCCCCCCAAGCAGGAGTCCATCCCCTACGCCGTTCCGGACAAGCGGCAAGTCCAATAATTTCCTCTGGATATTTGTTGGAGCTCTCACACAACCTCTGAAGGACTTGGAAGGGACCTTGTAAGGTCATCTAGTCCACCCCCCGCCCGCCCGCTCAAGCAGGACTCCGTCCCCTACGCGGTTTTGGACAAACGACAAGTCCAATAATTTCCTCTTGGACAGTCTCAATTGTTGGAGCTCTCTTATTATTAAGAGTTGGAAGGGACCTTGTGAGGTCATCTAGTCCACTCCCCACCCGCTCAAGCAGGAGTCCGTCCCCTACGCGGTTTTGGACAAACGACAAGTCCAATTATTTCCTCTTGGAAAGTCTCAATTGTTGGAGCTCTCTTATTATTAAGAGTTGGAAGGGACCCTGTGAGGTCATCTAGTCCACCCCCCGCCCGCCCACTAAAGCAGGAGTCCGTCCCCTACGCCGTGTCGGACAAACGGCAAGTCCAATAATTTCCTCTGGAAAGTCTCAATCGTTGGAGCTCTCTTATTATTAAGAGAGTTGGAAGGGACCCTGTGAGGTCATCTAGTCCAACCCTCCCCCCCCCCCAAGCAGGAGACCGTCCCCTATGCCGTGTCGGACAAACGACAAGTCAAATAATTTCCTCTTGGAAAGTCTCAATTGTTGGAGCTCTCTTATTATTAAGAGAGTTGGAAGGGACCCTGTGAGGTCATCTAGTCCAACCCTCCCCCCCCCCAAGGAGGAGTCCGTCCCTACGCCGTTCCGGACAAGCGGCAAGTCCAATCTGCAGAACCCACGCGCGCGCGCGCACACACACACTCACCCGCCCGCGCGCAAACTGAGGATCGCAAGGACGGGATCCGCGCCGGGCTTTGCGAGGCGCCGCGGCCGCTCCCCGCGCGGAGGACCAAGTCCGGGCACGTCGGGCTGGGCGGGCGAGGCTATGCCGAGGCGGGCGGGCGCTCCCGTCGGCGGAGCATGGCGGAGGGCTGGCGCCGGGGGGGAGCGGGACCCCCTTCCCGGCTGGCCTCCGCCGCTCGCCCCCCGCGCCGGGCGCTCAGCGTCTGCGACTCCCTGGACCTGCAGCAGGATGCCCCGCCGACGGCCGTCCGGGCTGCCCTGCAAGCGGCCGACAAGCAGAAGCGGCGGCCCCGGAGCTTCTGCGCTCCGGCCAACGGGCTCGGCGGACCGGCGGAGAGCGCGAAAGGCCGGTCCCCACGCGTGGGTTGGTTGGAGTGGCTTGGCTTGCGCTCCCCTCCTCGCCCAGCGCCCGACGGAGCGTGCCAGGATGCCGGGCCAAGCCCGGCGCCTTTCCCGACGGCCGACGAAGAGGGCGGCGGGGGTGGGGGCTTCCCACGCGTGGGGGGCTCGCTGTGGGGCAGCGGCCGGCGCCGGCGGTGGAAGCTCTTCGACGGGACGGCCCCGCGGCGGCGGCTGAGCCACTTGCGGAAAAGTTTCAGCTTCCGTCTGCGCCGCGCGGGCGTGGGAAACCAACTCCAGCGGGCCGGCTCGGGCTTCTTGGGGCCGACGCGGCTCCGGAGCCGCAGCGAGGGCGACGCGGCTTCTCTGCACCCGTGTGCCAGCAAGAGGGACCTGGTCGGCTCGGAAGGAGGAGGGGGGTTCTGGAAACAGCTGGGCAGCCGCCTCCGACGCCGGGACCGCTTCCAGCCCCCCCGCGGGGGCGGTGACGGCGGGGGGGCGGCTCTGCTTTGGAGCCGACGCGGGGGAGCCGAACC
The DNA here is from genome assembly GCA_023053685.1 of Diadophis punctatus similis. Taxonomy (NCBI): domain Eukaryota; kingdom Metazoa; phylum Chordata; class Lepidosauria; order Squamata; family Dipsadidae; genus Diadophis; species Diadophis punctatus. Next base: position 2,702,011 of record JALIGW010000065.1, read on the forward strand.
CATCCTGATGGCCCATCGACGGCCCGGTAAGAAGCGAGGGAGGGAGGGTGGGTGGGGGCTTAGGGACGGCCAAGTGGGGGAGGGTGTACAGCAGGCCACCTCTGGAAAGCCCACCCCCCCCCCAGGAAACGAGCGAAGGAGGAGGGGGAGGCTTCCAAGCCTCGCCCTTCTTTCTGTGAATTGGGGAGGGTCTCCCGTCCTGGCTGCCCCTCCCCCACAAAGTGCAGATGGGTGTGTGGCTCTGTCTCTCTGCCTTCCCCCCCCCACCTCCGGTGCCTGCCTGAACTCCCCCCCCTCCCATTTGTCTGTGAAATGGTGTAAGGACTCCTGCTTGGGCGGAGGGGGGGTTGGACTAGATGACCTACAGGGTTCCTTCTAACTCTAGTAAATCTAATCTAATCTAATCTCCCACTTTTTGATGCTCTACCCGTGGGGCCAGGAATGCCGATGGAAGACTGAGGGGGGGTGGACTAGATGACCTACAAGGTCCCTTCCAATTTTAGTAAATCTAATCTAATCTAATCTCCCCCTTTTTGATGCTCTCCCCGTGGGCCAGGAATGCCGATGGAAGACTGAGGGGGGGGTGGACTAGATGACCTACAAGGTCCCTTCCAACTCTAGTAAATCTAATCTAATCTAATCTCCCCCTTTTTGATGCTCTACCCGTGGGCCAGGAATGCCGATGGAAGACTGAGGGGGGGTGGACTAGATGACCTACAGGGTCCCTTCCAACTCTAGTAAATCTAATCTAATCTAATCTCCCCCTTTTGATGCTCTACCCGTGGGCCAGAAGGCCGATGGAAGACTGAGGGGGGGGGTTGGACTAGATGACCTACAGGGTCCCTTCCAACTCTAGTAAATCTAATCTAATCTAATCTAATCTCCCCCTTTTGATGCTCTACCCGTGGGCCAGGAATGCCGATTGGGAGTCTTGCGGTCTTAATAATAGTAATAATAATAATAATAACAGAGTTGGAAGGGACCTTGGAGGTCTTCTAGTCCAACCCCCTGCTTAGGCAGGAAACCCTACACCACTTCAGACAAATGGTTATCCAACATCCTCTTAAAAACATCCAGTGTTGAACGTCCAGTGTTCCCCAAAGACCTGGGTGGGTGGGAGGTGCCTCCACCTTGCCCCCCCCCTACGGCTCCTGAGCGCCCCCTCCTGGTGGGGGCCGTCCTTGAGGACAGTGGGGGGAGGGGGAGGGGAGCCCCTCCACCCCAGCCCATGGGATGGGGCGGGGTCTCTGGAAGCCCAACCAAGGAGTCTCGTTCGGGCGACCCGGTTTTTGCTTGGGTGGAAGGTTTCTGAGCCCTGGCAGGGAGGGAGGGACCTGGTGGGATGCCAAGCAGTGGGAAGTGTGTGTGTGTGTATGTGGTGTGTGTGTGTCACAAAACGGAAGCCTTTGCTGAGAAGTGTGTGGGTTGCGGGGGGAGGAAGGTGAGGATTAACTGAGTGGGTGGCCTGTTTTCTCCCTCTCGCCCCCCCTTTCTTTGGGGAGGGGTAAAGGTGGGATGGGGTATGCCCACTGCCGGAGCTGGGTCCCAGGGCAGGGGGAATCATCAACCTGGAGGGTTTCTCCCCCCCGCCCATTGGGATGAGAAGGTCCCCTTCCGGTCCGTGCCACCAACACCCTTGCTGACGCCCAGCCTTTTGGGGGCACACCTTTTTTTTAATCTTTAATCTTTTTTTATTTTTTTCGCCACAATTTCCATATAGATATATATCAATGCACATACCTTAAAACGTTCAACAACATGAATATAATAGAATAGAATATAGAATAGCAAATAGAATAGAATAGAATAGAATTTAGAATAGAATGGAATAGAATATAGAATAGAATTAAATAGAACATAGAATAGCAAATAGAATAGAATAGAATAGAATAGAATAGAAAACAATAGAATAGAATTAGAATAGAATAGAATTTAGAATGGAATGGAATAGAATATAGAATAGAATAGAATAGAATAGAATATAGAATAGCGAATAGAATAGAATAGAATTTAGAATAGAATGGAATGGAATAGAATATAGAATAGAATTAAATAGAACATAGAATAGAATAGAATAGAAAACAGTAGAATAGAATTTAGAATAGAATGGAATAGAATAGAATATGGAATGGAATGGAATGGAATAGAATAGAATAGAATAGAATAGAATAGAATAGAATAGAATAGAATAGAAAATAGAATAGAATAGAATAGAATATAGAATAGCAAATAGAATAGAATAGAATAGAATTTAGAATAGAATGGAATAGAATAGAATATGGAATGGAATGGAATAGAATAGAATAGAATAGAATAGAATAGAATAGAATAGAATAGAATAGAATAGAATAGAAAAGAATAGAAAATAGAATAGAATAGAATATAGAATAGCAAATAGAATAGAATAGAATAGAATTTAGAATAGAATGGAATAGAATAGAATATGGAATGGAATGGAATAGAATAGAATAGAATAGAATAGAATAGAATAGAATAGAATAGAATAGAATAGAAAATAGAATAGAGAATAGAATAGAATAGAATAGAATAGAATAGAATAGAATAGAATAGAATAGAATAGAATAGAATAGAATATGGAATGGAATGGAATGGAATAGAATAGAATAGAATAGAATAGAATAGAATAGAATAGAAAATAGAATAGAATAGAATAGAATATAGAATAGCAAATAGAATAGAATAGAATAGAATTTAGAATAGAATGGAATGGAATAGAATATAGAATTAAATAGAATATAGAATAGAATAGAATGGAATAGAAAACAATAGAATAGAAAACAATAGAATTAGAATAGAATAGAATAGAATTTAGAATAGAATAGAATTTAGAATAGAATGGAATAGAATAGAATAGAGTAGAATAGAATATGGAATATGAAATATAGAATAGAATATAGAGAATAGAATAGAATAGAATAAAATAGAATAGAATAGAATAGAATTCTTTATTGGCCAAGTGTGATTGGACACACAAGGAATTTGTCTTTGGTGCATATGCTCTCAGTGCACATAAAAGAAAAGAGACATTTGTCAAGAATACATAATTATGCATTTTTATCCAATCAATCAGGATTCAATCTCCTATTTTGACACTTAATTTAGGCTGTTATTGATCAGTCTGTTTTTATTCTTTTCTTTACACTTCCCTCCCTACTTTCCTCCACTCCTTCTTTCTTCTCTCCTCCCTTTCTACTTCCTCTTCCTCCCTCTCAACCTTTCCTTGAGCGATTCTCATCCTAAATATAATATAAATCCTAATTATAATTTAGGATTTATATTAAATATACCGGTAATATAATTTATATTAAATATAATATATTATATTTATTATAACATAATATATTTAATTTAGATTAAATATAATATATTAAATATAATATAATTTATGTTAAATATAATGTAAATATAATATAAATCCTAAATATAATTCTAAACATCTTATATTTAACAAACTAATAACTTATCCCCCCGCATTTTAAAATCATCGGTGTCCCCTTCTAAACTCATTAAATTGTGATATCATATCTATACTTCTTAACTCTTTATTAAAAAAAAACTTAATGGACAACCATCTGTCTGAAGTAGTGTAGGGTTTCCTGCCTAAGCAGGGGGTTGGACTAGAAGACCTTCAAGGTCCCTCCCAACTCTGTTGTTGTTGTTGTTGTTGTTATACACAAAAACAGTAGTACACAGCAAACAAGTTTTATATGCTGGATTTTGTATCACTATATCACAAGTCGAACACTTCCCTATATTATTATTATTATTATTATTATTATTATTATTAGTAGTAGTAGTAGTAGTAGTAGTAGTAGTAGTAGTAGTAGTAGTAGTAGTATATACTGGTAATATAATGCTACCTCCTCAAAAACTCTCTAAATTTTGTCATCTGGGTTATTCCCATTTATTTTCTATTTTCATTTCATTTCTTCCTTCTGATCTCATTTCTAGGTGTGTTCATTTTCTATCCAATACTATAATTTCACCCGTATGTTATAATATTCCGAATCTTCCTTGTCTTTTAAGTTTCATCGTCGGTCTATTCACCTCCGCACAGTCCAGCATTTTCTTGATCACTTCTCCTTCAGATGGGATTTTAGTTGCTTTTCCATTTTTGCGCAAAATAAATAAATAAATAGGGGGCCACACCTTGAATGCCAGGCGTGGCGTGGCGGTGGGGGGGGGAAGGATGGCACAAGAGGCGGAGTGCCAGAGGGCGGGGCCCAGGAAAGGAAAGGGGTGGGGGGGAGAGAGGACATGCCCAGGCGGCTCTCTTGCCTCTTGCCAAGTGGGGTGATGCCACTTATAGGGTTGGCAGAGGGCCCGACCGGCAGTGCCTCCCATGCCAGCCGACGGGCGATGTGCCACTCTGGCTGGATTTGGATCCTGCTGTTTCCACTTGCTGGGCTGTTCCTTTCCCCCTCCCCTCCCCCGCAACAAGGGGGCTCCCTTGCCCCACTGGCTCTGCAGCTGGAGGGGGAGAATGACCCCGGGGAGAGGGTGCCTCAGCTACCGCGGGTCGGGGGGGAAACAGCCTGGCAGGGCCTGCCTGGGCAGGGCAGGCCCGAGGCGTGGCAGAACAGATCCGAAGCGGTGGGGAGGAGGGAGAGGAAGGGGGGGGGAAACAGGTTCTTTTACTTGGCAGAGAAGCGTGTGCCGAGATGCCCCCATCCCAGCCGGTGGAAAAAGGGGGGATGCTGGATCCCGAGGGGGCTACTTTGGGGTGGTTGGGGTGCAGCCCTGCGGAGGGGCTCCCTAACTCCCCCGCTGGGCTGCTCCGAGGAATGTTGTGCCCTCCCTCCCACCGGAGGGTATAGAGGGATGCTCTCTCTTGCCCCCAAGGTGGGGAATGTGACCCTCCCTCCTCTGCTTCGGGGGTGGGGGTGGGGGCGGCTGTGGGGCGCTTCGACAGGAAAGAGACCTGCGGAACCAGTTTGGGTGTCGCCCAGCTGGGAGCTGCTGCGCAGGCAGACTGTGAGGGTGGGGGAGAGGGCTGAGAGGCGGGGCGTTAGAGAGACCACCACCCCTCCCATCCCGCTCAGGGACCCAGAGGTCAGTGGGGCATATCTGGCAGCTGAGACCAACTGCCCCCCCTCATCTCCAGTGCCAGGGTCTGCCCTCCTGCGCCCCTTCCGGAATCTGGAAAGGCGGGGAGCGATTGGCGTGGGCTCCTCGGCGAGACCCAAGTTCAAGCCCCACCCCGGCTGTGGAAACTGCTTGATTGGATTGGCCCGGCCTACCTCGCAGGGTTGTCATTGCAGAGAAACAGGGAAGGAGGGTCTCCGCTCTGCTGAACGACCGTCTCGCTGGAGACCCCCTGCATTCTGGCCATTGCTCCGCGCTGCCTCTGCGACGTGTTTCGGCAGGGAAACCGACTTGGGGGGGCAGGTTGGGGGCACGCAGACACCCCCCCACCTCCTGTGGCCTTTCTTAGGGACGCTGTCCTGTTCTCGCGACGGGGCCGTGCGCTTTCTTTCTTTCTTTCTTTTTTATAATCTTTATTAAGTTTTCCTTTAAAAACAAACATAACTACGTAAAAATATACAACGTAAACCTAACAAACATCTCAAAAACGCGCCCGTAAAACATTTAACGTTTCTTTTACGTCTTTTTACAGTTTCTCCGTCCTAATTTCTTCAATATTTGCAAATTGCAATCATATGATCCTTACTCTCCGTCTCTAATTAATCTCAGTTCTGTTCGCGGGTTTCTTCTTCTTTTCTTTTTTCTTTTTTATTTCAAAAAGTTTTATAAGTACAAAGTACAAACATTTTTCTCTTTTTCTGCCCCCCAACCCCCTCCCCTTCCCCCCCCATCCTCCCCCCCTCTCACACACCCCCAATTTCCTAGAAAAAGCACAGGGTATAATATTCAATAAAAATAAAATTAAAATATACTAACAAATTATTAATTTCAAAGTTTCTCTAGATCTTTAACTCCTTGTTGCTCACAACCTTTTAAGCATAGTCTAAAAATCAGGCATATTATTAATCAACTAACATTTCAATATATCAGACTGTTAATTTATTCCACTATGTATCTTTCATTTAGATAGTCTTTAAAATATAATAATAAAAAGAAGAAGAAGAAGAAATCTTTCTTTCACCATTTCAACCAGATAACGCGGGTTTCTTTTTCGACAGCTATTTCATTTAATCACGTTTCACTATCATGTTATTTTCTTATAAAATAGACAGAAAGTAGTAAATAACCATTTCTCCATTGATGAGTCTATATTATAGTAAATTTTCCTGTGGCTGGGTGGGGGGGGAGGGAGGGAGGGCATCCATTTCTCCACTCTGGATGCTTCCTGACCCCGAGCGGCTGGCCGAGGGTGGACTAGATGACCTTCGTGGACCCCTTCTTAAGGACGGGTTGGTACAGCGCCCTCGCTTTAGAAAGGCGGCTTGTGGCTGTGGCGGAGCCCTTGCGGCGTGGGCAAGGGGGAGGGGGCACTCTTTGTGTGTGTGGGGGGGGGGGAAGCCAAGCCAGAAGGGGGCGAAGGGAGGATTCGCACCCGCGTTCTGGCAATAAATAAGTTAAAATAATATTAAAATAAATAAGTGGGTCGCTTGTGATCCAGCCCCTCCCTCCCTCCCTCCCCCCCCCCGGCCTGGACTCTGCTCCGTTTAGTGACAGAAGGGGCCTCGCTCTTCCTGTCCATAGAAGAGCGAGGCCCCTTCCCCACTGAGGGGGGTCTCTTGAGTCACCCACCCCTCCCCAAAATGCTTTTTCCTTCCTGCTAAAGGGGGCTCCTGCCCCGCCTGCCCCCTCCCCAAGCACCGTCCTTCCCCTCCGTAAATGTCACGATGTGAATATTGTCAGTTTGTGCATCTCTATGTTTTCTACTGTTTCTTGTATTTATGGTCAAGCAGACATGTGATATATTCTACTACGCATGCCTGCATTCCAGGAGTCAACTCCTTCCTTCTCTTCCTCCATTTCTGCCGAAGGCAGATGTGACTTTTTCATTAGCCGATAAGATGTAGTTTATTAAGGATTCTTTTTTATTACTTTTCTACGGAAATAAATATTTTGTTAATTAAATTTGAATCTCGGTTTTATTTTCTAATGAGAATGACTTCAAAAAGAAGCAAAAGATCCATCGACCTCCACGGGGGATTGCCCCCCTGGTGGTGGTGGGGGGCACCTGCTCCCTGCCCCATTTACTGTTAGCAGGTGCCCACCACCACCACCAGGCCGATGCCCCCCCTGAAGGTGTGGCTTTTAGGGGGGGTCTTTGCGAGCCGCCGAGGGGAGGGGGAAATTTGGGAGAAGGAGAAGGGCGTCTCCCGGCCCCCCCGAGTCTGCGTTGGGATGAAGGTTGAAGACGTGCCCCGTCCCGTCAAGACCCCTGCCAGCCTGCTCTTCCCTGCCCAGCAAGCAAGGGGCAGCAGAGACCACCCCCCTGTGGCTGAATCGACCCCCCCCACCTGCCCCCAAACCCCCCACTCATTTGCCTCTCTCTCCCCGCCCCGATCCAGCCTGGGGCTATAGAAGCCTTTGCGTGCCCCCCCTCCCATCTGTCCACATGTCTGGCATGGGAGGGGGCACGGGGCAGGCTGAGGAAGGGGCTCGGGTTCTTCTGGGGGGTTTGGGGCATTGCGCCCACTGTGGTCCCTGGGGCAGCAGGGCCGAGGAAGGGGTCTCAGGACGAAAAGCCGGCCCTGGAAGGGATCTCGGCTTTCGGGATGTGGGGCTGGGGGGGGGGTCTTGGGAGCCAGCTCGGGCGGCCGGGGTGGGAGGGTGGGAAGCAACCCCTCTCCTCCTGCCCTCTGGTGGGCCGAGGGTCTGACCCTCCCTCCCTCTCTCTCTCTCTCTCACCCCCTACAGATTCCTTCGTGAACAGCCAGGAGTGGACTCTGAGCCGCTCGGTGCCGGAGCTTAAAGTGGTAAGCGAAAAGGGGATTGGAGATTGGGGGGGGGGCTTCCTCCCCTTGACACATTTTGGGGAGGGGGGCCTCGCACACGCCCCCCCCCCGGTGGCCAAGAGGGCTTACTTCTGCCACCCAAAGGGGAGGGGGGAAAGGAAGCCAGGATCTGGGGTGGGGTGGGTCTCCTCTCTCTCTCTCTCTCTCTCTCTCTCTCTCTCTCTCTCTCTCTCTCTCTCTCTCTCTCTCTCTCTCTCTCTCTCCCTCTCCCTCTCCCTCTCCCTCTCCCTCTCCCTCTCTCTCTCCCCCCCTCTCTCTCTTTCTCTCTCTCTCTCTCTCCCCCTCTTTCAGATCTGGCTTAGAAAGCCCCCCCCTTATGTTCTTTTCTACTGAAATAAATATTTTATTAATTAGACTTTATTATCGGGTTTTCTTTGATAGGGATTAGTTTCAAAGGAAAAAGATCTTATCACCTCAAGCCGCAATTCAAACCTCGACACCTTTTATTTTATTTTATTTTAATTTTTCTTTATTTACATAAAACAGACATTTAAAAACTTTCGTGACGATCCCGTCTTGTCCTTCTGTTCCGATATTTATTTCCCTCACACTTAATACCCTCCCGATTTACTGCCTTTCCATTCCATTTCTATTTCGATCTTTACAGGAGCATCCCTTGTTTCTCTTCATTTGTATCCGAACCTTCTTTAACTTCCCCCCCTTCTTTTCTTTAATGGTTTTGACGGTTTTTCTTTTTTCTAGCCGTTGGTAGAATTTCTCCCGAACCTTAGAAATATTCTGTCTCGTCCTTCTCTTTCATTTCCAATGTTCGTCTGTCCGTTTCCGCACAGGACCGTATATTTTTTTTTCTATTCATTCTTCCTTCGGTTTTGGAATTTTCATTTTTTTTCCAGTTTTGTGCGGACGTTAACCTTGCCGCGGTGGTTCGATGTAAAATGAGATCGATCTGTCCTTTTTTTCTTCATATTTTTTGTGGATGATACCTAGTAAAAAAAACAGTTCTGGTTTTGCTTCTATTATTTTGGCCTGGTATTTCTTCTAACCGTCTCTTCCCCTTAATTCCGAAACAGCCTTATTGCAGAGCCACCACATGTGATACTATGTACCTTTGGCTGCTTTGCATTGCCAACATTGTGGTGAAGGAGAAATGCCCCCTCCCCTTTGAGAGAGGGTCCTGCTCCCCTCCCCACCCTTTGCAAAATGCTCCTCTCGCAGATGCCACCACTCTGGAAGACTACACCCCAATTTTGCCAGCCCCCCCCCCGAACCTTCCGGCTCCTCCTGAACGGTTAGGGAGGAGGGCTTTAGCTCCACCACGGAGGGGAGGGGGGAAAGAGGCAGAATTAACCCTAACCCTAACCCAGGGGTCGGCAACCTTAAACCCTCAAAGAGCCATTTGGACCCGTTTCCCACAGAAAAAAAAACACCGGGAGCCACAAAACCCTTCCCATGCCTGACCTATTTCCTGAGCGGCCACAGAACTAGCATACGTAGTTGAATTAAATGTTCTGTTTTCTTCTGAAACTTTTCTTGGCTTGGATTGATCCATGGTTGGCCTACCGGGGGTCGAAAAGCTCAATAAATCGTGTGCCAAGCGGGCATTACACATTGGCGGTTGTGACTCATATTTTGAGCAAACAGGGAGCCGCAGCCGAGGGATGAAAAAGCCGCATGCGGCTCCAGAGCCCAGGGTTGCTGACCCCTGCCCTAACCTATTAAAGTTTGTTGCAAAAAATCAAAACCAGAAGAAAACAGACAGAGGATGGATTCAGCTGGATTCAATACCTTCTTGATAAACCTAATAATATATATATATATATTTACAATGCCATTAGCAGAGTTCTTCTTCAATGTAGCAACAGTTAAAAGTAAAACACAAGCAGCTTCTAGTTCAGAGACGACAGAGTGGAAGAGTGGAGCCACAGCCAGCCTTAAGCTTAAGTATTTAGTTTCGATTCTCTGCGCAGACTCAGAAGTTGTTAGCTCCCATTGGCTGACTCAGTTGCTATGCCTATTCATTGGCTGACCTTGTTACCATGGGCTCTCCCACTTCATGAATATCTTAACCTAACCCTAACCCCTTTGAGGAGACTTCCCCACCCGGGACAGGGAAGTGGGGGGGGCACAGGGCAGAGAGTCCCAGAAGTGGGGGCCCACTGGGTCTACACAGCCTCCCCACACTATACACACACAATATCTATTAAAGTTTGTTGCAAAATCCAAACCAGAAGCCCACACAGAGGACCGATTCAGCTAGTTTCAATAACTTCTTTATAAACATAATAATGTATATATTTACAATACCATTAGCAGAGTTCTTCTTCCATGTAGTTACACATAGCAGAGAAACAGTTAGTTTCATTACAGCAGAGTTCAGAGCGGAAGAGTGTACAGAGGAGACTGGAGACATGCCCAGCCTTAAGCTTAAGTTTTCAGTTTCGATTATCTGCACAGACTCAGAAGTGGTTAGCTCCCATTGGCTGATTCAGTTGCTATGCCTATTCATTGGCTAACCTTGTTACCATGGACTCTTCCCAGTTCATGAATATCTTTAACAATATCCGTAGCCGAACCCTGGCAAAAGGAACTGCCCTGCCTCGGGGGGGGGGGCACAGAGGGGGTGGGCACAGATCTTTCGGTTAGGGTGCGGGCTGTGCCACGTGGGGGTGGGGGGGAGAAATGCCCCTTGCGTTCCCTAACCCACCGATTCGGCGGGGCTTCTCCGGCGCTCGCTCCGCACGGGGCTGGTGGGTCTCGGGGGTGCCCCCTGTGGCCAGAGGGAGGGCGTCGAGGGCAGTATTCGGGCAATTTGGTGGGGGCTCCCCCCTTCCCTGGCCGTCGCTGGGTGGGGGTGCCGGGGTGTCTTCTCTGGCTGGAGGGGGGCGGGTTTTGTCCTCAGACTCCCCCTTTCTCTCTCTCTCGCAGGGGATTGTGGGTAACCTGTCCAGCGGGAAGTCGGCCCTGGTGCATCGCTACCTCACCGGCACCTACGTGCAGGAGGAATCCCCGGAAGGTGAGTTGGCCACCCCCCCTGGGGTGGGGTGGGGTGGGGCCAGGAAGGGCAGGGGGGGCTCCCACAGGAGAAAAGGGGCCGCGGAAGAACTCCCCATGGCGGCCGGAAGCCCCCGGCGCAGCCCCCCCAAGCCAATAAAAGGGCCGAGAGAAGTAATTAATAATTAATAATTAATAATTAACAATCAATGATAACTAACAATCAATTAATAATTAATAATTAATAATAACTAACAATCAATTAATAATTAATAATTAATAATTAATAATTAATAATTAATAATTAATAATTAATAATTAATAATTAATAATTAATAATTAATAATTAATAATTAATAATTAATAATTAATAATTAATAATTAATAATTAATAATTAATAATTAATAATTAATAATTAATAATTAATAATTAATAATTAATAATTAATAATTAATAATTAATTAATTTGGACAAAACGGCCCATGTTCCTTGTCTCCCCATAGGGAAGGGCCGTGTCCTCGGCCCACCTCTCTTTGGCCACGGGGGGGGGGCAGCTCCTCTCTCGGCTCCTCTTCTGCACCTGCCCCAGCCTTTCTGGGAAGAGGGGTGGGTGGGTGGGGGTCTCTTTTGGGGCGCCGGAAAGCTCCTTGAAAGCCCTTATTTTCCAAACTTGGGGAGGGGGCTTGGGCTTGGACGGAACCCTCCCTGCTTTTTTGGGGTATTCTGCAGGGCACTGATTGACCCTGTGCAGTGGCATCTGGGTTTGGGAGTCCAGAGAAGGGGAGGGGGCCTTCCTAGCCAGCCCGAGCCCCCCCCAGCCCAGAAGCGCTGCGGATCTCACCGGGCAGGGTAGCGTTGCGCTTGGCAAGCAGTTCTGTGCCAGGATGGCCACCTGTGGGGGGGGGGGGCGGGGAGGGCATTGAACCGATTAACAGAGTTGGGAGGGGCCTTGCAGGGAGGCAGCATTAGATGAATGACATATACCTAAAATAAAGAGCTAATAGGATAGATATGATATTAAAAAAAATAAGGAGCTTCAAAGTGACACCGATAATTTAAAGATGGGAATATGTTATCAGTCTGTTAAGTGTAATATGTATAGAATAGAATAGAATAGAATAGAATAAAATAGAATAGAATAAAATAAAATAGAATATGGAATGGAATGGAATAGAATATGGAATGGAATGGAATAGAATATGGAATGGAATGAAATGGAATGGAATGGAATAGAATAGAATATGGAATGGAATGGAATAGAATATGGAATGGAATGGAATGGAATAGAATATGGAATGGAATAGAATATGGAATGGAATGGAATAGAATAGAATATGGAATGGAATGGAATGGAATAGAATATGGAATGGAATAGAATATGGAATGGAATAGAATAGAATATGGAATGGAATTGAATGGAATAGAATAGAATATGGAATGGAATAGAATATGGAATGGAATAGAATATGGAATGGAATGGAATAGAATATGGAATGGAATGGAATGGAATAGAATATGGAATGGAATAGAATATGGAATGGAATGGAATAGAATAGAATATGGAATGGAATGGAATGGAATAGAATATGGAATGGAATAGAATATGGAATGGAATAGAATAGAATATGGAATGGAATTGAATGGAATAGAATAGAATATGGAATGGAATAGAATATGGAATGGAATAGAATATGGAATGGAATGGAATAGAATAGAATATGGAATGGAATGGAATAGAATAGAATATGGAATGGAATGGAATGGAATAGAATATGGAATGGAATGGAATAGAATATGGAATGGAATAGAATATGGAATGGAATGGAATGGAATAGAATATGGAATGGAATGGAATAGAATATGGAATGGAATATGGAATGGAATGGAATAGAATACAATAGAGAATGGAATGGAATGGAATAGTATTGAATTCTCAAAAGAGCAGAGGTGGCGCAGCGGTTAGAGTCGGGTACTGCAGGCCACTTTAGCTGACTGTGATCCACAGGTCAGCGGTTCAGATCTCACCGGCTCCAGGTTGACTCAGCCTTCCATCCTTCCGAGGTAGGTAAAATGAGGACCCAGATTGTTGGGGGCAATGTAAATATACATTGCTTACTGGTGTAAACCGCTTAGAGAGTGCTTGCACTGTGAGGCGGTATATAAATGTCACTAATAAATGAATAAATAGAATGGAATGGAGTGGAGTGGAGTGGAGTGGAGTGGAGTGGAGTAGAGTAGAGTAGGGTAGGGTAGGGTAGGGTAGGGTAGAGTAGAGTAGAGTAGAGTAGAATAGAATATGGAATGGAATGGAATGGGATAGGATAGGATAGGATAGGATAGGATAGAAAATAGAATAGCATAGAATAGAATGGAGTGAAGTGGAGTGGAGTGGAGTAGAGTAGAGTAGAGTAGAGTAGAGTAGAGTAGAGTAGAGTAGAGTAGAGTAGAGTAGAATAGAATAGAATAGAATAGAATAGAATATGGAATGGAATGGAATAGGATAGGATAGGATAGGATAGGATAGGATAGGATAGGATAGGATAGGATAGGATAGAAAATAGAATAGCATAGCATAGAATAGAAAATAGAATAGAATGGAATAGAATAGAGTAGAGTAGAGTAGAATAGAATAGAGTAGAGTAGAATAGAATAGAATAGAATAGAATAGAATAGAATAGAATAGAATAGAATAGAATAGAATTCTTTATTGGCCAAGTGTGATTGAATATTGAATATTGAATATTGAATAATATAATATATAATATTAATATAATTATATTATTAATATAATTATATAATATATAAATAATATGTATTGAACTAGAATCCCTCAGGGAAAGGTTTAGAAGGAGAAAGAGGAAGTAGAAAGAGGAAGGAGGAAGGGGGAGAGAAGGAGGAAGAAGGTAGATAGAGGAGGTGGAGATAGAGAGGGAGGGGAGTGTGGAGAAAAGAAAGAAACAGACTGATGAATAATAGCAAGACTAGGTGTAAAAATAGGTTATTGGATTTTGATTGATTGGGAAACTGCACGTTATTGATATATTTTTAAGGTATAGGTATTGATGTATATATGGAAATTGTGGAGAAAAAATTAAAAAGAAATTAAAAAAAGAAAAAGAAAAAGGAAGGGACCTTGCAGGTCATCTAGTCCACCCCCCATGTCCGAGCGGGAGACCCTTCCATCTGCCTCTTACCTAGGATCGAACTCGCAACCTCCCTTGACTGTGAGGCCTAGAGCTGCCACCTCTAGGCCACCAGCAGACACCAAGAGAGCTCCGGTGCCCTCCCCCTCCTGGCTCCTCACACAAATTGGGGAGGGGGGATTTCGCTTTCTCGGGGGAGTCTTCTCCCCCGCCTGTGTGGAGCTGACTCCCCCCAACAGCCCCCCCCTGCCCTGATCCGAAACGTCCCACGGACTGAGCCGGCTGGCACCTCTCTCTCTCTCTCTCTCTCTCTCTCTCTCTCTCTCTCTCTCTCTCTCTCTCTCTCTCTCTCTCTCCAGGCGGCCGGTTCAAGAAGGAGATTGTGGTGGACGGGCAGAGTTACCTCTTGCTCATTCGCGATGAAGGCGGACCCCCCGAGCTGCAAGTAAGTAAGGCGCCTCTTGCCCCCCCCCCCGACTCTTTCCCCCGGGACGATGCGCGAGCCGACAACCGGCAGCTCCCGGGGTACCCTTCCTCTCGGCCGCACTGTGGCCTGGCCCTGAGACCGCCCACCCTCATCCCCGCTCCGCCTCTCTTCCAGTTCGCCGCCTGGGTGGACGCGGTGGTCTTCGTCTTCAGCCTGGAGGACGAGATCAGCTTCCAAACGGTGTACAACTACTACCTGCGCCTCTGCAGTTACCGGAACACTTCGGAGGTGCCCATGGTGCTGGTCGGCACGCAAGGTAAGGCCGATCGGCGGGGCGGGATGGTGGCCGAGGGGGGGCTCTGTTGGAAGTCGGAACGGCAGCCGACCGACTGGTCTTCTGGCCTGGGAGACCGCAATTACCCCGAGCGGTGAGCGAGCCAGGGATGGGGACTCGCCCCCGCCCGCCTTTCAGAAGCCGCGTTGGGTCTTTAGCCGCGAGCATCGCGCCTCCTCGATTCCAAGGCAGGACACAGGTTCCACCCTTCCCTGAGGTCCTTAACCCTTCGAATTTTGGGTGGGGTGGGGTGGGGGAGGTTGGGTGCGGTGGTTCAGCCGGCTTTGGCTGCCTTCCTCGCAGGACTGGCGTCCCGTAGCCCTTGCCATGCGGGACCACTCCCCGGCCCCTCCTCCCTTGGTTTCCTCCTCCAGCGAGGCCAGGAGACGCCGCTCTCTACCACTCTGTGGGAAGGAGGGGGGCAAGGGACCATAACCCGCCCCCTCGGTTCAGAGGAAGCACAGTCCCATCTGTTCCCCCATCCTCACCCCCAGATGCCATCAGCGCCACCAACCCCCGGGTGATCGACGACTCCCGGGCCAGGAAGCTGTCCAACGACCTGAAGCGTTGCACCTACTACGAGACGTGCGCGACCTACGGGCTGAACGTGGAACGTGTCTTCCAGGACGGTAAGGGCCGAGGGGGAACCTGACAGGGGAGGGAGGGGTGGGGGAGATGGCCTGCTGCCCGGGGCTGCCGTGCCCGTGCCCGCTTTCAAACAGCCTCTCCTCCCCCTCCCTCTCTCTCTCTTTCTCTGCCCCTCCTGCAGTGGCGCAGAAGGTGGTGGCCTTACGGAAGAAGCAGCAGCTCTCCATCGGGCCCTGCAAGTCGCTGCCCAATTCGCCCAGTCATTCCTCCGTCTCGGGCGCCTCCGTGCCCACCGTCCACATCAACCAGGTGGGGGGCTGAGCAGAGGGGAGAGGGGGCGGATCTGCAGAGGGAGGGAGGAGCTGCTTTCCCGCCTGGCGCATGTGGGAGGGCGGCGGGCACAGCTGCAGCTTCCGGAAAGCCCGGGTGCACTGCCTTGTTTGAGACAGAGCGGGACCATGGCGGCCATCTTGGGATCCTTTCCGCCCCAAGCAAATCAAATCCCCCCCTGGGGTTTGGGACCCGCCCCACTCGCAGCTTGTGGGTCTCGGCTGCCCTCCTCAGCCAGGGGTACGGTCTAAGAGGGGCCACCCCATGGCACCTGCTGGAAAACTCTGTCCCGGCAGGTTCTGGGGCCCGAGGCAGCTGTCCCAGGGCTGCCTCCAGAGGGTGGGGACGGGGTTTCTTGGAGGGGATTCCTCGGATTCCTGCTCCCTGAGCATTTGAGTGGGGGCACGGGGAGAGCACCATGGGCCCTGGGGGGGGCTATTAGGATTACTTAAGTAAGGGGGGGGCACAGCGGCTGGTCGGGCCAGGTGACAGAAGCGGGAGGAGAGGAACAAGGGTTTTTAGCCGGGGTTTTGCATAGGCAAAAGACTGGGTCGGGGTCGGCCGGCCGGGCCGGGAATCCCGCGGCTCACATCTTTTCCCGTTTGTGCCCACCCAGGCTGCCAACGGGGGCGGGGGCTTCAGCGACTACTCGTCCTCGGTGCCCTCCACACCCAGCATCAGCCAGCGGGATCTTCGGATCGAGACCATCGCCGCCTCCAACACCCCCACCCCCATCCGCAAGCAGTCCAAGCGCCGGTCCAACATCTTCACCGTGAGTCCTGCGGGGCAGCGGGTGGCGGGTGGTGGGGGGCACAACGACGGGCGGGCCGTGGAGAGTGGGAGGGCAGTGAGGGAGGGCGGCACCCGAGTTCGGCAGCCCCTCCTCTCGCGAAAGGGCTGGGTGGGCTTGGCCGCGGGTCTCGAACGGGCCAGCTGGGGTGGAACCGCCAAGCCCCCTTCCTGAACCGTTACAGCTTCGGGGTGGGGGCTGTGGGGGGGTCAGAAGGACTCCGTGGGATGCAGGAAAGCGATCCATCTCCCCCCCCAAGTCAAGAAAGTGGGCCCCCCACGAGCCAGGGCTGACTTGAAGTTCCGGACCCACAAATGGATTTATTTTTTGGGTGGTGGGGAGTGAGGCCGAATGTCCCCGCTCGTGGGGGGTGTAGGAAAAGTAGATCCAGTAGGAAGCCCCCCTCTCCCGCAACCCTTCGGAGAAAGATCCACCCGCCGGGTGGTCCGGGTACGAGGGAGGACGGTCCTTCCGGTTTCCAAAGATGGCGTCCGCGCTTGGACCTTGGCTGACCAGCTTTGCGTGCAGCGAAAGACACACACCCCGGAGGCCCCGGGGGGGGCTAGCCTGGGCCCAAAGGGAGAACCCCCCCTTTATGGTTGAAGTGCAGAGGGAGGGGCTCTGGAAGGGTCCTGCCCTCCCCCGCGGTCGGGGCCGGGAGGGTAGGCGGCCTCCGCTTGACTCCCCCCTCGGCCAGCCCTGGAGGCCGCTGCTGCGTGAACGTTCCCTCCCCCCATCCCCCCCACCCTGATACATGGCTGTTTTGGCTCTGCCCTCATGGCTCCCCCCCCTGCACGGGTGCCCACCCTGCACACAGCTCCCTCCCCCCCTCCTCTGCCCCATCTGTGCCCAACTGCCGCCTCCTGCTGCTGCCGTGCTCGCTCTGCTTGGGTGGGGTTGGAGGGAGCGGGGTCTGCTCTGCGTGGGCCGCCCACCCCTGGAATGGCTTGCGGCCGGCACCCTGCCTTGCCTGATGCTTCTCCCGGGGGACGTCCATCCGCCCAGATGTGGCTAGCTGTCCTGTGTGGCTTTTGGGCTGGTCGCAACTGCTGTCATCTTGGGCCAGGGGGCAAGGGAGGGGGGTTTTGGGGCAGTGTCAGGGCTCCCTGCTGCTTCTAGGCTGAGCTGCTTCCTCTTGCGGTCCCCCCCCCCAGTTTCTTCCCCTCCTGGCTCCTCCTCCTTCCCCCCCCCCCTTTCACCTGCACGGCTTGCTCCTCTCCGACAACAGTGCGGCCGGTGTTCTGGCCAGCAGGGGGAGCCAGACGCCCGCTCTCTGCTGCTTCTCAGCTGGCTGTTTGCTGCTGCTGCTGCCGCCGCCGCCCGTCCGCAGCTGTCAGCTGGCCGGAGTGCTTGGTCTCCGCTGTCAGGGCCGCTTTCCCCGCGTCCTCGTTCTAACCTGCCGACCTCTCTTGTTCTCTCGATGTTGCAGATCTGCGCCAATGTTTCCTCCAACTTTTCCTCCACCAAGCGGCCTTTCCAAGTCCTTCCACATTAGAAGACACCCAGCCCCCCCACCCCGCCCCCCCCGCCCCCCCACCCCTGGCTTCCTCCCCGCAAAGGCCGCTCAAGTACCAATTCTCTCCCTTCTCGTTGCTCTCCAGGGCCGGATCAGGAGCAGGCACTGGGAGTGATCTCAGATTAAGTGACCTGCCCTGCCCGCTGCCTGCCCGCCCGCCCGCCTGCCTGCCGCTCGCTCGCTCGCTCGGGTCCCCCTCCTCCTGGAGACACGCAGGAGCCTTTCTCCCTTCCTCTCCCACCCCCCTCCGTAAAAGCCTCCGAGCGCTGCACTTTTAACCTGGGCGTGTGGAGGAACGCCTGGTGGCGGCGGCGGCGGCACCTCGGAAGACGGACGGGACCGCTGGAAAGTGCCAGGAGATGGAAGGGGGCCAAGGGACGCTTTGCTGCCAATTCGCGCCCGCTGCTCCTCGCTCTCCGTCTCCCTCTTGTCCTTCCTTCTTCCACTCCTGCATGGACTCTTCTTCCTCCTCCTCCTCCTCCTCCTCTTCTTCCTCTTCTGAGCAAAGCAGCCGTCCGCGGCTCGGCCTTCTTCTGAGTCTCATCGGACGGGACAGGAGGGCCCCCGCCCCTCCGGAGCGGCAGGGCTAGTTGGCCAGCTGCCTCGAGGGACGGACGGACCGGACGGATGGAGGGCTTGTGTGGACGATGGACGGCCGAGGCATGAAGCCGCTCCCGCTGCCAATTCGTGTGGTTCTGAATGTATCAATTGTGCCCTGTGCCGTGACTCTCGCGATCCTCTCTACTGTGTCGAGCACCTTCAACGGACTGTACATTCCCGGCTTTATTTATTGATCCATTTATTTATTCAGATGATGGTGATGCATTCAAGTTCTCTCTCTCTCTATTTGTGTCCCTCCCTCTCTCCCTCTCTCTCTCTCTCCCCTCCCTCTCTCCCCCCTCTCTCTCCCCCCCCTCTCTCCCCGTCCTCCGCCTGTTCTCAGTGTAAAGTTAGCTGTTTCATGTTGATGCTCTTTTGTAACATGACATCTGCGACAGACTTTGTAAGGTTGCCGGTTGTGTTCACCCAATAAACGGTTGAACTGAGGAGGGCTGGTCCGGTTCTTTCTCGCTTCCGCCGCCTCTGCCCTAACCCGCGCCTTTCTCCTCCGCTGCTGCCGCTGCTGCCGCCACTGCTCTCCTGCTCCCATCCCATCCTGCTCTCGTCTGCCACCGCATCCTGTGGCCTTGTGTTGTGTGGATGGCGTGCGTGCGTGCGTGAGCGTGTCAGCTGGGCCGACAGGTTGCCTGGGTGTGGGTGGGGTAGGGGGGAAAGTCCCGGTTCCTCGCCCGCCCACCCCCAGCCCTGCCTTCTCCCTGGGGGGGGCTAACGCTCACCTCTCTCTCCTTCTCTTCCAGTCTCGGAAAGGTCCCGATCTCGAGCGGAAGCCCCCAGAAAGTAAGGCGGACACGATTGGCAGCGGGCGGGCCATTCCCATTAAGCAGGTTGGCATTTCTCTCCCCACCCCCCTCCAACGTCGCGCAGGTGGGCCAGTGGGGTGGGGTGGGGGGAAGAGCAGAGGCGGGGGAAAGGAGGGGGTGGGCAGGCGAGAGGCGTCTCCGTGTTGGGCCCTGCTGTTTCTCCATGCGATGTTTGCGTTGCCCGTCTGTGTCCCATGTGTGTCGTCCAAGCGTTGCCTCTTCTGTGCCCTTGAGAAAAAGCCATGCCGGGCGCCCCCCTGTGGGCGGGGGCATCGCTGGCCCTCCATCCTGCTTTGCTTCGCCTTCATGAACGTTGGGAGAGGGTACGCCACAGCCCAGGGACTACAGAACCCTGTCTACTCAGTCCTGGGCCCCGCGGCACTGCCCGCTCAGGGGACCCTTTGCTTTCCCCCCAGGGACAGTGGTGGTCTCCAGCCTGGGGTGGGTCCGGGCGTCTCTGGACAAAGGACTCCCCTGGCCCTTCCTGGAAAGAAAGAGGCAGGGGGCTTGCTTTACTCGTGGATTTCACTTCCGTTCGCGACTGGTTCGGAACGGTGAAACGCGTGCGCTCTTGCTATGCTCGCGCACGGCGCTTCTGCGCATGCGCAGAACATCCTGCGCGTGCGCAGATTGTCCATGACGATGACGTCTGGGCGGGTGGGCAGAAGAGCCTCCCACCGCCGCTGCTACCAGTTCGCCCGAACCGGAGTGAACCGATAGCAACCCACCACTTGTCTTGCTTGCTCCTCTCATTGAAGCTTTCCTTCCTGGCTCGGGTGGTCTCTCAGGGTGGGGGCGAAGAAGACAGTTTTCTCCATAGTGAATTCTGCTTGCAGGAAAGGGGGCCTCTCTGGCTCCGCAGACCAGCCCCCCTGTCCGGTCTCCGTGGCCCCCACCCCACCCTTCGAGGCCAGGGGTCAGCAACCCGCGGCTCTGGAGCCGCACGTGGCTCTTTCATTCCTCTGCTGCGGCTCCCTGTCGCTCAAAATATGCGTCCCAACTGCCAATGTGTGAGACCCACCGGCGCACAATTTTATTAAGCTTTTCGACCCCCGGTAGGCCAACCATGGATAAATCCAAGAAAAGAAAAGTTTTAGAAGAAAACAGGAATCTTTAATTCAACTATATATGCCCGTTTTGTGGCTGCTCAGGAAATAGGCACGGGAAGAGTTTTGTGGCTCCCGGTGTTTTCTTTTCTGTGGAAAATGGGTCCAAATGGCTGAGTGTTTAAGGTTGCTGACCCCTGTTCTAGGCAAAGACCACCACCACCCCCAGTACAAAAAGGGGTCTCCAGCTATGGGACAGGGACGGTGTGTCTGTGGAGTTTGGCCCCACCCCACATAAGGGCCAGCAAGTGGGGGGAGGGAGCCCCTGGGGGGGTGGAGGTCCATCCCTTGGCCGCTTCCGGCCCTGTCCTGTGGAAGGAGGGTGGCGTTGGCATGCGTCCGCTGCAGCGCAGGCTGGGTCCGGGGGTTTCCTCCTCGGAGGGAGAGCCGGGATCGTGCTGGGAGCTTAGATTACATTTAAATTGCCATTTGCATTTTCCAATCAATCCGCGGCTTTTACAATTAAGTTTGGTGTTAAAATTCTTCCCGAAAAGTGAGGGGAAAGGGAGATTTGTGGGGGGAAAGTGGTCCTGGGGGGGCCATTGGCTCTGCCTGCTTCATTACCCCGGATATTGTCGCTGCTGCTGTTGCCGCCGCTGCTGCTGCCGCCGCCGCCTCCGCAGTGGGGAAGGGGGGGCCAATGCCGGGAGTGGGGACGGAGGAGAAGAGGGGAGCCCCCTGTTCTGCCAGGGAGGGGTCAAGGCTGTGCTGCCGAGGGAGAGGGAGGGAGGGAGAAGAGGAGGGGGCTCTGGGCAACTGGTGGGTTGCTCAGCCTTATGGGGGAGGAGGGTGACTTGCAGATGGGACCCTCGTTCATCTCGGCCCCCACCTCCCTCCCGTAGTTGTCGGCATCCCACCCGGCCCCCAAGGCCGGGTCAGCAGAATCTCTCGCATCCTGGATCAAGCTGACCCCTCACCCCCAATTCTTTCTTTAGGGAGGGGGCTTTTGCACACAAGGGGGTGGGGGCTCAGGACAGAAGAGGCTGCCAGGCTGCTTCTGGAGGCACAAGCGCCCGCAGGCTGCATTTGGAGCGCCCCTGCCAGCGGCTCTTCCGGCTGCTTCTCCAGGGAGGTGGGCGGGACGGGGACAAAGTGTGACATTCGGACCTGCCCCCCTTGCAAGCTCAGTGTGCAGGACGGCAACCCGCTGCGGGGGGGGGGGGAGAAGGGGAGGGTGTCGTAGCTGCGCTGGTCCTTGGCCGCTTTGGCGGGAGGTCCGGTTTGGAGGCGCTGCCAGGCGCCAACCCGTCTCCTGGGGCATCCCCAAGCGGACCCTCCCATCTACTCCGTCACAGCCCCGTTTTTTCCCGATGGGCGTCCGATCCCGTCGGAACGTCCGCATTGGGGGGACGGCCCGGGATCTCGGATTTGCAGCCCAGGGAAGGAAGATCAGGCCGACGTTTGGCGTTTGTTTGACGCTCGCTCGGTTGACCCCTCTCGCTGCTTTTCCCGAACCCCTCTCGGTCCTGGGGGGTGGGGTGGCAGCTCCACTGGCATCGCTTTGGCCAGCTCTTGTTGCGGGGGTGTGTGTGACAGGAAACGAGGTGGGGGGGCATCTCTGTGCACGGACGCCGCGAAGGGTCTGGGCTGAGCATCGGGGTCCCTCCGGCAGCGGCCTTTCTCTTCCCCCGGGGCGGGGACTGCCTCGGCACGACCGACCGGTGAGAAGAAAGGTGAACCCCCACGGAGCTGCGGTCCCGAGGCTTGGATCCAGGATTGGGCCGATGGACGGGACAGGAATGGATTCTGCCTCCTGCCGGAAGACTGAGGGGACCTCTTGGGAATGTGCCCCCCGTCTCCTGTGCCCCCGAGCAGAAGCGGGCTTCGGGTTTTTTTGGGGGGGGACGCTGCCTCCGACAAAGCTTGTGAGGCAGAGGTGGGCTGGTGTGGGGCCGCCGGGAGAGGAGAGCCCGGCGGGGGAAGCAAGACCCGGCCGAGGTCCCGTTGATGTCCGCCGCTCTTCGTCCCCAGGGGGTGCTCCTGAAACGCAGCGGCAAGTCGCTGAACAAGGAGTGGAAGAAGAAGTACGTGACCCTCTGTGACAACGGAGTCCTCACCTACCACCCCAGCCTCCACGTGAGTCTTCCGGGGGGGACGGGGAGGACTGTGCCTCACCGGGCGTCGGTCACCGGGGGCGTCCCCGTTTTGCTCACTTTCGCTAAGTGCCCAGACGGGGTGCGTGCGGCCGAGAAGGGTGGCCTTCCCCATGCCCGACTGCCAAGGACTTTCTGCCCCCCAAAGGGCAGGATGACACCACGGCCGGTTCCACGTTCCCCGCACCCTGGCATGGCCACCCCCCTCCCGCGCGTGAGGCGAGGAGGGAGGGGTAACCACACACACACACACACCCCGAGCAGGTCTCTTCCTTCTTGATGTGGGACATCCCCCCCCTTCGCGCCGCCTCTGCCCTCCGTCCTGCCGAGGAGACACAGAGGCGTTGGCGGCGCCAGCCCCGGTGCCAGGAAGCGCCTCCCCCTTTTCTGCAGCCACTGGAGCCATTCACACAATCACCTTCTGTTAATTCTATCTGCAACATCAATTAAATTGTTTGTAGAAGCTAATTGAATGTGGCTTAATCACACATCTTAATAGCTTTCCACGCTTTGAACTCGTTGTTAATTCCAGTAATAAAATGAAATGAGAGAACTAGCTGCCGTAATTAGCGAGGAGGCTGGGGAAGAAATTGCTGTTTTATGGCACGGCAGTAAAATGCGGCACGTTGGTTGTGACCGAGCTTGGATGGCAGGGGTGGCACTCCGGGCCGCGCGCGGCAGCGGGCGGCCTTGCCTTGCCGGAGCGCCCAGCCACAACCGCGCTTCTGCTGATGGCAGGGAAACCCTCCCCGGTGGGGCTGGGCGAGCGGAGTGCCAGGGACGCACCTGGCATGGAAGAGGGGGAAACTGCGGAAAGTCCTTGTCGGGATGGGGGGAGCAGAACTCCCTGGGTCTGGCGGGTGGGGCCTTCCCCGACTACGGGGGTCTTGCCAAGCCAGCCGAGGGGGAATGACTCCCTTCGGTTATGGGCCTGGGGGAGGAGATCTTCCCAGGCCTCTGAGCCCGAAGCGGTGTGTGTGTGTTTGTGTGTGAAAGCAAGCGAGGTGCGGCCGATCCAACCTGTCTTCCCTCCTGCCCCCTCTACCCCCCCCCCACCAGGACTACATGCAGAATGTCCACGGGAAGGAGATCGACTTGCTGAGGACGACGGTAAAAGTGCCCGGCAAGAGGCTGCCCCGGGCGGCCACCACCGCCGCCGCCGCCTCTGCCCCCAGTGCCAGCCCCAAGACCAACGGTTTGGGCAAGGAAAGGAGTGCCCTGCCCTTCCCCGGCGGATCCAGTAAGGGGCCCAGGGCTGCGGGGGACCGGGAGGGGGGAGACTTGACCCTCTTTGAGATGGCGCCTGGCCGGATTGGGCGGCTGGACAGCGGTGGCAGGGCCCTCCACCCCACATGCCCACCACTTCTTCCTCCTCCTCCTCCTCCTGCTTCGGCAGCCCGGCCTTCCCCTAATGGGATGTGGAAAGGCAGGAGGCGCGATGGAGGGAAAGGGAGAGGGAGGGAGGGAGGGAGGAGGAGGAAGAGAGACGACGAGCGAGCGAGCGGCTCTATTAATGGTTTTCCGTGTCTAATTAAATGCAAATCACCAGCATTAAAGCCCCATTACAGCTGAGCATCCGAGAAGCCCTCTGAAGTTGGGGAAGTTTGCGGAGGAAGACGAAGACGACGAAGAAGAAGCGGGGCGCACACAGCCAAGGCTTTTGTGGGGGAAAGGGGGGGAGTTCCTTCCCCCAACCCAGAGCGCCCCTTCCTGGGTCCGACTGAGGCCTCTGGCCGGTCCGAGGGACCGTGTAGCTCTCGGGTCCCACCTTCCCCGGCTTTCCCCCCCACAAAATCTTTGCTTGCAATGGACCCCCCCTCCTCCCCGTCCGCCTTCCCCCTGCTCCCATCTCCCTTGCGCCTCCGCCAGCTGAGTTCTTTGGGGCGCGTGCCGAGAGCTTCCTCCGTGGGGGAGGTTTAGGCTGTCGGTTGCCTTTTTTTTTGCCAGTTGCTAGCAAAAAGGCATTCGACAAAGTCCCCCAGCTGCAGGCAACGGGACACTCTGGGGGCGGGGAGACTTAGGGGGCCGGTCCTCCTTCCTTGGGGCAGCTCAGTTTCTCACCCCCCCCCGTCACCCATCTTAAGCCTTCACCCTATCCACAGCTTGAGGACATGGGGTCCCTGGCACGGCCGGGGGTGGCGGTGGAGGAGGTCAAGAGCTGCTCCCCCCCCTCAGGAAGGTCTCCAGCTCTGCTCTTCGCCCTGGCCGAGCCCGTGCCCCCCCCCTCGGCCGACCGCCCCTTCCCCGATGCCGCGGGGTGGGGGCAGAGCGCACGGGCGCTCGGCTCTCCCCCACGGCGGCTTTGCCCTGCCTGCTGTGATCTTGTCACGTCGGGGCTCCGTGGATGTTAACATCTCATTATCTTTGTTACTGTAATTACATTATCCGCTGCTTTATGCAGAATTATTCTCCAAGGACTAATTGATGGATCCATGTTTAATTCATTAATCATTAGCATCAAATTCGACAATTACAGTGCACACTGATTGTGGAATTTCAAATGTAATGAGGGGAGAATTAACAAAAGCGAAAGCTGGCCCGGGTCCCTCCCGCCTTGGCTTCGGCACCACGGGGGTGATGACATTGAAGCAGGGCAGGAATTGGGCAAGGGAGGGGAACGGAGCTCTTCGGGAAGGCCCCCCTCCTCCTCCTCCTCTCTTTTGAGAGCGGCCAGTCCGTGGGGCGAACGGAGCGGCTGCTCCCCCCCCCCTCTGCTGAGCCGGTTTGAGGAGTAAGGAGGTGCCCACCATCCTTACTGGAGACCGAGGGGGGGCTCACTGTCCCCCGCAGCACACACCCCTTCCCTCCTTCCCCATACCTTGGATGGAGGTGGGGGTCCTCTGGCCCACCCACCCCGGCGGCCTCAGCTCTCGTGGCCTTTTTAGAAATAAGAGAAACTCAAGCTTGCGGAGCGAAGGCGGCAGCCAACAAACCGCCTTCACTGTAAACAAACCAACCAATATTCTTTCTTTTGGTTCTCTGGCTTAGCAGCCTTCAGGTCTTCTCAGTCCCCAATGGCTCGCTTGGACCCGGATCTATCTATCTCTCTCTCTCTCTCTCTCTCTCTCTCTCTCTCTCTCTCTCTCTCTCTCTCTCTCTCTCTCTCTCTCTCTCTCTCTCTCTCTCTCTCTCTCTCTCTCTCTCTCTCTCTCTCTCTCTCTCTCTCTTTCCTTCCTCTTCCACTAATCAGACCCCTTGCTCTCTCTCTCTCTCTCTTTTTCATTCTTTCCTTCCTCTTCCATTAATCAGACACATCTCTCTCTCTCTCTCTCTCTCTCTCTCACTCACTCACTCTTTCCTTCCTCTTCCACTAATCAGACACATCTCTCTCTCTCACATACTCACTCTTTCCTTTCTCTTCTACTAATCAGACCCCTCACTCTCCCCCTCTCTCTTTCTCTCTCTCCTTCTCACTCACTCACTCTCTCCTTCCTCTTCCACTAATCAGACCCCTTGGTCTCTCTGTCTCTCTCTTTTTCTCTCTCTCTCTCTCTTTCACTCTTTCCTTCCTCTTCCATTAATCAGACACATCTCTCTCTTTCACTCTTTCCTTTCTCTTCCACCAATCAGATCCTCCTCTCTTCTTTCTCTCTCTCTCTGTCTCTGTCTCTCACTCTTTCTCACACTCTTTCCTTCCTCTTCCACCAATCATATCCCCCATCTCTCTTTTTCTCTCTCTCTCGCTCTCTTTCCTTCCTCTTCCACCAATCATATCCCCCATCTCTCTTTTTCTCTCTCTCTCTCTCGCTCTCTTTCCTTCCTCTTCTACTAATCATATCCCCCATCTCTCTTTTTCTCTCTCTCTCTCTCGCTCTCTTTCCTTCCTCTTCTACTAATCATATCCCCCATCTCTCTTTTTTGCTCTCTCTGTCTCACTTGCTCTCTCTTTCTCTCTCTCTTTCCTTCCTCTTCTACTAATCAGATACCCCTCCTCTCTCTCTTTTTCTCACTCTTTCCTTCCACTAATCATATTCCCCTCTCTCTTCTTCTCTCTCTCTGTCTCTCTTGCTCTCTCTTTCTTTCACTTTTTCCTTCCTCTTCCACCAATCAGACCCCCCCTCTTTTCTCTCTCCCTCTCTCTCTCTCTCTCTCTCTCTCACACACACACACACTCTTTCCTTCCTCTTCCACTAATCAGTTCCCCCCCCCTCTCTGTCTCTCTCTCACATTGTTTCCTTCCTTCCTTCTTTCCTTCCTCTGCTCTGCTGTCAGGGTAGAGGGTGGTCCTTGGGGCAGGGGTCTTCCCTGCCTCTCCCCTTCTTTAGACCCCCCGCAGGCGGGCTCCCTGTAATCCATTCACAGGCGAAGGGAGGGGGTCGCAGCCCTGGCGAACCGTCCCCCCCCCCCCACATCCCAGCTGCTGGGCCACACTCTCCGCCAGGTGAAGCGGAGCGACCGGGGTGGGTGGGTGGCACTGAGCCCCCCCCCCTCTCCCTGCCCTTCCGTGGCGGTGAGTCTTTTGAACCAGCCTCTGGAGCAGCACAGGGGAATTCCTCCCCAGCTGCACGGCAGGCCTGAGAACCCCCCCCCCTGTCAGACCTCGGGGGGGGGGTGTCTCCTAGAGAGGATCCAGAATCGAGAAGCGTCCTTTCCAGCCAAGATTTTCCGAAGAGGCAGTGTTAAAAAAGGACGGAGGGGAAAAAATTATCCCTGCCGGTGTCCCGGGGGGGGTGTCTTCCTGTCCATATGCCCCCCTCTTCCTCACTGGGTGGGGGTGGGAGGGGTCCCACATGACCAGCCTGCTCAGCCACCCGCCAGCCCCGCCCCCGGCTTCCAGAGCGTTCCCCGGATCCCCTCGCAACCTGCCCTCCGTCCTCTGGCCCGTAAGGACTCTAGCCTGAAGCAAGAAGGGCTGCCGCTGGTCTCGCCCCTGGCACGTTGCAGAAGCCATGGACTATTTGGCTTGCAGGAGGGGCCCCTGGAGGTCATCTAGCAGGACCCTCTGCAAGAGCCTCCCACTCCCCCCGGGAGATTCTTTGTGATACCCCGATTTGGAGCTTGGGTGGGAATTCTAGCACTGATAGGCGCCAGCCAGCGCTCGGCGGCTCCTTCTGTGCCTCCTCCTCCTCCTCAGCCTCGTCCTCGCCTGTCACGGAAGGCCACGGAAGGATTCCACAGCAGCCTCCCCTCTGTGGGGGCTGCCTCCTCCGGCTTGCCCCGCTCGCCAGCTCGGCCATGGGCTGCCCCTGATTTTTGCCAGTTTCCCGCTCTCCCCTCCACAGGGGGAGGCCAGAAAGACGGTCCCTCTGGATGGCCTCTGGATGACCCGGGGAAATGGAGGAGGCGGGGCCCTCTTGGGGTCCATTGGGACCCGGGCAATGGAGCTGTTTCCGCTGCCCCCTTAAAAGGGCCAAGGCTACAAGGGGGGTGCCCTCTCCCCCACCCCCAAAGTAACATGTCGGGGGTGCCCATCTTCTGCCCACTTTCCCTGCTCCGGCCGCTTCGCCCCACAGCTCTGAGGGAATCTCCGGTGGGCGTAAAGCATAAAGTGTGGCAGGCCAAAGTCTCTAATAAATATATGGCTTCGGCCTGACCGCTACCTTGGCTCTCCTCCCCGAGCCTGCTCTCCTTCTCCCACCCACCCCACCCGTGCTAGGCCCTTCCCTCCCTTTTCTTACCTGGCCCAGATCCGTCACATCCCAGGTTTCGTTGGGGGTCCCCTTTCCCCTCCCCCTGCCCCCTCACCCCACTCCAGGTGTGGCTTCCACTTACCTCCGCCACCGGTTCGTGCCACGCGTGTCACCTCGCGCGATTTGGCTTCCGCGCACGCTCGGAAGCCGGAATGAGCCCGAAACACAGCTGAGGATCCCATCAGCTGTGCTTCGGGCGAAAAAATCAAGGTCAGAATTCACCGGCAGAAGCCGCGGAAGGGGGAAAATGCGCACAAAATCCCAAAAAAAGAAAGATGGCGGCGCGCACACAGACCAGCACCAACAGTGACGTCACCGGTGGGTTGCTACCGGTGCGGTCAATCCGGTCCGAACCGGGAGGAACCCACATTTCCTTTGGCCGCATTGAGGGTCCTTTCGATCCCACCTGGGGTGGGGAGGCACTTCCCCGGCATCGAAACTGGGCCCGGAAGCAGGTTGCCGGGGAGGGGAGCAGGGGGCCGTTCAGGAGATGAAGGCAGCAGTCGGGGGGGAACCCTGATTTTGGAGGGAGGGAGAAGCTTGGCCAACCCAAATGCGGTAGTCCGGGGCGGTTGGCGGGGCTGGCAGGGGCGACAGCGACAGCGAGCGAGAGAGCAAGAGAGAGAGAGAGACGGATAGGGAGTCGGAGCCGAGCGCCGGCTAATTATCCTTCCGAGCCTGTCTTGTAAATTAAGGGCTAATTAGAGGCAGAGTCTGGTGTCACGGTTTTACACATGTTTTTGCCGGCAAGCTGAACCTGGATGGGGGCAGGGGGGGCGGCCAGCGGAGCAAGTCGGTGCAGCCCTGGCAAACAGGCAGGGCTGAAGGGCCAGGAGGGGGTGGGAAGCCGAACGAGGCGCCCTCACCTCTGCCGGCAAGGGTCTCTCTCTCTCTCTCTCTCTCACAGGACTCTCCGCCGCTGGGTTGGTTTTGGCGTGGGCAGCCCCTCCCCGGAGCCTTGCGGGTGGAAACCCACCCTCCCGGCAGAAGGAGAAGGTTGGGGTTCCCGGGGCAGATCCTATCTGAAGGCCAATTGGGGGCAGGGGTCTCTCGAAGTGAGGGGGGAAGAGAAGGAGAGGAGGAGATGCCTCATCCTCCCTTTAAGCCGCAGCTCCCCTCTCTGTGTTTGCCCCCCTCCCCTCCATGAGCAAAGCTGTGCCGACGTGCGTTTTAGCCGTGCGGCCTGTGCGGGGCGTCCGTCTTCCTGGCTTCCAAAGAGTCAAAACGCTCAGCATCCCGGTCGGACCGGATCCTTTCTCTCTGTTGGGGCAAACCCCCGTCTAGGTGGGGAATGCCCTGCGTGTGGGGCTGCTGGAGTGCCCCTTGGCCGCCTGTTGCCGCTGCCCCATCCGGCCCTTCCCATGTCCCATCTTGGTTTTCCCCGCAACCCCCTCGAACGGCTGCCCCGTGGGACCCCGTTCGGGCCCCGATTCATGCTTTCCGCTACGTGGGCTCCGAGGTCGAGCCGCCGGCATCCTGGCACAAAGCGGCAAGCACGAAGGGTGAGGCAGCCCCGGTCCGAACCTCCAACCGATCCATTTTGGCCAGGAGACGCCAACCGGAAGCCACTTTTTCTAAGCCGAGCGCGGCTGGAAGGAGCAACAGCCCAGCCGCTAGCCTGTCTCTCTCTCTGGCTTCCTCCCCAGGCGCCCCCCACTCGGCCAGCAGCACCTCCCTGCACTCGGAGCGCTCGGGCAGCGGCACCAACCTGGGCGCCTTCAGCCTGAAACCGGAAGGCAGCGGCATTCACCAGCGGTCCTACTCCGTCTCCAGCGCTGACCAGTGGAGCGAAGTGGTCGCCATGCCCGGGGGCACGGCCGGCGCGGGTGAGTGGCGCCAGACGCCGGGAAAGGGGGGAACGTAAGGCTTTATGCGGAGCTTCCCGTCTTGAGCTACCGCAGTCGAAGGAAACCCTCGGCTTAGTCGTCTCCTTGGGATGTTCCCCCCACCCTCTTTATGTGGGTCTGGGGCTGGAGTGGGGGCACGGATGCACCCCTGCTGGCTCTCTCGGGTAGGAAGACAGCTCAGGTGCCCTCTCTCGGCTGCCTTGTGCCCTTTTTCTTTGGTGCCACCCTCTGCCCCAGCCACAATCCACTGCCTGGACCACAGTTGCCTGTTTCCCCCCTATCCCCAGGACCCTGCAGGGAGGGGTCTTTTCTGAATCCCCAGAGGGAGGAGCCAGGCCGGCCTCGGACCCTGGGCAGGGGGTCGGCTGTGCCCCTCCAAACCCAGGGCAGCAGGGCCAAGCCTCCCCTCCGGCTGCCCAGCGCTGGGCTCTCAACTGTCAGGGCGGCTGAGCCGAGCGGGCACGAAGCCCCCCTCCGCCGCCATCGCCTCTCGCCTCCGCCCGCCTCTCCGTTTCAGGACAGTTGAGTGAATTAAAATAATTCATACATTTCCCAACGTAGCCACTTTGCCGAATTGGAAAATAAATGCTTTCCGTGCGGCATCCATCACTCGGTGCTTCCTGGCTCGGCCGGCGCAGTTAAAAAAGCCGTTAAACGCCCATCAAGAGCGAAGCCGCCTTTCCGCAATGCCTCCTCGCCCCCTTGTCGTTCTCATTAGCGCGGCAGCCGCCCGCCCCCCCCTTCCTCCTCCCAGGGGCTTTCGCAGTTTAAAGAGAGCCTCTTTATGATCATTACCGGAGTCCGACTGCGCCGCCGCCATTTGGAACTGGGGAGGCTTCTCATTTGTAACTGTGAAAAACTATCAATTTCAGCGCGCCTGGCGCAGCGCCTCCATCATTGGCCCATCAGCTCCCTGCTGGAAGCGAATTAATCAGACTGTTACTGCTGATGGGGCAGAGCGAGCGGGCGGGCGGGCGGGCGGCGGCAGGAGACAAGCCAGCCCAGGGCCCGGCCCGGCCCTGCAGCAGCCCTCTCGGGAACAACTCCTGCCCTGCTCGGAAGCCGGGCCGGACGGCGGATGAGGAAGAGGGAGGTGGGCAGTGGCCGGAGAGAGCCGCAGGCCCCGATGTGGGGCAGCCCACCTGCTTCTGCTGGGAATCGAGGCCTCCCCATAGCCACCCTACTCAGTGGGGGCTGCCGAACGTGGGGTTAGGACTCTGGAGGAGGCGGGCGGACAAACGGACGGACGTATGGGCGTCTGGCATCGGGGACCCCCTTCAGTACCTGCTGCCCTGACCCTGAAAGGCCAGTGGATGATCTCCACTTGGGGGAGGGGGCAATTCACTTGCACAGGCACAACCCCTCAGCCCTGCCCGGGTCACCCCCAGGAGGGGCAGTGTGACCAACGGCAGCTGGGATGGGGCTCCGTCGCTTGCTTTCTCTCTCTGTGTGTCACACACACCCCTGGGTCCACCCCACCAGGGTTCCCACGGCCAGGTCCTTGGGGGGTGAGATTGGGCCCCTCTGCCTGCTCCTGGGGGCTCGGAGCAGGGGAGGGGGCTGGCAGGAGCCTCAGCCAACACCGCCACGCGGGAAGGTCCGATGCCCCCTCCCCGGCCTTTGAGCAAACGGACCTTCGCCTGGTTGGAAGGACGGTGCAGGCTCCCACGCTCTCCCTGCCCCTCTGACCCTGGGTGGGGTGGGGCGGCCCCGGGCCCCGTCGGCCCTGGCGGGGCGGCTTCCTCCCGGCGCTGATTGGAGGCACTTGGCTCTCTCTCCGCGGCTGGAAGTGAATGTCAGCGTTCTGATTTTTGTTGCTGGTCTCTAATGAAATTTGACATTTAATGGCGAGAGCGGCGGCGGCGTGTGTGTGTGTGTGTGTGCGCGTGTGTGCGTGCACGCGGGGTGTGATCGAGCTTGATTAGTGCACTCTAATTGACAGTAATTAGCCAGCTCCCTGATTGTTTCTAATTCTGCTATTAATTGTAAGGAACAGTATGATTGAGGAGAAGTTGAGCGCATGGCAGCGAAGCCGACGTCTCTCTCTCTCTCTCTCTCTCCCCGCCGCCCTGGCAGGGGTCTGCCAAGGCCCTGCCTGGCAGCCGGAGCCCTTTTCGGCGGGGTGGCCTGACTCTTTGTCCCCCCCCACACCCACTTTCTGTCTCTTCCCCCCCTCCCCACACAGCCAACGGCGCCAGCGACTCCCTCACTTCCAGCCCCAACGTCTCCAGCACCGCCAGCCCCAAGCTCGAGCCGCCGCCCTCCCCTCATGCCAACCGGAAGAAACACCGTCGGAAAAAGAGCACGGGTACGGGCCGACCTGAGGGGGCGGGCACCGTGGCTGAAGGTGAGCTCGGAGGGGAGGAGCCGGGCAAAAAAGCTGGCGCTTCCGGGGCACCGGGGAAATCCTCGGGCGTCCCACTCTCCCGGCGTGGGCCACCCCGGCGTGTGCCACCCGACATCTGAGCCTCTCCCCTGGGGTTCAGAGGGGGAGGGAGGTTGAGACCAACAGAGCTCAAAAAGGGTTGCCAATCAGGCTTGTGTGGGTCTCTCTCCCGGCACGGCGCCAACGGTCGCTCGGTGTTTTTTTCTGGACGCACCCCGGTTTGGCCAAATTGCAGCGCATCGTTTCCTGGGTTCACACCACTCGATTCAACGTCCGTCCACCCCCAACGAGCCGCGTTCGCAGCAGAGGGTCGGTAGGAAGCTGCCCCGGGTGGGGGGGGGTGGCTTTGGGCTGGCACGTGCTGGCGGCTGCCCAGCCTCGAGTTGGCACCCCGGGAGGAGAGCGGGGGCGAGGCCCGGGGGGGGGATGAATTGCACATCACTTTCTCTCATTTAGGAAGCTAATCAGACGGGGAGGGGCCGGGCCATGAATCTTCCTTGCTCTGAAGGGTCATAAATCACAACACGCACAGACACACACGCACACGCGCACACACACGCACACTCCTGCTCTTCCCATAGGCATGTTTTGAAAGCGGCTGCCATCCACCCCCTCCAGCTCACAGGCCCCTGGCCCTGCATGTTGGGGGCGTTGTGGGGGGGCTGGCATCATCTGCGAGAGCCTCAGAAGGCCGTCAAAGCTGGGGCCCACGGGCGGTGGGGGTCTGAAAGAAAGGGAGGGGGGCAGAGAGCATTCCCCCCTCCTCGCCTGTGCGGACGGCCTTCCTCCATCCTGTCCCACTCTCCGTCACAGGGGGAGGGGAGGGACGAGGGAGGGGGCCGGGTCTGCCCCCCTCATCCCTCCCTACTCTGCCAGCCGGCCAGCTCTGCCCCCCCTTGTCCCACCGGCTCTGTCCCTCATCCCCCCTTCCTCTGCCAGCCGGCCAGTTCTGCCCCCCCTCATACCCTCACCGGCTCTCCCCCCTTATACCGCCCTTGTACCCCCCTCCTCCGCCAGCTTCCCAGCTCTGCCCCCCCCCCTTTGTTCCACTGGCTCTGCCCCCTCGTCCCCCCTTCCTCTGCCAGCCGGCCAGCTCTTTCCACCCTCATACCCCCTCTTCTACCCCCCTCCTCTGCCAACTTCTCAGCTCTGTCCCCTTGTCCCACCGGCTCTGCCCCCTCATCCTCCCCTTCCTCTGCCAGCCGGCCAGCTCTTTCCACCCTCATACCCCCTCTTCTAATCCCCCTCCTCTGCCAACTTCTCAGCTCTGTCCCCTTGTCGTCGTCCCCTCCCCCGGCTCTGCCGCTGGCCACCACTCCCCAAAGGACCACCCTCCCTTCTGCGGAGGTGTGTGTGGGGCTCTTCCTGTTTTCCCCATCCCTCCAGCCTCCCATAGCTCCCCCCCCCCGGTGCTGCGCCTTGTCGGGTGGGTGGGGGGAAAGGAAGGCGGGCGGGGGTCCCGCCGCACTAATACAGGTTGGGAATATTGGGTTTAATGAGCTGCAAAATGAGGCGGCAGCCGAGCGAGGTTAACGAATGGGCCCCCGCCTCACGCAGAGACACTCCCCCCCCCAGCCGCCCCCCACCCCGGCGGCTGGCGGAGTCCCCTGGCAAGCCTTTGGTGCCAGGGGAGGGACCAATCCTGACCCTCCTCTCTCTCCCCCTCCTACGGGGCTGGGGTAGTGGGACCTCCGGGAGACCCCCACTGCCAGGGCACACATAGGCGCACACACACACACACACACACACACACACACACACACACACACACACACACACACATCCCACGCACAGAGATCCAGGGGAGCGGAGTCCACCCTGGCGGCATGTGTGGACAGCCCGTGGGCGCCACCGCGGGAAGTGCCCCGAGCTTGGCAGCCTTGGGCGGCGAGTTGGCCTGGCTCTCCGTCTTCCTTGGCAGTGCCCCCCTGCTAATTTCCTCCTCATTTGGAGGGCTGGTTGCCGTGGCAGCGTGGGAAAAGAGGTCGCCGGGTGAACACCCATTAACGGCACCGCCGTAGTGCCACACTGGAGAGGCCACTGAAGCACCATCCAGGAACAATCAGTCGACTCGGCTGACCCCCCTCTTCACAACCCTTGTTCCTCCCGCGGCCCACCGATCCTGCCTGCCTGCCCGCTCCCCCATCATCCACGCCACCACCTGGGGAGGGGGGTGGGGGTTGGCTCGCCCGGTGCCAAGTCCTGAGCCGCTGCAGGCCCCTCTCTCCGCTCCGCAGCCTCTCCCGGTCTCCCCATCAAATTACGCAAATGTTCCTCTAATTTCTCAGTTGGTCAGTCACCGAGCTAATGAGTTGAGTTGGGTGGGGGCTCGCCCCCGGGGCCCCCAGGAATGCAGCGTGAGACGGGGGGGGGAGATGGTGAAGCTCTGCTGGTGCACGTGCAGCCCGCCCCCCCCCCGCACCAGCCCATCCCACCATCGTCCCCGGGCTCCGGCATCCTGCAAACCAAGAGACCTGGGGGTCGCAGCGGGGCAGAGGGCACACACCAAGGCTGCCCAGTATGCAAAAACGGGGCCGAACTGGGTTTGGGACAGGATTTGGCCAGCTCCAGGGGGGGCGTAGGGGGAGAGGAGATCAGTGGCCCCAGCCACGGAGGGAAAAAGGGTGCGTGTGTGGATCTGCAAGTTTCCGACGTTACCCCTTCGGAAAGCCCTTGGCAGCGTTCTCGGCACTCGTCCGGCGCACCCTTTCTCCGGCTGGGCCCGATGGTCTCCGGTCCTCCTTTGGGGGCTCCCTTGTGAACTCTCCCCGTCCCCCAGCGTGGCCATCGGGGAAAGGGGGACGTGTGTGTGTGTGTGAACCCGGGAAACGATGGCGCCGGTTCTTCAAAACCGGTCTTAAAAATCGGTGCCTTTGAGAAGGCGTTTCCAGGCCTCGGACCCTCCGCGCTCTTCACTGCCCTTTCGGACAAGCCACTTTGGGGGAGGGGTCTTTGCCATAGAGTTGGGGGGTGCTGCTGGAGGGGAAGGACTGTCCTCCCCCTTCTCCCAGGTCTTTTTTTTGTCCTCGGGGCGAAGGAGAGAAGAAGGGGTGGGACGCTTTGAGCGGTATCCCACCCGGTCTCTCTCGGGGGAGCTACGGCGGGGGAAACTGAGGCTCCCGCCTCCCCTTCCGCAGACCAAGAGGAGAGCTTCGAGTTCATCGTGGTCTCCCTGACGGGACAGTCGTGGCTCTTCGAGGCCTCCACGGCTGAGGAGCGGGAGCTCTGGGTGCAAGCCATCGAGAGCCAGATCTTGGCCAGCCTGCAAGGTTGCGAGAGTAGCAAGCACAAGGTGAGCCAGTGGGTGTGTGATCCTGGCCACATGCAGATCCACCAGAGGAGCCCCCACCCCGCTCACCCTCTTGGTCTGCCACCCCCCCCGGCGGCTCGGGTGGGGTGGGGGTCTCCTTCCTGCTCCCTCCTGGCCCACCGGGCAGAGCCTTGACCTCCGTTTTTCTTTCAGTCGCGGCTGGGCAGCCACAGCGACGCGGTCGCCCTCCAATCCATCCGCACCGTCCGGGGCAACGGCTTCTGCGTCGACTGCGATGCGGCCAGTGAGTAGCCGGAGGGGGGGGAAGAGGGTCTCCAGGGCGGCATGGCTGTGGAGTCTGGGGGGGTTCTCCAGGCTCATGGAGGGGGTGTTTAAACCGCTCGATGGGCAGCCGGGCAACATCACCGGGCGGTCTGGAACGCTTCCCTCTTGGAACTTGGGACCGAGGCTACCAATGGATGGGGACGGGTCCGCGAAGTGGAATGGCTGCCTTGTGGGAGGTTGAGAGGGAGACCTGAATGGGGAGGGGGCTCGGCAGCAGGGCTGACCGTCCCCCGCCCCCGTCTCCCGCACAGACCCCGACTGGGCCAGCCTGAATCTGGGGGCCCTCATTTGCATCGAGTGCTCCGGCATCCACCGCCACCTGGGCACCCACCTGTCGCGCGTCCGCTCCCTGGACCTGGACGACTGGCCGCTGGAGCTGGTGACGGTGATGACGGCCATCGGGAACGCCTTGGCCAACTCGGTCTGGGAAGGCGCTACCAAGAACTACCCCAAGCCGGGCCCAGAGAGCTGCAGGTAGGCCCTGGACGCAGC
Source organism: Diadophis punctatus similis (assembly GCA_023053685.1). Lineage (NCBI taxonomy): Eukaryota > Metazoa > Chordata > Lepidosauria > Squamata > Dipsadidae > Diadophis > Diadophis punctatus. Next base: position 2,738,614 of record JALIGW010000065.1, read on the forward strand.
ACCCTTCCTTGCCCCTCTCGGAAGGGGGGGATCTCTTCCCCGGCATTCCCCCTCCCCTCTGGTTGGGGGTGGGTGGGCAGGGGTCTCTTCCCCTACCCACCCTCCCGTGACCGATGCCAGCGCCCGTGGGTGCTCAGGGAGGCCTGGACCTGGCTCTGCTGGTGGCAGGGGGCTGAGCCCTCCTTCCCGAACCGTGGGAGAAGAAGGGTAGCCAGGGAAAGATGTTGGGGACCCCCATCTCGCCAGGGAACAATGTGGGAGCCCTCCGGGGAATGATGTGGGGGACTCCCAGCCCCCCAGGGAATGATGTGGGAGCCCCCTGGAGAACAATTTAGGGGACCCCCAGCCCCCCAGGGAATGATGTGGGGGACCCCCAGCCCCCCAGGGAATGATGTGGGAGCCCCCTGGAGAACAATTTAGGGGACCCCCAGCCCCCCAGGGAATGATGTGGGGGACCCCCAGCCCACCAGGGAATGATGTGGGGGACCCCCAGCCCCCCAGGGAATGATGTGGGGGATCCCATCTCTCCAGGGAAGGATGTGGGGGACCTCCAACCCCCCAGGGAATTATGTAGGGGACCGTCAGCCCCCCAGGGAATGATGTGGGGGACCTCCAGCCCCCCAGGGAATTATGTGGGAGACCCCCAGCCCCCCAGGGAATTATGTGGGGGACCTCCAGCCCCCCAGGGAATGATGTGGGAGACCCCCAGCCCCCCAGGGAAGGATGTGGGGGACCCCAGCCCCCCAGGGAATTAGGTAGGGGACCCCCAGCCCCCCAGGGAATAATGTGGGGGATCCCATCTCTCCAGGGAAGGATGTGGGGGACCCCAGCCCCCCAGGGAATTAGGTAGGGCACCCCGAGCCCCCCAGGGAATAATGTGGGGGGCTCCATCTCTCCAGGGAAGGCTCTGGCCTTATGCATGGGGAGGGAGGCATCAGCGGGGGCTGCCCAGGATGGGAAGGCAAAGGATTAAGCCGGGCCCCACATGGGCAGCCTCCACCCACCCCACCGGAGCACCCAATTCAGTTGCCGGAGGGAGAGTCCTGGATGAACGCTTGGCTCTGTGGGGAGGCAGCGGAGAGAAAGGGACCAAAGGAGAGTCTTTTTCCAACCTGCTTCCCGCCCGCTCTGGGCTTAGGTGAGGGAGGGGGGGCTCTTCTTCATCCGGGAAGGGGGGGACAGGGAATTTTCCTCCAGGTAACTTCAGTGGCGAATTTGGGCCGTGCTGGGTTGGCGAGGCGGCGGGCAGGATCTTTCCCCCGGCGGTGCCCATTCCGTCCCTTGGCTGTCGGTCCGGCCGAGCCTTTCGGAGCTGTTTTTCAGCTGATGTTCCCAAAGACAGAGTGGGGAGGGAGGGGGCTGTTCTTGCTGCCCCTTGGGCTTGCCCTCCTGAGCCGTCTCCAGTGGCAGAGACCGGCGGGCACCCCCAGGAATGAGCTAGAAAGGAGGGGCCCCCGTCCTGCTCGTTCCCTTCTTTTGGACACCTGTGGGGGATGCGACGGGAGGGGGCGTTCCTTTGCTTCTGAGTCCACGGATGACACACACACCCCGACTCTGGCCCTCTGCGTGGGGCGGGGGAGGCATCAGCGGGGGCTGCCCGGGATGGGAAGGCAAAGGGTTAAGCCGGGCCCCAGCTTGGGCGGCCCAAGGGAGGGTCTTTCGCCTTGTCTGGCCGGGCCCTGTCACTCACTCATCCGGACAACCAGACAAGAGGCCTTTCTGATGGGGGCTTATCAGCGCCGGCCTGGGGGTCAGGGGACGGGGCGGGGGACGGCGAGCCGAGCATGCTCAGTGGAGAGCGGCCGAGCAAGATACAGATGGATAGAATAGGAGGCAGATAGCCGGGTGCCGGCAGCATCGATCGCCCACCCCTTTTGTGTGCGGGAGATGAGCGCCGCGATTAGTGCCCGTCTCCTCCGTCCCGGCCTTTTCCAGCTGGGGACTCTAGATAGCGGGGTGTTCTCCAGGGGGAGGGCGGCAGACGGGGTTGATGCGCCCCCTGACCCACCCACCCCCACTCTCTCTCTCTCTCTCTCTCTCTCTCTCTCTCTCTCTCTCTCTCTCTCTCTCTCTCTCTCTCTCTCTCTCTCTCTCTCTCTCTCTCTCCAGGGAAGAGAAGGAGCGCTGGATCCGGGCCAAGTACGAGCAGAAGCTGTTCCTGGCACCGCTGCCCCACTCGGACGTGCCCCTCGGCCAGCAGCTGCTGCGGGCGGTGGTCGAGGACGACCTGCGGACCGTGGTTCTGCTCCTGGCCCACGGCTCCAAGGAGGAGGTGAACGAGACCTACGGCGATGGGGACGGGCGGACGGCGCTGCACCTGTCCTGCGCCATGGCCAACGTGGTCTTCACCCAGCTACTCATCTGGGTAAGGAAAGCCCCCATACACACACTCCCTGCCCCTCTCCTTCCCTACTCCCAGCCCGCAAAAGTGTCTCACACACACACACAAACACACACACAGGTCCGGAAGGACCTCGGTCTGAGCTTCGTTCTCTCCTCCCCTGCAGTACGGCGTGGACGTCAAGAGCCGGGACGCCCGGGGCCTGACCCCGCTGGGCTACGCCCGCCGGGCCGGCAGCCAGGAGTGTGTGGAGATGCTGCTGCAGCACGGCTGCCCCGGCGAAGCGCCCCCCGTGGGCAGCCTCACCCCGAGCCTGCCTCGCCGCAACCTCAACAACAACGCCTCCGGCGCGCCGCTCTCTTCCGAGCCAGGTTGCTCCGCGCGGGGCCCGAGCCCGTGAGATGTCGGCGGCAGGCCCTCTGGCAGGCGGAGCACAGCAGTCCTCCTGCCCCGCCTCGCCATTCTTTTGGGGGGTGGCCAGAGAGACTCGAATTTCTTGGAAGGGATGGGGTACTCTCCCGCAAACCCCCCCCCCAAGAGAAAGGGCACATGGACTCCACTGGGGGGCGCTGAGAAGGAGACCCCCTTGTCTCTCCCCTCCCCAATTCCTCCTCCCACATACCCCACATACCCCTCCCCCTCTGCTTCTCCCAGGACCTGCTGCGGTTCCTCAGCCTGATGTGAGGACTGGGGGGGAGGGGGAGGGAATGGGGAGGGGGCGGGGGCGGGGGGGCGGTTTCAACGCTGGCTGAACTCTCCCAGCCCCCCCCTCCCTCCCTGTTTCAAGTCACACTTGTGTATAAAGTGTACATTGGAAATATTTATATGACGGTCTGTAAATAAGGTTTGCCGCTCCCCCCCCCCCGTTCATGCGTGTGTGTGTGTGTGTGTGTGTGTGTGTGTGTGTCACTCACTCGCCTGGGAGTGTGAGAGAATGTTTTCCCCTCCCTCCACACCCCCTCACCCCCCCCAGCAGAGAAGCTGCGAAATAAAGGAACTGCTTTTCAACCCACAACCCACACCCTGCAGTGGCTTTTGTGATCCTTGGGGGGGAGGGAAGAAGGGGAGGGGGCCACAGAGGACAGGCCTCCCCCCTCCCCGCCGTACTCCTACCCAGAGACCCAGCCAGCAGCCTTCTCCATTCCCACCTTTCAGCCTTGTGGGGCGACGGCTGGCCCACCACCACCACCACCATACCCACCCTTCCTTTCTTTTTCCGGGGTGGGTGGGTGGGGTGGGCTCCAGACCCCCAGCTTAAGTGCTCCTCAGAAAATCTTGCCCTGCCAGAAGGGAAGAAACGAGAGGGTCTTCGCTTGTGCCTGTGATGGGGAGCGAGGTGGGTGGGGTGGGGTGGGGAAGGAAGAAGGGGGCTGCCGCAAGGACCCCCAAACAGAGCTTGGAGGGGCTTGAAGGGAGCCAAGGAGTTGCCGATGGGAGCCTTGGAGATGATGATGATAATAATAATAAATGATGATGATGATGATAATTATGATAATGATGATAATGATAATAAGAATAAAATAATAAGAATAGTAAACAATAAGAATAATAAACAATAATAATTAATAATAATAATTACTTGGTTGATACCCAGGACACTGGCAGCAACCCGTATCAACCATTCACACCAGTCAGTGGTATTTGTGACACTTGTTTAAATGGTCAGTTGACTTGAGTTTCATGTTTAATGAATAAATGAGATATTAATAATAATAATTAATAATAATAATAATTACTTGGTTGATACCTAGGACGCTGGCAGCAACCCGTATCAACCATTAGCACCAGTCACTGGTATTTGTGACACTTGCTTAAATGTTCAGTTGACTTGAGTTTAATGAATACAAGAGATAATAATAATTAATAATTAATAATAATAATAATTACTTGGTTGATACCTAGGACGCTGGCAGCAACCCGTATCAACCATTCGCACCAGTCAGTGGTATTTGTGACACTTGTTTAAATGGTCAGTTGACTTTGAGTTTCACGTTTAATGAATAAACGAGATAATAACACAGTTGGAAGGGACCTTGGAGGTCTTCTAGTCCAACCCCTTGCTTAGGCAGGAAACCCTACATCCCCTCTAGATCTCCAGACTCACTTCCCCGGCTTTCTGCCTTTTGGGGAAGTCAGCCAGTGGGGAGGGGAGGGGGCAGCCTTTTCCCCCTCTCCCACTCTCCGATCCTCTCCCCCGCCCTTTCAGAAAACCGGAGGGGCAGGGCAGGTGCGCGGATTCCCATCCGTGGGGCAGCGGCAGCCACGTGCGTGGTGGGTTTAGTGGACCCTTTATTTATTTATTTATTATTTATTTCTTGGTTCTTATATGCCGCCCTACTCCCGAGGGACTCAGGGCGGCGTCCAAACCAAGGAGCCTTGGAGATTAATAATAATAATAATAATAATAATAATAATAATAATAATAATAATAATAATAATAATAATAATAATAATAATAATAATAATAATAAATAGAGTTGGTAGGGACCTTGGAGGTCTTCTAGTCCAACCCCTTGCTTAGGCAGGAAACCCTACATCCCCTCCCGGCTCGGCCTTTTTTGGAAAGTCAGCCAGTGGGGAGGGGAGGGGGGGCAGCCATCGCCCCCTCCCCACCTACCACTCTCCGTTCCTCTCTCTCTCTCCCCCCCCTTTCAGAAAACGGGCGGGGGGCGGCAGGTGCGCGGAGTCCCATCCGTGGGGCACAGGTGGTGGGCTTCGCGGACCCTTTCCGAGCCGTGGGCGGCCACGGGGAGGGGGCGGGGAGGGAGGGCAAGCGGACCTCCCCCCACCCCACCCTCTTCTCCCCCACCCACCTACCCGCCCGCCCGCGGCGTGGGGGAGTCGACCACTCGAGTTGGCAAGGTCCATACAAAATAATAAGATTTATTGATCCAATACACGAGATTCTGGCACGGTGACGAATACAGGGGAGGGGTCGGGCCCCGGTGGGGGTTGGGGGGTGGGCAGGCTCCTGTACAAGAGGGGGAGGGGGGAAGGGAGGGGGCGCCCCTTCTGTACAAGACTTTACACCAATAAATAAGCGGGGTTGGGTGGGGGGTCTGTACAGGCGAGTGGGTGGGGGTCTTCAGGGGCGCTGGGCCTGCTCCAGCTGTTGGTGCTGGCTGCGGACGGCGAAGCGGTTGACGTGGACCGGGATGGGCACCACGATCTTGGGGTTCCGGACCGGCTCCCCCGAGCGGCCGCTGACGTTGCCGGCCTTGATCCGCTTCCACTTGGCCCGCCGGTTCTGGAACCAGATCTTGACCTGGACCTCGCTGAGCTTGAGCGCGTGGGCGATCTGGGAGCGCTCCGTCAGGCTCAGGTACTTCTTGCAGTGAAACTCCTTCTCCAGCTCTAGGAGCTGCTCGCTGGTGAAGGCCGTGCGCCGCCGCCGGTTCTTGCCCGGGGCTCCCGACGACGACGAGGAGGAGGAGGAGGAGGAGGAGGAAGAGGAGGAGGAGGAAGCAGCAGCAGCCACGGCAGGAGGGGTAACCGCCGCCGCTTGCTCGCCCGCGCCGCGCTTAGCCTTGGCCTTGGATGACACCGCGCCGCCGCCGCCGCCGCCGCCGCCGGGAGGCTCCGGGAACGGCTCGTCTTCGCTCTCGGCCTCCGCCGAGCTGTCCGGCTCGCTGCCGCAGCCCGCCTCGGCCGCCCGCTCGTCCGCCTTCTCCTCGTCCGAGCTGTAGGCGCCTTTGCCGTCTGCGGAGGGAGGGAGAGAGAGAGACAGACATTCAGAGATGGGTCTGATTAGTGGAAGAGGAAGAAGAGAGTGAAAGAGAGGGGGGGGATCTGATTAGTAGAAGAGGAAGGAAAGAGTGAGTGAGTGAGAAAGAGAGAGAGAGAGAGAGAGAGGTGGGAGGTCTGATTAGTGGAAGAGGAAGGAAAGAGTGAGACAGACAGACAGACAGACAGACAGACAGACAGGTGTTTGATTAGTAGAAGAGGAAGGAAAGAGTGAGAGACAGAGAGAGAGAAAGAGATGGGGGATATGATTGGTGCAAGTGGAAGGAAAGAGAGACAGACAGATAGACGGATGAGTCTGATTAGTGGAAGAGGAAGGAGAGAGAGACAGACAGACAGACATTCAGAGATGGGTCTGATTAGTGGAAGAGGAAGGAAAGAGTGAGTGAGAGAGACAGACAGACAGACACGTGTTTGATTAGTGGAAGAGGAAGGAAAGAGAGAGAGAGATGGATATGATTGGTGGAAGAGGAAGGAAAGAGTGAGAGAAAGAGTGTGTGTGTGTGTGAGAGAGAGAGAGAGAGAAAGAAGAGAGGGGGTCTGATTAGTGGAAGAGGAAGGAAAGAGTGAGAGAAACAGAGAGAGAGAGAGAGAGAGAGAGAGAGAGATGGGGGATATGATTAGTGGAAGAAGAAGGAAAGAGGGAGAGAGATGGATATGATTGGTGGAAGAGGAAGGAAAGAGTGAGAGAGAGAGAGAGAGAGAAGAGAGAGGGATCTGATTAGTAGAAGAGGAAGGAAAGAGTGAGTGAGAGAAAGAGAGAGAGAGAAGAGAGAGGGATCTGATTAGTAGAAGAGGAAGGAAAGAGTGAATGAGAAAGAGAGAGAGAGAGAGAGAGAGAGAGAGAAAGAGAGAGTGGGATCTGATTAGCAGAAGAGGAAGGAAAGAGTGGGGGAGGGAACGAGTGGAGGAGAAGAAGGACCGTCCCGCCACGCGCCCGGCTGCTGCCCCGCGCGGATCCAACCCCGGGCCAAGAGCGCCCAAGCCACGCGTCCCTCCTCCGTTCCCGAACCGGTGGCCGTAGTAGTAAGCAGGAGGCGCGCGGCTCACACGTCCCACTCCCGCGTGGGTGGGTGGGATGTCGCCCCTTGGGGGGGGGGAGCCGATCCGCCCACCCACCACCCACCCACCTCTCCCCCTCCCCGTAAAAGGGGAAGCACCGGGCCGCCTCTCTCTTGCGCGGCAGCTCCAAAGCGCCCTGCGAGGTCGGACGGACGGACGGACGGACGGACGGGGAAGGAGGCTTTGGCCAGCCCGAGCAAGGAGGGAGAGGTCTTTCTCTTCCCGAGTTTGCCTTGCCTGCCTGCTTCGGGGGTTGCCCTCCCCACACACACCCCGCTCTGCCAGGACGAGGCGCGGCCCCTTCCTCTATTTCTCCCCTAACCCCACGCTGGGGGGTGGGTGCGGGGTGGGTGGGAGAGAGACGCCTGGTCCACCGCGGCCCTCCATCCGAAGCGAGGTTTTCTTCCTTTGCGCGCAAACCTTCTGGTCTGGCCCCCACGGCGGCGGTCTGAGACACCCCCCCCCAGCTCTTCCCAAATTGGGCCTTCGCTGGACGGACGGACGGACGGACCCACCCCTGCCCTGCAAACGGAACCGGAGGCTCCTCCGGCAAGCCAGACCGGGGCGAGACGCGTCTTGCAAAAAAGCCAGGGGAGGCGCGCGCTGGGAGCTTCCCCGGCTCAAGATTCAGGCCGGAGCCCGGGACGTGTGTGTGTGTGGGTGTGGGTGTGTTAGTGGAACCGGTCTCCGTTAATGAACCCAGTTAGTACCGCTTGGAATAGAATAGAATAGAATAGAATAGAATAGAATAGAATAGAATAGAATAGAATAGAATAGAATAGGATAGGATAGGATAGGATAGGATAGGATAGGATAGGATAGAATAGAATAGAATAGAATAGAATAGAATAGAATAGAATAGAATATGGAATGTAATGTAATGTAATGTAATAGAATAGAATAGAATAGAATAGAATAGAATAGAATAGAATAGAATAGAATATGGAATGGAACAGAATAGAATAGAATATGGAATGGAATGGAATGGAATAGAATAGAATAGAATAGAATAGAACAGAACAGAACAGAACAGAACAGAACAGAACAGAATAGAATAGAATAGAATAGAATAGAATAGAATAGAATATGGGATAGAATAGAATAGAATATGGAATGGAACAGAATAGAATAGAATATGGAATGGAATGGAATGGAATGGAATGTAATGTAATGTAATAGAATAGAATAGAATAGAATTAGAATAGAATAGAATAGAATAGAATAGAATAGAATAGAATAGAATATGGGATAGAATAGAATAGAATAGAATAGAATAGAATAGAATAGAATAGAATAGAATAGAATAGAATAGAATAGAATAGAATATGGGATAGAATAGAATAGAATATGGAATGGAACAGAATAGAATAGAATATGGAATGTAATGTAATGTAATGTAATGTAATGTAATGTAATGTAATAGAATAGAATAGAATAGAATAGAATAGAATAGAATAGAATAGAATAGAATAGAATATGGGATAGAATAGAATAGAATAGAATAGAATAGAATAGAATAGAATAGAATAGAATAGAATAGAACATAACAGAAGAATAGAATAGAATAGAATAGAATAGAATATAGAATAGAATAGAATAGAATAGAATAGAATAGAATAGAATAGAATAGAATAGAATAGAATAGAATAGAATAGAATATGGAATGGAACAGAATAGAATAGAATATGGAATGTAATGTAATGTAATGTAATGTAATGTAATAGAATAGAATAGAATAGAATAGAATAGAATAGAATAGAATAGAATAGAATAGAATAGAATAGAATAGAATAGAATATGGGATAGAATATGGGATAGAATATGGGATAGAATAGAATAGAATAGTGTAGGGCAGTGATGGCGAACCTATGGCACGGGTGCCACAGGTGGCACGCGGAGCCATATCTGCCGGCACGTGTGCCGTTGCCCTAGCTCAGCTCCAGCGTGCATGTGCACTCCGGCCAGCTCATTTTTGGCTCGCATGGAGGCTCTGGGAGGGCGTTTTTAGCTTCCGGAGGGCCTGGGGGGGGGTGAGGGCATTTTCACCCTCCCAAGCTCCAGGGAAGCCTCTGGAGCCTGGGGAGGGGCCTAGTAGGCCCACCAGGTTGGGAAATGGGCCGTTTCCAGCCTCCAGAGGGCCTTCAGGGGGGGGCGGGAGAGGCCATTTTCACCCTCCCCAGGGATTGATTTATAAGTGTGGGCACTCGCGCGTGCGCGATAGCGCACACATGCACGCGCTTTCAGCACCCTGAGGAAAAAAAGGTTCGCCATTACTGGTGTAGGGTTTCCTGCCTAGGCAGGGGGTTGGACTAGAAGACCTCCAAGGTCCCTTCCAACTCTGTGGTTATTATTATTATAGGAATATGGAATGAAATGGAATGGTATAGAATATAGAATGGAATGGAATAGGAATATGGAATGGAATGGAATGGAATGGAATGGAATAGAATAGAATAGAATAGAATAGAATAGAATAGAATAGAATAGAATAGAATAGAATAGAATAGGAAAGGAAAGGGTAGGATAGGATAGGATAGGATAGGATAGGATGGGATGGGATGGGATGGGATGGGATGGGATGGGATGGGATGGGATGGGATGGAATATGGAATATGGAATATGGAATATGGAATATGGAATATGGAATATGGAATATAGGATGGAATAGAATAGAATAGAATAGAATAGAATAGAATAGAATAGAATAGAATAGAATAGGAAAGGAAAGGGTAGGATAGGATGGGATGGGATGGGATGGGATGGGATGGGATGGCATGGGATGGGATGGGATGGGATATGGAATATGGAATATGGAATATGGAATATGGAATATGGAATATGGAATATGGGATGGAATAGAATAGAATAGAATAGAATAGAATAGGATAGGATAGGATAGGATAGGATAGGATAGGATAGGATAGGATAGGATAGGATAGGATAGGATAGGATGGAATGGAATGGAATGGAATGGAATGGAATATGGAATATGGAATATGGAATATGGAATATGGGATGGAATAGAATAGAATAGAATAGAATAGAATAGAATAGAATAGAATAGAATAGAATAGAATAGAACCCTACAGCATTTCTGACACTTGTTTGAGTCTGGAAATCCGGGCCTCTCCCCGCTGACTTCTCTGCCTGGTTTGACACCCCCCCCCCCCTGAAAACCACCAAGAAGCGAGCAGCAGGGATGATGACCTGAGGGCCGAGGGCCTCTGGGAGTGTGCGGAGTGCGGTTTTTTTCCCCCTCTTTTTTTTTCTTTTCTGGCCTGCCCGAATAAATGGATCCGATGAACTCCTGCCACGCCGGGCAAGTGGGTCAGCCGCGCCCGGGAGGTGGGGGGTGGGTGGGCTTCCTTCGACGGAATCCTTCCTGCGGGATTCGGTCAGGTGATCTCCGGGGCCGCCACCCCCCACCCACCCAACTGTTGCTCGCTTGCCTTCTTCTTCCCATGCGTTTGATTTGATTTGATTTGATTTGTTATCTTTCTGTCTAACCCCCGACCCCCGTTGGCCTTGTAAATCCGCGGCCTCCGAACAGGCGCTGCGCTCAGGCATCAGCTGCCGAAGCGGGGGTCCGGCTCCGGGGACTCGCAAGCACAAGAGCCCGATCCTATCCTCTCCCCTCCAGTTCAAGCCTGCGGGGCGACCGGAGCCAGGGCTGGCCGAAAACAGCCCGGGCGCGGTGCACAGGCAAGGGCCGGCCGGGGAACGGAAGCAGCGCCCTTTTCTTAGCAAGGTTAAGCTAGGTTAGCCTCTCCCTGCTGGGCTGGGGATGATGGAGGCTGGAGTCCAAAGCCGCCAAGGCCTGGAGCGGGGAGTCCTGGAGAACTAACGCTCCCTCGTCCGAAGAAGCGCCGGCTTCTTTCCTTAGAAGCCTGCGTGGTAAGCTCACCCGTTCCCGTCCCCGTCACTTCCAATAGGGTCCCGGGTCTCCCACCCATCCCCCACCCACCCCGTGCGACTTGGACTCCCTGCAGGGCGACCCTGAGGAGGGCTGTCCGCTCACCGCAGCCCACCCACCCACCCCCAACAGCTATGGGAAGGGCGCAGCCTTTTTATGGGACTACAAGGGGTCCGTCCGGTCATGCCCGGGCTAGGGTGGGGGGTGGGCTGCCCTGGAGCCCCCGGGGCTCACTGCCGAGGTGCAGGAAAGTGGACCCCCAAGTTCCTGCAATGGGGGGGGTGGATAGACATTTCCACGCGTGGGGGGGACGTCCTTCTTCATCATCATCCGTCGATTTAGGGATTATTCAATGTCTGTTGGGAGCCTCCGCGCGTGGCCCGGAGGGCTCCAAGTGGGGAAATGGGTGGGTGGGAAGCAAGGGCGCGGCTTACTTCGCCCCCCTCCCCAAACTAGGCAGCCAGCCGCAGAACCGGGCTGCTCTCCTCCCTCCCTCCGTACCGGCGGTGCGTGTCAAAAACGGGACTCTTTGCCGGCCTTTCACCGGATTTACTCGGGAGTAAATAAGCGCCTCTTACTTCTCGGGACGGTCCGATGGTGTTTCCGCGCCGCGTGGTTGGTTTTGCTGCGAGTTTTCGGCCCGCCGACCGTCCCGTTCCCCGCGCCCCCGACTCTCTCGGCATCTCCTCGCCGGAAACGGTTTTGAAGACCAGGTCTTACGACCCGGGGAGACCCTCCCCAAAACTCCGCCGTTTTCACGCTGGTTCCCACCACTACCACCACCTCCCACCTCCGAAAACCAAGAAACCCACGACTTGCATGCGTCACCGTCCCGCGGCCGCTCTTCGGCCGGGCCGGAACACAAATCCCTATTGGGCCAGGCGTCCGGGAGCGCCCGGTTCTAAGTCAGCCCGGAGGAAAAGCTTACACCCGCGCGTCTCTTTCCCCCCCACAACCTCGTCCGTCACCCGCGTCGCGAGAGTGGACCGGTTCAAGCGGGTGGGGGGTGTTTGTTGGGGGACATTCTGCTCCAATCGGACCGCGGTTCCGAAACAAGCTTGTGATAGGGAGCCCGCCGTCCCGGCCTCTGGAGCACAGAGAACGTTGTAACACCGAGCCCTCCGCCCTGGGCTTTCCCTTTTGGGTCGCGCGTGGGATAATAACGGGCGAGCTCAGCTCGGCTGGCTCGGCAGCACCAGGGACAGCTCCGTTCCCCGCCGGCGGGGTGTGTGTGTGTTTCCCGGACGGCCCGCGACAGAGAGCTCCGGTCACCGGAGGGGGAAAGGAGAGGTCGCTTCGGCTGCGCGGGGTGGTGGTGGTGTGGAAGCGCTCGGTTGTGGCGGCTGCGGTAAGGTGCGCGGATTCCGAAGGGACTCTCTCCTCCAGACGCAATCCCTATTGGGCCAGGCGTCCGGGAGCGCCCGGTTCCTCCCAGGTGGGACGAGACATTGAGCCCGCGGGCGGGTTGGCAGGACAGAGCGGCAGCCGGATCGTAATTTTTTTGGGCCACCGAGCGGTTATGAGAGACGGGGCCGAAAGCTACGGACGGCTCCAACCGTCTTTCGGACTGCCGTTTGTCCGAAATGGTGTAGGGACTCCTGCTTGGGGGGGGGGTCGACTAGATGACCTGCAAGGTCCCTTCCGAGTCTAAACCGAAGGAGGAGCGGGAATCAGGGTTAGGATTAAGGTAGTGGGGGGTGCCTGCTGGCCAACGGGAAGGGAGAAGGGACCCCCGCTGACCTTGATGAGGGTGGGCGATTGCTTCATCCACCCCGGAAAGCGACGAGACATTGAGCCCGCGGGGCGGGTTGTGGCAGGGCGGCAGCCGGATGGTAAATTTTGGGCCACCCAGCGGTATATAAGAGACGGGGCCGAAAGCTACGACGGCTCCAACCGTCTTTGGGACTGCCGTTTGTCCCAAATGGTGTAGGGACTCCCGCTTGACGGGGGGGGGGTTGGACTAGATGACCTCCAAGGTCCCTTCCAACTCTTAATACTAAATCTAAACCGAAGGAGGCGCGGGGCAATCAGGGTTAGGATTAGGGGTCTGGGAAGAGCCAACGGGAAGGGAGAAGGGATCCCCGCTGTCCATGGCGAGGGTGGGCGATCGCTTCCACCCACCCACCCCCGGAAAGCTGGATCGGTTCTCACCACCACCACCCCTCGTTGATCACCACCCCCACCCCCAGGCCCAGGGCATCCCGGTGAGCAGACAAACTTTCCCCCTCCGCCCGCGAGGAAAGTTTTTGCCACGCAGGGAAGGAAAACCCACCAGGGAAGGAAAACCCACCTGCCAGGCCGGGAAAGGCATCCGGGAAATGGAGCGGCGGCTCCGGAGCTCCTCCGCCGTCCCGAGCCGGAGGGGAAGACAGCTCGCCGCCTCTTTCCAGTTCTTCCGCCCGGCGGAGGCGCCCGGCCACCGGCAATTCCTGGGGCGGGTAGAAGCCGTCCGGGGCCGCCTCCCCGAAGCTGGGCAAGGCGGTGGTGAGGGTCACCATGGACGGGACGGCTTGGCAGAAGGAGCCGCCCAGGCGGCCGGCGAAGGAGGCCAGCGGGCTCAGCGGGGGCAGCCCGGTGGCGGCGGCTTGGAGCGGGCCGTGGGGCAGCACCAGCGGCCGGTAGGGCACGAACATCGGGTAGCCGGCGTAGAGGAGCGGGCCGGAGCGCGGGGCGGGCGGCGGCTGGTGCCCGATGAGGGAATCGATGGAGAAGGCGGCCGCTTGGCCGCTGCTTGGCCTCTGCATGCCCCCCACCCCCGGGGGCTTACCGGCCCGGCTGCCCCCTCCCCGCCAGAGTCTCCAGAGTGACCCCCGGGCGGAGGCTCGCTTCCCGCCTCTGGTGGCAAGGCCGGTGGGGGGGGCGCCCCTTCGACGGAGCCTCCGCCGAGCCGTTCCTACCGCTACTGCCCGCCCTGGCGCTTGGCTGGCGCTGTCTGCCGAGAGAGAGCGAGAGGGAGGGCGGGCAGGCGGGCGAGGGAGGGGAGGGGAGGGGAGGGGGAGAAGAAAGGGGGTGGTCGCCCTGCCTCCCGCGCTCATCCATCTTCCTCAAATTCCGCTTGAGTTGCCCCCCACACAAGAGCCAGGGGAGGGAGGGAGGGGCCAGCGGGCGGGTTTCCCACCGGAGCGGCCAGGGGGAGAGAGGGGGGGGTCCTGGGAAGCGCCGCCCCACCACCCCCTCCCGCCCCTCCCTCACCCATTATATGACCGGTGATTGATGAGTGCCAATTACCGGCTGGGCGCACGCACACAAGGACCTTTTGTCGGGGTTGGGCGGGGCTAGCTGGGCGCCCCCCTCCGCGGGCGGGCGGGGGTGGGTGGGGGTAGGAGGGGTCCTATGGGGACTCTTCCCACCAAATCTCTTCTCGTTGGCAGGACAGTGGCTTGGATTTTTGCCCGGCTTGGATGTGCCAGTCCTGCCTCCTGCCATCCAGCCGCCGGTTGGACATATGAATACGTATTAACAGTGTTGGGAGGGAGCTTGCAGGTCATCTAGTCCAACCCCCTGCCCCGATTGTGACCCTCTTGCCCGTCTCTCTCTCTCTCTCTGTCTGTCTCTCTCTCTCTCTCTCTCTCTCCCTCTCCCTCTCCCTCCTTCTCTTTCCCTCTTTCTTCTTTCTGTCTCCTCTCTCTCTCCTCTCTCTCCCTCTCTCCTTCTCTCCCTCCCTTTCTTCTTTCTGTCTCCTCTCCCCCCTCTCTCCCTCTCCCTCTCTCCTTCTCTCCCTCCCTTTCTTCTTTCTGTCTCCTCTCTCCCCCCTCCTCTCTCTCCCTCTCTCTCCTTCTCTCTCCCTTTCTTCTTTCTGTCTCCTTCTCTCTCTCCCTCTCCTTCTCTCTCTCTCTCTCCTTCTCTCTCTCCCTTTCTTCTTTCTGTCTCCTTCTCTCTCTCCCCCTCCTCTCTCTCTCCTTCTCTCTCTCCCTTTCTTCTTTCTGTCTCCTCTCCCCCCTCTCTCCCTCTCCCTCTCTCCTTCTCTCCCTCCCTTTCTTCTTTCTGTCTCCTCTCTCCCCCCTCCTCTCTCTCCCTCTCTCTCCTTCTCTCTCCCTTTCTTCTTTCTGTCTCCTTCTCTCTCTCCCTCTCCTTCTCTCTCTCTCTCTCCTTCTCTCTCTCCCTTTCTTCTTTTTGTCTCCTTCTCTCTCTCCCCCTCCTCTCTCTCTCCTTCTCTCTCTCCCTCTTTCTTCTTTCTCTCTCTCTCTCTCTCTCTCTCTCTCTCTCTCTCTCTCTCTCTCTCTCTCTCTCTCTCTCTCTCTCTCTCTCTCTCTCTCTCTCTCTCTCTCTCTCTCTCTCTCTCTCTCTCTCCGCCCACTCTGTCCTCGCTTGTCCGGTCGCTCCTATGGTCGGAGCCCTTCTGCCCCCCCCCGGCTCTCGGCCACGCCGACCCACCCGATTTCCCCCCTCCCACCCGCCCTTAAGGGCATCCGAAGCAGTGCCACTCTGGGTCTTGCCCAGGGTTGGGCACTTCCCAATCGGAGCTGCCGGCCAGCCACCTCGACGGATACTTTGATTCCTTTTGGGGGGGGGAAATGCCCTGCCCTCCCCTCCCACCGGTCCCATCTTTCGCAGAGCCGGAGGAAGAGGGGGGGGAGGGAGCCGCCCTCCTCGAGCCCCTCGTCTCTGCCCGGGGCTCACCTGGTCCTCTGCCTACCAGAGGGCAACCGGAGCTAAGGAGGGATGGAGTTCCCGCACCTGTTGCGCCCACCAGACCTCTCCGAGGGGACACCCCCCCTCCGGCCACTCCCAAGGGTGGGCGGTGGGCGTCTCCCCTGCTACCTTTACTCCGGGAATGGGGGGCAGGAGAGCAGGCTGCCTGGGGGGGGAAAGCCAGGTGGAAGGTCCGAGGTGGAGGATTTAACAGATTTAACAGAGATGGAAGGGGCCTCGGAGGTCATCTAGTCCGACCCCCTGCCCGAACAGGAGACCCTGAAAGAATGACACAGTTGGAAGGGACCTTGGAGGTCATCTAGTCCAACCCCCCCACCCCAAGCAGGAGACCCTTCAGAATTACTTGAGTTGGAAGGGGCCTTGGAGGTCATCTAGTCCAGCCACCACCCCATCCCAAGCAGGAGACCCTTACAGAATCACTTGAGTCGGAAGGGGCCTTGGAGGTCATCTAGTCCAACCCCCAACCCCACCCCAAGCAGGAGACCCTTTTACAGAATCACTTGAGTCGGAAAGGGCCTTGGAGGTCATCTAGTCGAACACCACCACCCCCGCCGCCCAAGCAGGAGACCTTACCTCTGCCTCTCTACCTAGGATCGAACTCGCCACCTCCTGATTGGGAGGCGATCCCGAGTGCTCAGAGACACGGCCCGTCCCGTCGTCCTTTCCTCCACTTGTTTCCCAGTCCCGGCATCAAATGGACCTGGCACAGGACCACCCGAGAGACCCTGGGGCTTATGGCAGGGGGCACCATTCCTTGCCCCGAGCAAAGGAGTAGGGGGGGGGGCCTCTCTGTCAGTCAGTCAGTCAGTAACCCCCCCTCCCCCTCCCCCTCCGCATCCTTTGATCAGCCGCTGCCCCCCCCCCGCCCCAGTCTGGCTCAAAAGCGCCCTCTGCAAAAGCCGCATCCACAGCTGTGTCCTTGCAGCGCCGCCTGGCGGTGACCTGTGGGAGGGGCGACCGGGCTTCGGCTCGTCTTGGGAATCTGCCCACCCACCCACATCAAGGCTGCGCCGGGGGTGGGGTGAAAGCCCCCCCCCCGCGGCTGGGCTCGCCCGTCCGTCCGTCCTCCGCTCGTTCCCGGGATCGCGGAGGTAGACACACACACACAGCCCCAGAGCCACGCGTCACGGAGTAACAAGCCTCTTTTATTACGCACGTACAAAAACTAGCCGGGAGCTTCCCGGAGCTCTCCACAGGCGAGAGAAATAGGATAATAGGAATAGAATAGAAGCGAAGCGAAGCGAAGAGAATAGGAATATGGGATAGAATGGGATAGAATAGAATAGAATATAGAAGAGAAAATAGAGTAGAATAGCATAGTATATAGAATAGAATAGAATAGAATAGAATAAAGAGAGAATAGAATAGGAATAGATAGAATACAATAGGAATAGAATAGAATAGAATAAAGGGAAGAGTAGGAATAGGAATAGAATACAGAATAAAATACAATAGGAATAGGAATAGAAGACAATAGGAATTAGAAATAGAAGAGAAATAGAAGAGAAGAATAGGAATATGGGATAGAATGGGATAGAAGAGAAAATAGAAGAGAAAATAGAGTAGAGTAGAATAGAATAGTATATAGAATAGAATAGAATAGAATAAAGAGAGAATAGAATAGGAATAGGAACAGATAAGATAGAATAGAATACAGAATAAATTAGAATAGGAAGAGAATAGAAATTAGAAATAGAATAGAATAGAATAAGAATAGAAGAATAGGAATATCGGATAGGATGGGATAGAATAGAAGAGAAGAGAATATAGAAGAGAAAATAGAGGAGTAGAATAGAATAGTATATAGAATAGAATAGAATAGAACAGAATAAAGAGAATAGAATAGGAATAGAATAGAATACAGAATAAAATAGAATAGGAATTAGAAATAGAAGAGAAATAGAAGAGAAGAATAGGAATATGGGATGGGATGGGATGGGATAGAATAGAATATAGAAAATAGAGTAGAGTAGAATAGAATAGTATATAGAATATAGAATAGAATAAAGAGAGAATAGAATAGGAATAGGAACAGATAGAACAGAATAAAGAGAATAGAATAGGAATAGAATAGAATAGAATAGAAATTAGAAATAGAATATAAATAGAATAGAGCAGAATAGAATAAGAGAGAATAGAATAGGAATTAGAAATAGAATAGAATAATAGAGACTAGAATAGAATAGAATAAAGAGAGAATAGAATAGAATAGAATAGAATAGAATAGAATAGAATAGAATTCTTTATTGGCCAAGTGTGATTGGACACACAAGGAATTTGTCTTTGGTGGATATGGAGAGGAAAAGGTGTGTGTGGGGGACGGATGGGTGGAGAAAGGCAGTGGGGGCTGGGGAAGAAGAGAGGGGAAAGGGGGTGGGGTGGGGATCGGGACAGGGTCTCCTGGTTTGCTTTCCACCTGCCTTTCCAGCGTCCCACGTTGGGGATTGGGGGGGGGGGCTCTGTCCCTCTGGGGGAGTCCAGCAGCAGCCCCCAGTACTGCGCCAAGGAAGCCGCCGGGATGGGCCAGGGGCTGGCGAGGCGGCGTCTGGAGCTTCTGCCTGGCTTTCATTCATTCATTCATTCATTCCCTCCCTCCTCCCTTCCTTTCTCACTCCTTCTCTCCCTTTCTTCTTCCTTCCTTCCTTTCTTTATTTAATTTTCTTTCTCTCTCTTCTCTTCCTCTCTCTCTCTCTCTCCTTATTTTTTGTTTGGCTGGATCTTTCTCCAGACTCGCCTGGGGAGCTCCCCGCCGGTGAAGGGCGATCCTCCCATACCGACGGCCTCCCTCCCTCCCCACCCCACCCCAGCCGTCCGGATCAGTCGGGGGTGCTCCAGGCGCACTGGGCTCTCCGTGGAAGTCCGGGTCCCGCCATACGTTGTCCGGGGCTGTGGGCTGAAGGGGCGCTTGGCTGGGCTTGGGATTCCGGACAGCCTCCCCCCCCCAACGACTATCCCCCCCCGGGGGCGAGGGGGGGGCTAGTAAAGGACGTCCTCGAAGCGGAGCAGCACGAAGTGATGCAAGGCGGGGGGCAGGCCCAGGTGGGGCAGGTCTCGGAGGAGGCGGCCTTCCAAGCAGCTGCGGAGAGCGCACCTGGCCAGGTGTTGCAGGCTGCGGGGTGCCTGGCCGAGGGCGAAGAGGGAGCGGAAGAAGCGCGGGTGCCGCTGCAAAAGAGGGAAGCGGGTGGGTGGTCGTGAGAATCTAGAGAGAAGCCCCCCCACCCTCCCCCGGGACCCCCGGCCTCTCTCGCACCTGCACTCACCTGCACCAGCTCTTCCGGGACGGCCTGCTGCCAGGCATCCGTGACGGGCACTTGCGCGTAGCAGTTGAGCAGGGTCTCCAGCGTGCGGGGGGAACCGCAGCAGTGGCGCAGCACCTGGGGGGGGAGAAAGGTTTGCAGGTCTGGATTGCCCTACGCCGCCCACCACAAATCCCTGGACTGCCAGAAATGGTGTATAGGGGGGTCTGCTTGGGTGGGGGAGGGTTGGGCTAGATGACCTCCAAGGTCCCTTGCAACTCTGTCCATCTATTCTTTCTTTATATTAATTTATATTAATCTTGATTGTTTCCTGATGGCTTATTTGTACCCTGTGACAATCATTAAGTGTTTTTTAACCTCATGATTCTTGACAAATGTCTCTTTTCTTTTATGTACACTGAGAGCATATGCACCGAAGACAAATTCCTTGTGTGTCCAATCACTCTTGGCCAATAAAGAATTCTATTCTATTCTATTTTCTATTCTATACTATTCTATCCTATCCTATCCTATTATTCTATTCTATTCTATTCCTATTCTTTATTTTATTTTATTTTATTCTATTCTATCCCTATTCTATTCTCTTTATTCTATTCTATTCCTATTCTATTCTAATTCTCTTTATTCTATTCTATACTTTTCCTATTCTCTTTATTCTATTCTATTCTATTCCTATTCTTTATTTTATTTTATTCTATTCTATTCCTATTCTATTCTCTTTATTCTATTCTCTTTATTCTATTCTATTCTATTCTATTCTCTTTATTCTATTCTATTCCTATTCTATTCTTTATTCTATTCTATTCTCTTTATTCTATTCTATTCTATTCTATTCTATTCTATTCTATTATTCTATTCTATTCTATTCCTATTCTATTCTCTTTATTCTATTCTATTCCATTCCATTCCATTCCATTCCTGTTCTATTCTCTCTTTATTCCATTCCATTCCATCCATTCCATTCACGGGCATGGCTGCCTCTGCGCCAAACGAAGCCAGCCGCAGCCTTAAGTGCGGCAAGCCTCGTGATCCCGGGGAAGCCGGGGTTGCTTTGGCTCGCTCTCCCCGGGAAGCAGACAACCCACCAGCGTGGACTCCCCACGCCCCGTGAAGGCCGCCCGGTCCCCCACTGCGTAGGAGGAGAGAGTTGGAGACGGCGCGCTCTATCGTCCCCGGGACGCTTTGGGGAGAGGGAGGCGAGCAAGACGTGGCTCCTTGCTAGGTTGGCGCCTCCTCGTCATGCGTGGACTCGCACCTTGAGCAGCGCCCCCGGCCAGACGCGCACCGCGCCGTGGTTGAGCAGGTGGCGCACTGCCAGCTCCGGCTGGTGCTCCAGGCGGTAGGCGGCCACCTGCAGGGCGTTGTGGAGCGCCGTGTTGCCGCTGTAGCTCATGATGTTGACGTGGGCGCCGTGGGCCAGCAGCAGCGCCACCACGCGTGGGTTGGCGCTCTTGCAGGCCTGATGCAGCGGGCGCTGACGGTCGCGGTCGGCGGCGTTCACCCGGGCGCCGGCCTCCACCAGCTGGCGGCACACCTCGTAGTAAGCGCCCGCTGCCTGGGCGGAGTGTGCCGGGGTGCAGGCGGCGAGCAGCGGGGTCTCCCCCTCGGCGTTCTGGGCCTCCGTGTCAGCCCCGTGGCTCAGGAAGAGGCGCACGTGCTCCGGCAAGCCCAGACGAGCCGCCACGTGCAGCGGCGTGTCCCCTTCCTCCTCTGACACGCAATTCACCACCGCCCCGTGGCGCAACAGAAGGCAGGCACATCTGGAAGGGGGAGGGAGGAAAAACAGCGGGAAGGAGCGTTGGCTTACCTGATATGCTTCTTCTCGTCGTGGGAGGAGCCAGCAGTCAGGATGGGTTGTCCTCGTCCATCAGCACTAAGGACTGAGTCTTGTTTTTGTGACTGGCTCCGCCCCCTGGAACTCCCAGTCCCGACGAATCCGAAGGAAAGACTCGATACGGCAAAGACAGCTAGCGGCTCTTTCTTGCGAGCCCCCAAACTGGCAGGAACTGCGGCGGCCCCCACACCCCTACCGCAACCCCTGCAGGGCTTCTGCTCTGGCGGGGACCCGCCATTCCTTCTCGCCGGCCCCCCTCCTCCTCCCATGAGGAAAGGCCCGGCGCACGGAGTGCTCTTTGAGCCGGCAATCACAGACTCAAATCGAGGGTTGGTGACCAGTAATGAAATCCAATTTTTTAACTACCGGTTCTGTGGGCATGGCTTGGTAGGCGTGGCAGGGGAAGGATACTGCAAAAATCTCCATTCCCTTCCCCCCCCCCATTCCGGAGCCAGCCAGAAGTGGTATTTACCGCTTTCCGAATTACTCAAAATGTCTGCTACCGGTTCGTCAGAATCTGCTGGATTTCACTCCTGTTGGTGACCCCCCCCCCGAACCCTCTTGAGCATCTCCTGCCCAGCTGGAAGAAGGAGAGGGAGGGGCGCTCTTCCAAAAGGGGGAGATGACACCCCCTTTCGGCCCCCACCGTCTCCTCGGCTGAGCTGAAGAGGCGGCCGTGCGCCCATCTGCCTTTTTTACGCAACGGCCCCACCTTGTTCCCTCCCCTCCCCCCCCACGCCCAAACTCTTCGTTGCCTATGAAACTACGCTGCCTCGGAGTGGAGGTCAGTGTGTGGCACGTGCCCTAGGGCTGCGGCTGGTTCCGTACACCCGGGGCTAGCGGCCTCTCCTTCCCGTTTGCCCGCCCATACAGATTACAGATTACCAATTATTAGAGTTAGAAGTGACCTTGGTGGTCATCTAGTCCAACCCCCTCCTCGAGCAGGACACCCTGACAGAATAATAGAATGACAGAGTTAGAAGGGACCTTGGTGGTCATCTAGTCCAACCCCCTGCTCAAGCAGGAGACCCTGACAGAATCATAGAATGAGAGAGTTGGAAGGGACCCTGGAGGTCATCTAGTCCAGCCCCCTGCTCAAGCAGGAGACCCTGACAGAATCATAGAATGAGAGAGTTGGAAGGGACCCTGGAGGTCATCTAGTCCAGCCCCCTGCTCGAGCAGGAGACTCTGACAGAATCATAGAATGAGAGAGTTGGAAGGGACCTTGGTGGTCATCTAGTCCAACCCCTGCTCAAGCAGGAGACCCTGACAGAATCATAGAATGAGAGAGTTGGAAGGGACCTTGGTGGTCATCTAGTCCAACCCCCTGCTCGAGCAGGAGACCCTGACAGAATCATAGAATGAGAGAGTTGGAAGGGACCTTGTAGGTCATCTAGTCCAACCCCCTGCTCGAGCAGGAGACCCTGACAGAATCATAGAATGAGAGAGTTGGAAGGGACCTTGTAGGTCATCTAGTCCAACCCCCTGCTCGAGCAGTTGGAAGGGGCCTTGGTGGTCCTCTAGTCCAACACCCCCCCTCGCTAGGGCTCGCAAGCGGTGGCGGGAGGAACCCTGCCAGTGACACCCGGATCCAAAAGAATGCTGCAGGATTTGGCACGAGCCAGCAGATCGGACTCTTCTTGCTTCCACGGCCTTCCGGCTGCCCTGTTTTGCAACAAGCCAAAAGTGGGGTGGGGCTAGACTAGATGACCTCCAAGGTCCCTTCCAACTCTGTGATTTCTGTAATTTGGGAAGGTTCTCCTGCCTTAGCAGGGGGCTAGACTAGATGACCTCCAAGGTCCCTTCCAACTCTGTGATTTCTGTAATTCTGGGAAGCTTCTCCTGCCTGAGCAGGGGGCTGGACTAGATGACCTCCAAGGTCCCTTCCAGCTCTGTAATTCTGTAATAATCTGTAATCTTTGCCCCCCTCCTCTGCCGCATCCAGCTTCTCGGCTGTTACTCTTGCAGGGTGTCGCAAGGCAGAGCTACTCACTCGCTACTCACTCACTACTCACGGGGCTCCGGCAGAGGTGGAGCGGCTGAAATCCGCCTTCAGAGACAGCCCCGGGGTCGGCGCCGAAAGAGAGCAGCAGCCGGACGCAGTCGGTGGTGGCTGCCGCACAAGCCGCGTGCAGGGCGGTCTGCCCGCCGGGCGCCAGGTCCACCTCGGCACCGCGCAGCAGCAGGTGGCGCAAGCAGTCCAGGTAGCCGCGGCTGGCCGTGATGTGGAGTGGCGTGGTGAGCTCCTGCTCGTAGGTCAGAGACCACAGCCCTGCAGAGGGAAAGGCGGAGGGGTTAGGCGCCTGAGCAGCCATGGGGCAGCCTCTATGGGGCAGGGCTGTCTTCACGCGTGGGCCTGGTGGGCACTTGCCCCACGAGCATAGGGGCCCCGTGCTAATCCGTGTATGTTAACCCTTCAAGGCAGGGTTTCCTCTGAGGAATGACTTTGGTTCTGGAAATAATAATAATGATGATGATGATGATGATGAGGAGGAGGAGGAGGAGGAGGAGGAGGAGGAGGAGGAGGAGGAGGAGGAGGAGGAGGAGGAGGAAGAAAAGAATGAAAAAAGAAAAGAGGAGAGGAGAGGAGAGGAGAGGAGAGGAGAGGAAGAAAGGAAGGAAGGAAGGAAGGAAGAAAGAAAAAAAGAAAAGAAAAGAAAAAAAAGAAAAAAAAGAAAAAAAAAGAAAAAAAGAAAAAAGAAAAGAAAAGGAAAAAGAAAAGAAAAAAAGAAAAAAGAAAAAAAAAGAAAAAAGAAGAAAAGTAGTAGCAGTAGATGTATAAGTTAGTATAAATTAGTATACAATATATTATGCTAATATAAATTATTACATTATTACAAAGTATTATTACATTATTATAAATTATTATTATAAATTATTATTACAAATTATTATATTATTATAAATTATTATTATATTATTATAAATTATTATTATTATATTACATTATTATAACTTATTATATTATTGGAATAGACCAGGGGTCTCCAAACTCGGCCACTTTAAGACTTGTGGACTTCAACTCCCAGAATTCCCCAGTCAGCTTTCCTTTGGTGGCTGGGGAATTCTGGGAGTTGAAGTCCACAAGTCTTAAAGTGGCCGAGTTTGGAGACCCCTGGAATAGAGTGTTCCAATATTTGAGGTGCTGCTACAAAGAGGAGGGGGGGGGTCAATTTTCCAAAGCCCCTGACCTGAAGGCAGAACCCTTGTCTCATATAAATACAGCAACGGGTTTATGAGAGTTTACTGCATTTTTGTTTTCATTCGTACTAACGTGCCAATCAAATAAATGCAGGTTTAATTTTATCGACCGTTGACACGTTTTATTCCTTGTGAGGAGTTGTTCTAGGCCTCAGGGAGGGGTGGGCAAACTACGGCTCTTTGAGACCTGTGGACTTCAACTCCCAGAATTCCTGAGCCATCCATCCATCCATCCATCCATCCATCCATGCATGGCTGTCTCAGGAATTCTGGGAGTTGAAGTCCACAGGTCCTCAAAGAGCCGTAGTTTGCCTACCCCTGTAACCTAGGGGCCCCCAGTTACACTGCTTGGCCCGGGGCCCATAATGCTGGGGGGGAAACCGGCCTTCCCGGCCCCTGCTCCCTACCGCCACCACTACCCACCACCACCGCAGAAGCCCGGGAGTGGGGCCCTGGCGCGCACTCAGCTGGCGGGGGCTGGAGCGGTAGCGCTGCCACTCGTGGGGGTCTCTGGTGTGGAAGACGGAGTCGGGGCCCACGCCGCTCTCGGGGTCGCTCAGGCAGCCGAGGAGGGCGCAGCCGTCGCCCGCCAGCTGGGCCCGCCAGAAGGCCTGCGCCCCTCCTTGCGCCCTGCCCGGCCAGATGGGCTCCATCACGGCTGGCGCCTCCTTCCCCGGAGGGCGGGAGACCTGGGCTGGCCCGCGGGGAAGGGCAACGGCTGGGCCCGCAGGAGCGGTGGTGGTGGGGGGTGGGGGTGGTGGGCTTCTGGGCCTCTCAGCCTCTCCGGACAACCCTGGAGCACACACACACACACACACACACACACCGGAAGGCGCCGTCTGGAAGGTCCCATAGGAATGGGCGCCTTAAAATGTATAGAAGTTTATATATGACACACACACACACACACCCCGTAGCGCTTATCCGCCCCCCCCCCCATGCTGGGTTCACACAACCCGGGAAAGCTCAGCTAGTGTGAATCTTTTTTTTGGGGGGGGGGGAACGCAAGCATTTTGGGGGCCGCCCTTGGTCTGTTCCCTTTGGTGCGTCAACCAAGTAAATAGCTTTTATGACGTTGGATAGAAAGGTTACTAAAAGCCATTTCCTCTGAGGAATCACTTTGGTTCTGGAATAATTAATACTAATATTAATATTAATAATAATAATATTAATAATAATAATAATATTAATAATAATAATAATATTAATAATAATAATAATAATAATAATAATAATAATAATAATAATAATAATAATAATAATAATAATAATAATAATAATAATAATAATAGGAGGAGGAGGGAGAAGGAGGGAGAAGGAGGAGGATGAAGAAGAGGAGGGAGAGGGAGATGAAGAAGAGGAGGAAAGAAGAAGAAGAAGAGGGAGAGAGAAAGAGGAGAAGGAGGAGGAGGAAAGAAGAAGAAGAAGAGAGTGAGGGAGAAGACGAAGAGGAGGGAGGAAGATGAAGAAGAAGGAGAGGGAGAAGAGGAGGAGGAAAGAAGAGGGAGAAGGAGGAGGATAAGGGAGAGGGAGAGGGAGAAGAGGAGGAGGAGGAGGAAAGAAGAAGAGGGAGGAGGAGGGAGAGGGAGAAGAAGAGGGAGGGAGAGGGAGAAAGAGGAGGATGAAAGAAGAGGAGGGAGAGGAAGAAGAAGAGGAGGAAAGGAGGAGGAAAAAAGTAGTAGTAGTATAAGTATAATTGGTATAAAATATATTATGCTAATATAAATTATTACATTATTATAAAATATAAATTATATTAAACATTATTATTAAATTAATTAAATTAAATTAAATTAAATTAAATTAAATTAAATTAAATTAAATTAAATTAAATTAAATTAAATTAAATTAAATTAAATTAAATTAAATTAAATTAAATGGATTTGTATGCCGCCCAACTCCCAGGGGACAAATTATTATATTTTTATAAATTATTATATTATTGGAATAGAGTATTCCAATATTTGAGGGGCTGCTACAAAGAGGAGGGGGGGTCAATTTTCCAATGCCCCAAGAAGGCAGGAGCAGAAACAACCAAGATGGAAACTGAACCAAGCCACCTGGAATGAAGGAGAAACTCTTGCTAACAGGGAGGACAACGAACCAGTGGAACTGCTTGCCACTAGAGACAGTTGTGGGCACTTCGTCGCTGGAGGCTTTTAAGTAAAGAGAATGGACCACCGCTTGTCTGGAACAGTATGGAGTCTCCCGCTCGAGCAGAGGATCGGACTGCTAGATGACCTCCAAGGTCCCCTTCCAGCTCTAAATTCTGATTTGGATTCTTTCCACAGAATTTGGCCTCCTTTGGCCTAAGGAGCTTACTTTTAAAACAATACACTTATTTTAAAGATGTGTTGACACTTGGCCTCAAGGTGTGCGCCTCCCCTCTCCCCTGAAATGGAGCCTATTTTGCCCCCAGTGGAGAGCCCTGGCAGCTGTTGGCAGGGCTCTCCACTGGACAGGAGAGGGCCCACTCCCACAGGACCCTCCCCTTCCTGGAAGCAGCCAGGGGAACCCCTGAAGTGGGACAACTCACTTCCTTCCGGGGCCACTCCAGCTGGGCATCCTAGCAAGCCCCTCCCTCCAGGTGGAGAGGGGGGGAGCAGGTTAGTATGTCTGTGGCAGGTCTAGGACAATCCGCCCCGGCCAACTCATCGCAGGACAAGAGTTACCGTATTTTTGGGAGTATAAGACGCACCTTTTTCGCCCCCTAAAAGAGGCTGAAAATTGGGGTGCGTCTTATACTCCGAATGTAGCTTTTTCGAACCATTTGTCTGAAGTAGTGTAGGGTTTCTGCCTAAGCAGGGGGTTGGACTAGAAGACCTCCAAGGTCCCTTCCAACTCTCCTCCTCCTCCTCCTCCTCCTCCTCCTCCTCCTCCTCCTCCTCCTCCTCCTCCTCCTCCTCCTCTTCTTCTTCTTCTTCTTCTTCTTCTTCTTCTTCTTCTTCTTCTTCTTCTTCTTCTTCTTCCCCTTCTTCTTCTTCCTCTTCTTCCTCTTCTTCTTCTTCTTCTTCTTCTTCCCCTTCTTCTTCCCCTTCATCTTCATCTTCATCTTCCCCTTCCTCTTCTTCTTCTTCTTCTTCTTCTTCTTCTTCTTCTTCTTCTTCTTCTTCTTCTTCTTCTTCTTCTTCTTCTTCTTCATCATCATCATCTTCCCCTTCTTCTTCTTCTTCTATCTTCCCGGCTCTTCCCAGCTTCCAGGCTTTTTCATTGCTACTCTCTCCAAAGGAGGTTTTTACCAGCCCTAACCAGGGGATAAAATAATGTGCTGAAGCTGACCAGACTAAGGACGCTAGCCAGATGAATACCTGGTAGGCAGATTCCCCCCCCCCCTATTTTCCTCCCCCAAAACTAAGGTGCGTCTTATACTCCAAAAATGTGATACATTAATGTTCAAGATCTGTAGAGATTCTCAGTCCTCCGGGTCATGGTTGTCCCCAAAAGCGCTTTTTTTCAGGCAGCCACCGGACTTTCTGGTTTTTTTCTTTTTGAAGATATTTCGCTTCTCCTCCCAGAAGCTTCTTCGGCTCTGACGGGATAGCTAGGTCCTGTCAGCCAAACAATGTCTGTTGACGGGACCAAGGGGGAGAGCCTTCTCTGTGGGGGCTCCGGCTCTCTGGAACCAACTACCCCCAGAGATCCAAACTATTCCCACCTTGCTGGCCTTCTGGAAAGCCATTAAGACATGGATCTTCCTGCAGGCGGGGTGAAAAACAGATCTTACTTCCCCCATGGATGATTGGTTGTTGTTTTTTAACTTTTGTACTTTTTAAATTGTTTTATTATACTCTATACATATAAACTTTATTATTATTATTATTATTATTATTATTATTATTATTATTATTATTATTATTATTATTATTATTATTATTATTATTATTATTATTATTATTATTATTATTATTATTATTATTATTTTGAATAATTCAATTGAAGCGTTCAAACTGTCCCATGGCAACTTGGCTTTGCCAAGAGTCATCCGCGGGGGCCGGGATTTACAGATTACAGATGAACAGAGTTGGAAGGGACCTTGGAGGTCATCTAGTCCAACCCCGCCCAAGCAGGAGACCCGACACCATTTTTGACAGATGGCAGACAGATTTCAGCCTGCCCCCCCCCCCGGGATACTTCATCCAGTTTGGCAGCCAGTTCGGGCGTCCCGCCATGCAGGGGGTCTCCGAGCTTTCCCTCCTGCTCTTACCCCATTTCTGACTGGTCCAGCGCAGGTCCGGACCCTCGGCGCGGATGAGCAGGTTGACCGTGGACCGTTCGGAGAAGTGCCGCTGCACCTCAGCCAAGTTCCCGGTGTAGAGGGCGTTCTGCACCACGGGGTCCTGGCACTCCAGGGGACCCTCGTGGGCCCTCCTGCTCGGCAGGGTCCTGGCCATCTCGGCGCCCTCCCCCCTGCCAGGCCTCGGCTCCTCCCTCAGCTCCTCCTGGAAGGCCTTCCTGGAAGGGCCGGAGAAGGAGGGGCAGCGTGCCATGGCCCTCCTGGAGGAACCGGGCGGCCTCCAGCAAGCAGCCACCCAGTGAAGTCTCTCCTTGCGCCCTGACGCAGCCCCTATAAATAGCTTTTTTTTTGTTGGCAGCCGCAATTGGATCATCTGCCGGTGGGTCACGGCTTCCCAAAATATCTTCCATTTGTGTGCCAAGGCAGCCCGGGTTCCGTGCCAAGTCTGGCCCTCTGGCAGTGAGAGCCGCCCAACCCGTGGAACAGCAGTTGCCCTTCGGAAGTTGTGGGAGGCTTTCAAGAAGGGACTGGACTGCCCTCTGTCAGAAATGGTGAGAGAGGGCCGTGATGGCGAACCTATGGCACGCGTGCCACACAGAGCCATATCGGTGGGCACGCGAGCTCAGGTGCGGCGTGCACGCGTGCGCTGGCCACGCATGCACACCGGACCTGAGCTCGCGTGCCCTCCGATATGGCTCTGTGTGCTTTTAGGGCCTTCTGAATGGAATAGAATAACAGAGTTGGAAGGGACCTTGGAGGTCTTCTAGTCCAACCCCCTGCTTAGGCAGGAAACCCTACACTACGGGAAACAGCCTGTTTTCAGCCTCCGGAGGGGGTGGGGAAGGCCGTTTTCGCCCTCCCCAGGCTCCTAGAAAGGCTCTGGAGCTTGGGGAGAGCGGAAAAAACGGGCCTTCCGGTCCAACCAGAAGTCGGCAAACGGTTTTTGCTGGCAGAGAAGGAGTGGGTTCCTCCCGGTTCCGGCCGGATCACCCAAACGATAGCGACCCGCTGGTAATGTCACTGTCGGTGCTGTTCTGTGCGCGCCGCCATTTTTCTTTTGGCTTTTTTTTTTGGCGAATTTTTCCCCTTCCGCTGCTTTAAAAGGGCCCGCCCGCCCGCGAGTTAATATTGACCTTTATTCCTTCGCCCGAAGCACAGCTGTGTTTCGGGCTCATTTCTGATTCTGCGCATGCGCGGAAGCCAAATTGCACGAGGGGACGCACGCGCTCGAAACATCGCAATGCGAACCGGTGGCAAAGGTAAATGGAACCTCAGCCCCGTGGCAGAGGGCTGGCGAAACAAACTAAAAACAAAAGGAGAAATGTTTTTTTCCCCTTTTTTCGCATTTGAGCTTGCAAGAAGGGAGAGGAAGGGGAAAGAGGGGAAAAGACCGAGAAAAAGAAGGGAAGGCGGGAAGAGAGCAAGGAAGGGAAAAGAAGGAAAGAGGCAAAGGAAGAAGAAAGGAGAAGGAAGAGGGAAGGAAAAAGAAGGAAGGAAGGAAAGGAGGGAAGGAAAGGAGGGAGGGAAGGAAGGAAGGAAGGAAGGAAGGAAGGAAGGAAGGAAGGAAGGAAGGAAGGAAGGAAGGAAGGAAGGGAGATAATAATGAGAGGGAGGGAGGGTCTGAGGGAAGTCCTGCCTTAGCACTTGGCCACCACAGGTGCCCCTGACAAGAGTGTTGTTGAGCTGGCCACACCCCCTGCCACGCCCCCTCGCTCCCCCTCCAGGTCAAACACAACCCTGATGCGGCCCTCAATGAAATTGAGTTTTACACCCCTGCACCAGGGCTGGGTTCTACTTACATTCCGTACCGGTCCGCATCGCGTCGGAAGTGTGCATTTTGCTCGCGCGCAAACAATCCCCTATGGATGCACAGAAGCCTATTCTATTCTATATTTTGAATTCTATTCTATTCTGTTATTATTCTATTCTATTCTGAATTCTATTCTATTCTATATTTTGAATTCTATTCTACTCTGTTATTATTCTATTCTATTCTGAATTCTATTCTATTCTATATTTTGAATTCTATTCTATTCTGTTATTCTATTCTATTCTGTTATTATTCTATTCTATTCTGAATTCTATTATTCTATTCTATTCTATTCTCCATTTTGAATTCTATTCTATTCTGTTTTTATTCTATTCTATTCTGAATTCTATTCTATTCTATATTTTGAATTCTATTCTATTCTGTTATTCTATTCTATTCTGTTCTCTATTTTGAATTGTATTCTAATTCTATTCATTATCTGGGTCCTCCTTTTACCGACCTTGGAAGGACGGAAGGCTGAGTCAACTTTGAGCTGCTCAGGATCGAACTCCTGGCAGTGGACAGAGTCAGCCTGCAATGCTGCGTGACTCTAACCCCTGCGCCACCTGGTGCATCCACTGCTTAGTGCAGGGATTCCCCGACCTGTGGGCCACGACCCACTACCAGGCCGCGGCTTTTTCACAACCGGGCCATACGAGTGCAAGTGTCTAGGGCGCTGGGGCCCTACTCGCACGAGCGCTTGTGACCCCCACTCACCTAATGGGCGCTCGCACGCACACACCTGCCTCTCCCACAAAACCATCCCCATTTCCCTCCCTCCCGGCTCCGGGCCACCAACCTGGAAAGGTTGGGAACTCTGCCCTTACAGCATCCACATTTGTCGATGACGCATTTTTCCTACAATATTCCCATTGGCTATTGTGTGGTGCGGTGGCCTAGAGGTGGAACCTCTCGCCTCGCAATCGGGAGGCTGTGAGTTCGATCCTAGGCGGAGGCAGATATTTCTCGCTCTGGGCGCAAGGAGGATATATATCTGCCGAACAAAACTCCGCATTGGGGACAGGAAGGGCATCCGGCCAGTAAACACAGCACTGGCCCAGACTCCACCCTGCAAGGGATTATGGGGTCGTTAAAAGATGTTTTCGCAGTTTGGCGTATCTTTGTATCGTCTATATTACTATATCTCATTATTCCTTGAACTTATTTATATTAACGTATTTCTTAATTCTTATTTGTTATTTTCTTTGCCTTTTAACATCCAATCCAACTCTATCCATCTTCTCATATTCTATATACATTAATAATTACTTAGATTTATTTTTGTGTTCTAACCAATTGTACCATTTCATCCATATTTTGTAAAACTCTGTTTCCTCTTTATCCTGTATTTCCAACGTTAATTTGTTCATTTCTGCACATTCTAATATTTTTGTTATTATCATTGGGCTCGGAGGGATTATTTCCGCTTTCCAGTGTTGGGCATACGTTATCCTAGCTCGCAGTTATTATGTGTAAAATGAGATATTGATAGTCAGAATAGTTCCGGTTTTAATTTCATTTTATTTTTTGTACAATTTCATTTATCCATCCCTGGATTTTCTTCCAATATTTCTTTGCCTCTGGGCAGGTCCACCACATGTGGTAGTATGTCCCCAGTTCTTGCTTACATTTCCAACACTTTGCAGATATGTTTCGAAGAGAATTTCTGATGTCGTCTTGTGGGCTGCTAATAAAGTTTGACTTGCTTTCTTTTACAAAGTCTCTCTCTCTCTCTCTCTCTCTCTCTCTCTGTCAGGCAGTGATTTTATATTGCCTGTTACATGTATATGCAGGGAAGCTGCATCCCTATCAAATATAATGGTTTATTCCTGAGCACGTGATTAATATGTTCCTAGTACGCATGTGTACATTCCTTTCTTTGTTCCTTCTTTTTCCAGCTTCTGTAAGGAGCAAGACCTGTTTTATAGCCAGGATGTGATTTATTTGTTTTTGTACCGAAATAAATATTTTATACTTTAGTATTTAAACTGCGGTTTTCTTTCTATAATGTCAGAGTTTCAGGAAAAGATCTATTTCGCCTCTGATGAGAGTAATTCTTATCTAACATGGTAGCAGAGGATGGTTCTGGATCTTAATTAATTCTAACACACACTCTCTCTCTCTCTCGGATGATGGTTTATGCAGTGGAGCAACTGACAAGAGCCACCCTGTTAGGGAAGGGAGGGGGGCTAACCGCATTTCTCCCCCCCCCCATCCCTTACGTCAGTCAATTGTAGTTTGTGTTCCACCGCTCGGCAGTCTCTAAATCCAATGAATTCAGTTCAGTTAGACCAGGGGTGTCAAACTCAAGGCCTGGATGCGGCCTGCAGGGTGCTTAGATCTGGCCCATGGGGGCCGCCCTGGAAATGGCAAAGGACCAGCCCGCGGCAGGGTACTCAGGCCGCCACAGGCGCCCCCGACATGAGTGACATTGAGCTGGCCACGCCCCCTGCCCCCTCCCACCACTGAGGTCAAATACAACCCTGATGCGGCCCTCCATGAAATCAAGTTGGACACCTCTTGAGTTGGACGGAGAAGTCTCTCAACTTCTCCCCCTCCCCAACTGAAACCATGGGGAAATGGTACCCCGCTCCCTCAAAACTCTCAGATTTAAAGAGAAAGGAACAAGCAAGAGGGAAATTTGGTGCGGACGAGTCCGGCGCCCTTCGGGGGGGGCTCCGTCGTGTCACCCTTCCCCCACCCCCCACTTTTCCTAGACTTTTTCAGCATTGAAATCGATCGCCCGTCCCCCTTCTTCCAACATTCCCGGGGTCTCCTCCGGGCCCACCGCAGCTGTCCAGGAAACAACGTCCAGTCCCGTGGGAGCCGACGGCGGAGGTCTCTCTTCCGCACGTCAGGGCAAAAGACGGGCTCCAAAGCTGCCCCAAGCAGGCTTCCCCCTAGCTCGCCTTTGGGGCAGGGGGCTTCTTGTGGCAGGGCAGAAAGACCCCTTGCTGTTTGGAAGGTCGCGCCAGGCGTTACAATGACCTCTTGGAAGGGGGGGCGCACCGGCTGCAGCCCTTCCTGTGCCTTCCTAGAGTGGGCACGGCCACTGGGAAGGCAGGACTCGGGCTCCCCTGAGGTGGCACCTCTTCGAGGACAGGGACCCCATTTCTGAGGAGGGGGAACGGGGCCCAGCTAGGAGGAGCAGGCCAGAGGTTAATTCCTGGGTGAATTGATCCTTCCGCTGGTAACAAGGGGCAGAATCCAGAATTTCCCAGCTAAGAACTGGCAGTGCCAGACAGACTCTTCTGGAGTCCCTGCCGGTGGGGCTGTGTGCCAGGGGAAAACTGTTGCCCGGGACCCCCCTTCCCGCGGGCTGGGCAGCTGCAGAGGGCAACGCTTGGGTGTGTCAGGCCCCCAAAGCCTCCACCTTTGAGGGCCTGATGGGCAGTGGGGGAGAAAGGCTTCCGAGGATCCCAATGGAGAGGGGGCTCGGATTCGGGGCCGGCTCGGAGTTGGATGGGGCTCCGGTGAAGGGTTTTCTTGGCACCACCCAAAGGGTGGGTAAGGACTGCTCGCGAGGCCCACGCACACCATCCTCACCTGCCCGTTGCCAGCCAACCCAGGGGTGGGTTCCTCCCGGTTCAGACCAGATCGCCCGAACCGGTAGTGACCCACTGGTGATGTTATTGTCAGTGCTGTTCTGTGCGCGCCACCATCTTTTTTTCGGATTTTGTGTGAATGTTTCCCCTTCCGGGGCTTGAAAAAGGGGCCCACCCGCCCACGGGTGAATTCTGACCTTTATTTCTTCACCTGAAGCACAGCTGATGAGCTCCTCAGCTGTGTTTCGGGCTCATTCCTGCTTCTGAGCATGCGCGGAAGCCAAATCGCAGGAGGGGACATCGCGATGCGAACTGGTGGCACCCACCCCTGGTGGAACCCACCCCTGACGGACGGTCCCTGCAGCCGGGCCCTGGTCCTGCCCACACACAGCCTGGCAGGGGTTAGTGGGTCCCGCGAATCCCCCCACCAGCCAGGCCTCCTGTCCAGTAGCCGTGAGTGGGTCTGGCGGGAAGCGGGGAGGCCGGATCGAGTCTATGGGCTCCCTGTGTGCCCTTGGCTGCTTGGCCGCCCCCGCTTCCCTTAGGGGCCCCCTCCCCTACCAAAGCAGGATCTGCTCCATTGCGCCTGCCTGGATCTTGGGAGAAAGGCGACCCCCCCATCAATGGGCTATGGGTCACAACAAGCAGGGGACTTAACTGGCAGGCTACCTCCCCCTCCCCATTTCTGTATGAACTACCCTCCCCCCCCTTTCACCCAAATCCAGGCGGGGCCAAGAGATTTGGTGGCTTTGCGGTCGAGCCACAAGGGGGAAGTGGCGGGTTTTGGGTGGGGGTGGATGGTAACCAGTGGAGAGCAATTCCTTTCTTCCCACCCCTCTACCCTCCATGCCCCCTCGGCTCAAGGTGGCCGTGAGGCCATCGGCTTTTTGGACTCCCCAAGAGCCCCCCTTCCCCCCCAACAAAGCCACTGCAGCAGCAGCAGGGACAGAGGCAGGGCTGGGTTCCTTGTCCTGGGCACTGTGCCAGGGTCATTCTTAATGTAACACACCCGCAGAGACCCCTCTGCCCTCCGCAGAATTGTGCCCGCGTGGTCGCCAGGCGGAGGCTTCACTTCTTCTGCCCTGGCTTCTTCTGGGCCTCAGCCGCCAGCAGATTCTCCTCCTCCAGCTTCCTTCTGCCCAGCGGAGTTTTCTCGTACCACTCCTGTTGGGAGACACCAAACGGGCACACCTTCACCCACCGTGCGGCTGGACGGGCCCCTCTTGACCTCACCGGCTGCCGTCTCTGCCCTGTGAGGGGGGGAAGGCTGCTGCTGCCTGTCGTGGTCCATCAGCAGCCAGCGGAGCTGTCAGCAGATTCGGACAGTGAGGAGGTTGGGGAGGAATATGGCCCAGTCCTGGAGTCTGGGGAAGACTCTGACGAGTGCTCTGTGTCCGAGGCAGAGATGGGGCCAGGGCCGTCTGACAGTTATCAGCTGCCTTCGGAATCAGACATCAGTGAGGCAGACGAACAGCTGGAGCCTGTTCCCAGTGTGCGCAGGCGCAGAGCTGCCAGACGAAGGGAACAGCTGAGGGTCGACTTGGGAGTAAGGCCACAGGTGGACGATGAAGGGCCCCTCCCATAGGGAATAAAAGAGGAGCGAACAGGGAGAGGAGTTTGCAGGAGATGATTAGTTCGCTTAAGTGGTTCGTGACTCTCCGAGACTCCTTGCCAAGTTTTGAAGATATCGGCCTGGCAGCTCTCCAAGCCAGATAAGGTGAGAAGAATTCTGAGAAGAATTCCCAGTCACTTCATAAAAAGGGTTTTTTTTGTCGCGACAAGGAGTCTGCTTCGTGGTTTGTGGAATCCTAGGTCAGAACACTGCCAGCTTTATACAGGTGAACAGGGTGAGGAACCCCCCTGGTCTGCCCCCCCGTACCCTGACTTTTGCTTTAAGGGGAGGAGAGGCTGGCGGAGAAATTAGGAAGGCAACAGTGACCCCCTCTGGTGGGTGGGGTGGGCGGCTGAAGCGGGCCATGAAGAAGACCAGGCAGACACAGTTCCAAGGAGCTCTTTCATCTGGGTCCTCATTTTACCGACTTTGGAAGGACGGAAGGCTGAGTCGACTTTGAGCCGGCCAGGATCGAACAGCCGGCCGTCAGCAGAGTCAGCTTGCAATGCTGCGCTGTAACAGCCCCCCCCCCCGGATAATGCTTCCCTTTAAGGAAAGGCCCACGGAGGCAGAGGGGGAGGGGGTACCTGCAGCAGCTCCATCTCCTCGGGGTAGATGGGGTCCCCCCTGCCCAGCGTCTGCAGGAACTCCGCGGCCAAGAGGGGCTTCTTGGGCAGCTGCAAGAGACGCCGCTCGGTCAGCACCAGCTTCACGGCCTGCGCAAGGCTGCCTTGGCTGTAGCCGTCCGACACTTTCGCCAGGGCGCTCAGGTCCAGGTTGTTGGTGACCTCCCCGCCGTGCCTGTGGATCAGCCATTGCCACGTCACTGCGGAGGGCGAGGGGAGGGAGGGGGTGAAAGGGGGGCGATGCTGCGGTCTCCCAAGCACCCTGGTCCCGGGGTGGGGTGGGGATTCTGCAAGGAGGAGGAGGAGGAGGAGGAGGGATCCTGGGGGATCTCTGAGCCAGGTGGTTTTCTTGCAGACGTTTCATGACCCATCTAAGTAACATCATCAGTGATAGAAAGAGAGACTTCTTGGAAAGGGTGGGATCCAAACAGGGATTGAGCTCTGCATTCCATCCAGCCACCAACGGGGCAGCTGAGAGAGCCAACGCGGTGGTAGAAAGGTACCTGCATTGTTACGTAAACCATCAACAAACGGATTGGGTCGACCTACTCCCATTTGCAGAGGTGGCGTACAATGACGCAGTACACACTAGTACCGGCTTTACCCCGTTTGAGGTGGAGGAGAGGGGGAGGAACAGGAGGAAGGGGAGGGGGAAGGAAGGGGAGGGGGAGGAGGCAGCCAGAAGGCCTCCCCCATGCATCCCGCAGTCCCTCTCCTGCCCCTTTCCAGAGGGCTCCCCACACGGCCACCACCCCTACCAGCACAGGCGTGGCCCCTTTCTCCCCCCCTCACCGTAGCGAGCACCGTAGTCCGGCGGGGGGACGAACAGGACCTTCTCGTAGGCCTTGCAGAGGGCCTTGGGGTCGGCCAGATAAGGCCTGCTGGTGGTGCCCATGAGCAGCACGCGGTCCTCGGCCCTCAGCAGCTTCAGGGCTCTGGGCAGGTCCCTCTTCAGCCGTCTGGGATCCAGCTGTGGGCGGGAGACATCCCCACCCCACCCACCCCGGATCAGGATCCAGCCAGGAGCTCCCAGGATGGGTCAGCGGCCAGGACCAAATTCGGCCGACAGGGAGCTGGGAACTGACATTTCTAAGCACGGCCCTCTGCCAGCTGCCAGCCAAGGGCCTCTTGGGCAGCCAGAGGAAAATCAATCCGAGTAGACCTGGAAGGGACCTTGGAGGTCATCTAGTCCAACCCCCTGCTCAAATGGGAGACCCTGAC
Source organism: Diadophis punctatus similis (assembly GCA_023053685.1). Taxonomy (NCBI): domain Eukaryota; kingdom Metazoa; phylum Chordata; class Lepidosauria; order Squamata; family Dipsadidae; genus Diadophis; species Diadophis punctatus. The sequence continues at coordinate 2,775,664 of JALIGW010000065.1, forward strand.
AGAATGACAGAACGACACAGTTGGAAGGGACCCTGGAGGTCATCTAGTCTGACCCCCTGCTAGAGCAGGAGACCCCGGACCACATCGGTGGAAGAGGCAAGGCCCCCTCCCTCCCCGGCCCCACTCACCTCCTTCTCCTCTTTGGGGATCTTCTTGTAAAACATCTTCTCCGCACCTCCGACCCAGATCACGGAGGGATGCAAAGCGCGGGCCACCTGTGCTCCGGGAAGGGAGGGGGAAAGGAAGTCAGAAGAAGAAGAAGCAGGAGTCTGGGGCCACAGCCAAGGTTGGGAGAGTTTCAGGGGGGCAGGTTGAAAAGAAGAGGCCCCCCTCTCTCTTTCCTCTCTCTGGAGGAGGCTGCAGGGTGGGGAGAGGTGGAAGGAAGGAAGGAAGGAGGGAGGGAGGGAGGGAGGAGGGAGGGAGGGAGGGACAGAGGGAGGGAAGGGAGGGAGGGAGGGACAGAGGGAGGGAAGGGAGGGAGGGAGGAAAGGTGGGAAGGAAGGAGGGAGGGAGGGAAGGCAGGCAGGCAGGCTCTGTCTGGCCAGTAGTCATGGCTCTGCCTCGCTTGCTCCCTCCAGACTGTCCCAGAATTCGGGAGGGTGGGTGGTGGGACGGGGAAAGGCCAGAGGGTGAGACTGGGACCATGGAGGCTCTGGGGGCCCTCCGGCCGCTCTTCCCCAGCCAGCCTCTCCAGCACCAGAAAAGAGGGGAGACCCCCCCTCCCCCTCCCTCCTTGGTGAGGGGCATTTCCCTGCCACTCACAAGGGGTTCTGGCTTTTCCCTCCAAGCCGCCCCCCCCGCCTCCCCCTGGCCTCTCTACCTTGAACACCAGGTGGATGAGCATCTGGAGGCCGGCCTTGCCCGGATATTTGTCGGCCAGGTTGTCCGGCGAAAGGTCGAAAAGATTGGCCCCTGTCTCAGTGCAGACGGCGTGGACCAGCATCGTCTTCCCTGTGCCTGGAGGGCCGGCCAGGAGGATGGACGTCACCTGGGGGGCCAATTCATGCACGGTCTGGGAACCTGGCGGAGGGAGGGAGAGAGAGAGGGAGAGGAGAGAAAGAGACGGGAGAGGAGAGGAGAAAGAGGACAAAGAGAGAAAGAAGCAGAGAGGAGGGAGAGAGGGAGGAGGGAGAGGAGAGGAGAGGTGAGAAGGAGAAGAGACAGAGAGGAAAAAGGGAGAAAGAAGCAGAGGAGGGAGCGAGAGAGAGAGAGCGACAGAGACAGGAGAGAGAAAGAGAAGGAGAGGAGAGAGGTGAGGAGGAGAAAGGACAAAGGGAGAGAAGCAGAGAAAGGGAGAGAAGCAGAGAAAGGGAGAGAGAAGGAGAGGAGAAAGGACAAAGGGAGAAAGAAGCAGACAGGAGGGAGAGATAGAGGGAGCAAGAGACAGAAGAGAGAAAGAGAAGGCGGAGAGAGGTGAGAAGGAGGAGAAAGAGGACAAAGGAAGCAGAGAGAGGAGGAGAGAGGGAGAGAAAGAGGAGAAAGGGAGAAAGAAGGAGGGAGGGAGGGAGGGAGACAGGAGAAAGGGAGAAAGGAGGGAGAGGGAGGGAGACAGGAGAGAGAGAGAAGGTGAGGAGAGAGAGGTGTGAAGGAGAAGACAGAGGAGAGAGAGGGAGAGAGAGAGGAAGGTTGGAGTAAGACAGGGCCCCAAAGGCACCAGGCTGACCCCAGGCCTGAGGCCGGAGGGAAGGTTGCTGGCTTACCCAGAGGAAGGATAGCATAGAGGACAATGTTTTGCCGGACATCCAGCATGGAGGGAACGGGCTCAATGTCCTTCTGCCGCAAGAAAGTTCCCAGGTAGCAGAAGTCCCCTGCAGGGAAAGCCGATGCTGAGTGCAGAAGGCTGGCTGGAGGTTCTTCTGAAGGGCTCCGATACAGGGGACTGAGGGCTGGCAGGGGTCTCAAACGAGGAAGGCCAGCTAAGCTGCCGGTCACCAACAGGAACTGTGCCGGGCTGAGTCTAAACGGGGTGAGGAGCGGGGTGGGTGATGGGGAGGAGCTGGGCATCCCACAGGGCAGCTAGGCAGCCTTCCATAGGGGCTGGAGGGGTTTCAGGTTTCTGGGGAATCTCGCCCCGTACGACTGACTTTCTGTGCCACCGGATTCAGACTTTCACAGAACGAGCGAGGTTTCCACAGAGCGACAAAGGAGCAGGAAGTTCACAGACGTGCATGCAAAGCAGGCTAAGAACTGAAACTGAAATCCAGGGCAGAAAGAATTTGGGAGCAATGCCAAGCACTGGGCAAAGGGTCCTTCTCCTCACTGCCCTTCCCTTGCAGGGCCCCCCCAGGAAAAGGGCCCTCTTGGTGGCATCCAGAGGGCTGCTGGTTGGGGCCTCCCCGGCACCATGGGGAGAGGCCATCCTTCCTTTCCTTGAAACAAAAGACCGCTGGGGTGGACCTGCTGGAGTCCCCCTGCCCCGGGCTGCCCTTGAGCCTCCACCCTCTGCAGCAGTGCCTCCCCCCACCCTTCAGAGGGCTTAGGCCTGGCTGAGGATGGCAGGGTTCGTGCGCTCAATGCCTCCCCACGGTTCAGGGTGTTGGGCAACCTGGGACAGCCGGAAACCTTAACCTGGATTGTTCAGCATAGGTGACGATTTGTTCAACCGGGATGAGGGTGCTGCCTGAGCCCTCATGCGCACCCAGGTGGCTCCACAGAGGGGGTGGGGAGGGGGACATTGGCCAAAAACAAAAAAAACCCAGGACGAAGAAGCCTTCTCTGCCATCTGAGCTCAGGTTCCTGTCTGGGGCGACTGGCATTCTGGCCGCTGAGTGGCGAGGCAAAGGGTGGGAGTTTACAAGGACAACATCTGAAGCGGACATCATCATGGGAAGTGCGCTTGATGGACAGCCAGCACCCCTAAGCATCAGAACCAAGCTGTCAGCGTGTATGAGAGTTCATGACTGGGAAGACATGGTAACAAGGTCAGCCAGTGAATAGGCATAGCAACTCAGTCAGACAATGAGGGCTGTTTGGAAACTGAAACAGTCTGGAGCCTGGGTGTGGCTTAGCTACTAAACTGGCCTGCTGAATTGAAACGGAAACTCATCTCTGCTGTTCTCTCCTCGGCCTGTGTTTTGCTTGTAACTATCACTACTTTGGAGAATCTGAGGGGGGAAGGGACGTGGCCAACGTCCCAGCGGCACGGAGTTCCCCGCGCTCCATGGGAAATTCCGAATCCCAGCTGCTTGGAGACCTGGAACCAATCGGTACCAGGTCAGATCCGCCCTGTAGGGGTGGTGAAAAAGAGAGGCACCTGTCGGTGGGCTGGGGGGGGTTGGCAAATCCGCCAGGGAGCTGTCACCAGCCTTTCGGCCAGCAGCTGAGGAAGACGACTCTGTCGTCATTAGCTGGGACGGCCAGCTAATTGATTGATTGAAGAGATTGTGGATTGCCTGGGTGACAAGATCTAAGCATATGTGCTTGAGAGAGGTGAAGAGGTACCGAAGCTGGTGAGTGTTTGGCCGATATAACGATTAAAAGAAGAAAATTAAAACTCAAAGGGGAACAAAAGAGGCTTCAAAATGGAGGGAGCGGCTATCTAGCCATTTGAAAAACCATAGAGAGACTTAAAGGAACAGGATTAAAAGCCCGAATTTGAGGACGTTTTATATAACAGACTTGGTGGAATTTAAAGTGCTGGAAAAACAAGAAGTTGAAGAAAACATCCAGCCAAGAGGTACTCCAGCTTCTACCATGGAGGGGGGGCTTCAGGGAAGTCCCCATGGACACCCCCCCCAAGCCCCCAGGCAGGCAGCTGAACCAGCGAGGATGAGAAATGAGGAGGACGTGGCCGCGGCGCCCATGTTCCACAACCTCCGCTTTGGGTCAGCTGCCGAGCGAGAGAACTTTACAGGCTGCTTCCTGCCAAGGTTCTCAACCTCCGGGTTGGGGTGGGGGCTTCCAACCAGGAGAGGGATGGGGATGGCCACTGACCTGAGTAATCAGTCATCTGCACCTTCGGGCACTTCTTGATGATGCCTTCGAACACCAGTTCTTCGTAGAGAGAATCGATGGTCCTGGAGGAGAAACGAGAGGGCCCTCGGTTGCTGCCGCAGCCTCGGACTGCCCCCCCCAGCTGAAGGAGGTGGGGAAGGACCCCAGGGTGAAGAGAGGGCCTGAGCAAGGGGACCCCTACGCTCAGCCCAACAAAGAACCGCTGGGGGGGAGTCAACCCGAGTCAAGCACAGTGTCAGGCCGAAGCCAGATTTTATTAGAGATTTTGGCCTGCCACACTTGATGCTTTAGAATGGGTTCTTGCTGTGGGAATTTGGGAGGGGCTGTTGCAGGAGCGATGTAGACATGCAGCCATAAGAAATTCCTTTTAGGCTTTCAAGGTCATCCTTTGTCCGGCACCTGGCCGGAAGCTGAGGGGAGAGAACGGACATGTTGGCAGAAGACCGAATGGTCGACGTGATGAACTTGTGGGTGTGGGGACAAGGGAATGAACTTTAAATTGGGTGGAGAAACCCTGGTGGCTTCAGATTCGGGTTTCTCACAGACGTGCCAACATGGCTCTGATAATAAATTGGGACTTTGAGGAATGCCTTGCATCGGACTCTGATTTAGTTCTGGATGCTATTTGGAACCCTGGCTCTAAACGGAGGTAGCTGGAACAGGGGTGGAAGTGAGTGTGCTCTGACGTCACATTCGATTTTTGAATCTACTGCGGAAGGCTTTGCGCATGTGCAGAGGGTTAAAACCAGGACGTAACCGATGTCCGGGCAGGTGGGCAGAGCCTCGTGCCACCGCCACTACCAGTTCTCCGAACCATGCGCCACTGCCCATTACTGACTTGCGCGTGCCGGACAGAACCGGGAGGATTTCACCACTGAGCCCGAAGACTCGGAGGATCTCGGGGGGTGGGGGAGGCCGGCCTTGCTAGGGTGGCTACCTGAACCCTCTGCAATCCCAGACAGGGGGGAAAAGATGGGGAGGGAACTCCGCAGGGGCCATCCACCCGAATCCCCTCCACACATTTGGGGAATAAGATCACACAACCATAGCAAGTATTTTATTCCTTAAAATTAATGTGTAAACATTCCGCACTTTCGTAGGAATAAGAACTCGTCATGCAAAATTGCCATTCGAGAATTATGTCCTTGAGGAAGGGGTGTGGCCAACGCCAGAGTGGCATGGAGTTCCCAGCGCTTCGCATGGGAATCCCGAATCCTAGCCGCTTGGAGACCCGGTACGGGTCAGTACCGGGTCAGAACCCCCCTGGAGGGGCGGGGATCAAGAGAGGCACCTGTCGGTGGACTGGGGGGGGTGGCAAACCCCCCCAGGAATCGATGCCCGCTTCTCGGCCAGCGGCTACGGAAGACGACAAAGTCGTCATTAGCTCCGGCGGCCACGCATGGACTGAGAGAATTGAAGAGATCATGAGTCACCTGGGTAATAAGATCGAAGTGTAAGTGCTGGAGAGAGAAGGAGAAGTACAGAAGCTGGTGAGTGTTTGGCCGATTTGAAGATTAAGAAGAAGAAAATCAAAGATTTAAAGGGGGTTAAAAGAGTTTTAAAATGAAGAGAGCGGCTATCGAGGATGATGTCCTTTAGGAGAAATCTCCGGGCCAACAACCATACCCGTCCTGACATCAACCAACTCCCATTTCAGCACAGTCACGGCCAGAATTCCTCCTCGGGGGTCTTTTTGGGTCCCTGGTGTGAGATGCGATTCACAAATGTCCGTGGTGCCCAAGATTTACACGCGGGGCCCATTTAGTGCTGCCGTTGCTCTCGCTGTGATCCTTGCCGGCTGCAGAGAAGCCGTTTTCAGCCACCGCTGCCTTCATCCCGGCTCTTTTTGCAGAACCGTCCAGCCTCCGTGATGGGCCACCCAGCCTCTTCACTTCCCTCCAGTCCAGGAGACCCAGCACTGCCAGGGAAGCCCGTTTCATGAGTGACCGGCAGGGGCGTTTTCCAGCATCAGACCTGCTTCCTTGCAGCTGAAATGGGCTCCTTCCCCTCCCCCTCCTGCCGCCTTCTGGACGGGCCCCCGCCAGCCTTCTGGGCCTGAAGAAGAGACCTTCGCTGATGGGTCTAGGAGGACTCACAGTGACCAGGTAGGCGTGGTTGGGTGGGCATGGCCAGGGGTGAAATCCAGCAGATTCTGGAGATCTGGTAGTGGAAATTTTGAGTAGTTCGGAGAACCGGTAGCGAAAATTTTGAGCAGTTCGGAGAACCGGTAGCGGAAATTTTGAGCAGTTCGGAGAACCGGTAATGGAAATTTTGAGCAGTTCGGAGAACTGGTAGCGGAAATTTTGAGTAGTTCAGAGAACCAGTAGCGGAAATTTTGAGCAGTTCAGAGAACCGGCAGCAGAAATTTTGAGTAGTTCAGAGAACCGGTAGCGGAAATTTTGAGCAGTTCGGAGAACTGGTAGCAGAAATTTTGAGTAGTTCAGAGAACCAGTAGCGGAAATTTTGAGTAGTTCGGAGAACTGGCAAATACCACCTTTGGCTGGCCCCAGAATGGGGTGGGAATGGGGATTTTGCAGGATCCTTCCCCTGCCATGCCCACTAAGCCACACCCACAGAACCGGTAGTTTAAAAAATTGATTTCACCACTGGGCATGGCCCTGAGTGCAGCCAGGTGGGCGTGGATGGGTGGGCAGGTAGCCCAAAGGAGAAGGTGCAGATGGCTTGGTGGGGATGACTCGTGTGCTGGTCAAACTCTGACAACAGGCGTATCTCTTCAACCACGGAAGGAGAAGGCACCTCAGAGGTCATTTAGTCTCTTTGGGGCAGGGTTTGCTAAAGCCTGCTGTTTGAGGGGGGGTCTCTGGGGAAAGGGCGAGCAAGAAACGAACAGCGATCCTAAGGTAGAAGGAGGCAAACCCCTACCCCCCACCCCAAGGTATTCGCAGGATCTGTTCCACGTCCGGCCCTTTTCAAAAACGTCTTCGTAAAAAAACGCGCCGAAGTTTTCCCAAACGTCGCAGGATTCAGGGCACAGCGGAGACGGAAGAGGGGAGGCCAGAATTTCCATGTGGGGGAGGGGGAGGGGGTGTCAGCCCTATTAGTTTTCTTGTGTCGGAAAGCATCAAAAACTCATTTTCCGAGAAAGCTATTATGCCCCGTGGGGCTGGGAGATGACACGGCGCTCCATCAGAGGCCCGGAACGTTCTCCGGGTGAGGCGACAAGCCAAGAATCTTGACACGCTCTTGGCGTGGGGCAGCCCGGCTGGAGTTCTAATGGATGGCCCGGGACACCCTCTTCTGGGAGGGATCACACACACACACACACACACACACACACACACACACACACACACACACACACACACACACACAGAGAGAGAGAGAGAGAGAGAGAGAGAGAGAGAGAGAGAGAGAGAGAGAGAGAGAGAGAGAGAGAGAGAGAGAGAGAGAGTGAGTCCCCAGGCCTTTCAGGAAGTCTTTGGGGCAGGAAGTTGGGGGGGAGTACCTGTCTGGCGTCAGGTCCTTCTCTTTCTTCCCTTTCTTTGTCTGCTTCGAGAAAGGGAACGTTGTCCTCTCAACCAAGGGTGGAGGATGGGCTTTGGGGTTCCCCCCTCCCTCCCCACCTGACCTGACCTTGGCGCCCTTCTTAGGGGCCTTCTGAGTCCTGGTCTCCTCCTGGTCAATGGCCAGACGCAGGTGCCGAAGCTCCTCCCGCATCAGTTCGTCCACCTGGGGGAGGAAAGGCAGGGAGGGGGGGCGTTTCTCTCTCTTTTTCTCCTCTCCTTCTCTCTCTCTCACCCTCTCTCTCCTTCTCTCCCTCTCTCTTTCTCCTTTTCTGTCTCTTTCTCTTTCCCTCTTTCTTCTCTCTCTCTCACCCTCTCTCCTTCTCTCTCTCCCTCTTTCTCCTTTCTGTCTCCTTCTGTCTCTCTCTCTTTCTTCTCTCCCTCTCTCTTTCTCCTTTCTGTCTCTCCTCTCTCACTCTTTCTTCTCTCTCTCACCCTCTCTCCTTCTCTCTTTCCCTCTCTTTCTTCTTTCTGTCTCCTTCTGTCTCTCCCTCTTTCTCCTCTCTCTCCTCTGTCCTGTCTCCCTTGTTCTCTCTTTTTCTCTCTCTCTTCCTCTCTCTTTCTCCTCTGTCTCCCTCTCTCTCCTCCCCCTCTCTCCTCCTTCTCTGTCTCTCTTTCTCTCTCTCTCTCTCTCTCTCTCTCATCTCTCTCTCTGTCTCCTCTCCCCTCCCTCTCTCTCCTCTCTCTCCTCTCTCACCTCTGTCCTGTCTCCCTTGTTCTCTCTTTTTCTCTCTCACTTCCTCTCTCTTTCTCCTCTGTCTCCCTCTCTCTCCTCCCCCTCTCTCCTCCCTCTCTCTCTTTCTCCTCTCCTTCTCTCTCCCTCTTTCTCCCTGCCCCAACGACGCCTCTCCGGCTGCTGCCCAACTGATATCCCAGCTTGGCCTCCCCAACCACCGCCCAACCCGCGTGGGAGGGGGGGCGGGCTGCCCACCTGCAGCCGGATCTCGGTCTGCATCTCCTTCCTCTTCTGCACCCGGATCAGATCCGGCTGGTAGCGCTGCTCAAAGTTGGCGGCTTCGTCGTTCTCGCTCCAACAGCCTAAAAGGAAGGGGGGGCGAGGGGATTCCGGGCACGCCTGCAGCAAGGGAGCCCCCCCTCCCCAACTGGGAAGAAGGCTCGGACCCGACAGGCTGGCCAAACCCCCCATTTCCCCCCATCCACCACCACCACCACCCCCGTTGCTGCCAGGCTTCCCTGGCAGCCCGAGAGCAGCCAATGGGAAGCGAGAGAGAGAGGCCTTTGCCCTGCCGTGGGCAGAGTGGCTGTGGCCAATTACCAGTTGCTGTGGCCTAGAGGTGGAGCTCTTTCCTCACAATCAGGAGGTTGTGAGTTCAATCCTAGGTAGAGGCAGATACTGGGTCTCCTGCTTGGGCAGGGGGTTGGACTAGATGACCTGCAAGGTCCCTTCCAACTCTGTGTATCTGTTAAATCTGAGATGCCCACCTCCCAGCGTGGCCTTTCTAGAGAAACTCCCAGGAGGTGGGGGGGTGAGACAACCCACCCACCCTGCCGCCCCCAGTCGCCCCTTCCTGCTCACCCGTGTAGCGCAGGAATCCCTGGTTGATGCTGGCCAGGAACTTAGAGGGAGCCATCTTCAGCCCTTCCTCTTCCTCCTGTAAGAGAAGCCCCAGGCCCCCTGAGTGCTGCCCCTCAAGCGGCTGCCCCCCCTCCCCAAAGTGGGTTGTTTGTGTGTAGGCCGGCTGGCCAAGCCCCCCCCCCGCCTCACCACTCTCTTCTCCTTCCCTTTCTTTTTCTCCTCCTCCTTCTTGTCTTTCGGCTCCTTCTCCGCCTTTTCTTTCGGCTCCTTCTCTTTCTTGGCGTCCGTCTTGATCTCCGCCAGGTCCAGCTCAGCCCTCACCTGGAGACGGAGGAGGAGAAGGGGAGGGGGGGGCTCTCAGCCCGGGCAAGGAGGAGGAGCAGCCGGAGCCAGTTGCCCCCTGCCCACGCCCCCTGCCCCCTGCCCCCGCCCCCTGCCCCCTGCCCGGGCTTTACCTCTTCAGGGGTCTTCTGGGCGAAAAGGACCTCGCAGCCCCCGATTTCCTCCTCTGGGTAGTCGGGGAAACGGCCAGTCAGGTCACTGCGGGAAGCAGGAGTGAAGGCCGAGGCGCCAGGCATCAGCGGGCAGGGAAGGGAGGGAGGGAGGGAGGAAAGAAGGAAGGAAGGGGCTGGGCTGGGCTGGGCTGGGCAGGGCAGGGTGGAAGGGAGGGAGGGAGGGAGGGAGGGAGGGAGGGAGGAAGGAAGGAAGGAAGGAAGGAAGGAAGGAAGGAAGGAAGGAAGGAAGGAAGGAAGGAAGGAAGAGGGGTGGAGGGAGGAGCTGGGCAGGGCAGGGTGGAAGGGAAAGAGAGAGGGAGGGAGGGAGGAAGGAAGGAAGAGGGAGGGAGGGAGGGAGGGGCTGGGCAGGGCAGGGTGGAAGGGAAAGAGATGGAGGGAGGGAGGGAGGGAGGAAGGAAGGAAGGAAAGAAGGAAGAGGGGTGGAGGGAAGAGCTGGGCAGGGCAGGGTGGAAGGGAAAGAGAGAGAGAGGGAGGGAGGGAGGGAGGAAGGAAGGAAGGAAGGAAGGAAGGAAGAGGGGTGGAGGGAGGAGCTGGGCAGGGCAGGGTGGAAGGGAAAGAGAGAGGGAGGGAGGGAGGGAGGGAGGAAGGAAGGAAGGGAGGGAGGGGAGGGAGGGAGGGAGTTGCCATGGGCGAATAGGCGGCAATATAAATGCAATAAAGAAAGGAAGGAAGGAAGGAAGGAAGGAAGAAGAAAGGGAGAGAGAAAGGAGGGAGGGAGGAAGGAAGGAAGAGAAAGAGAGAGAGAGAGAAAGAAAGAAAGAAAGAAAGAAAGAAAGAAAGAAAGAAAGAAAGAAAGAAAGAAAGAAAGGAGGGAGGGAGGGAGGGAGGGGCAGAGTGCCTTCCAGATTGCCGGCCAGCCCCCCCCCCGACCAGCGGGAAGGGAGCCCCCTCCCTCCCTCCCCCCCTCTCACCGGCACTCGATGAACCACTGGCGGAGCTGGTCGCGCAGCTGCTCGCGGAGGCTGGGCGCCTCCAGGTCCAGGAGGGCGTCTCGGATGCGCTCCTGCGCCTCCCGGTACTCGGCCTCGTAGTCCGCCTGGCGCATCCGGCGCAGCTCTTCGCCCAGCTGGGCGCGGATCGTGGCCAGCGAGGGGCCCGCCAGGTGCGGCTCCAGCTCCTGCGGGACGGGGCCAGACTCGGGTGGGAGTGGGTGGGTGGATGGATGGGGGGGGGGGCGTCCGGAGAGGCCATTGGCGGATGGGTGGGTGGGTGGATGGGGTGGGGGGCGTCCGGAGAGGTTATTGGGATGGGTGAGTGGGTAGATGGGGCGGGGGGGCGTCCGGAGAGGCCATTGGGGGGATGGATGGGTGGGTGGGTGGGGCGGGGGGCGTCCGGAGAGGTTATTGGGATGGGTGAGTGGGTAGATGGGGCGGGGGGGGCGTCCGGAGAGGCCATTGGGGGGATGGATGGGTGGGTGGGTGGGGCGGGGGGTGTCCGGAGAGGTTATTGGGATGGGTGAGTGGGTAGATGGGGCGGGGGGGCGTCCGGAGAGGCCATTGGGGGGATGGGTGGGTGGATGGGGTGGGGGGCGTCCGGAGAGGTTATTGGGATGGGTGAGTGGGTAGATGGGGCGGGGGGGGGCGTCCGGAGAGGCCATTGGGGGGATGGATGGGTGGGTGGGTGGGGCGGGGGGCGTCCGGAGAGGTTATTGGGATGGGTGAGTGGGTAGATGGGGCGGGGGGGCGTCCGGAGAGGCCATTGGGGGGATGGGTGGGTGGATGGGGTGTGGGGGGCGTCCGAATAGGCCATTGGGATGGGTGGGTGGGTGGGTGGGGCGGGGGGCGTCCGGAGAGGTTATTGGGATGGGTGAGTGGGTAGATGGGGCGGGGGGGCGTCCGGAGAGGCCATTGGGGGGATGGGTGGGTGGATGGGGTGGGGGGCGTCCGGAGAGGTTATTGGGATGGGTGGGTGGGTGGGGCGTCCGAATAGGCCATTGGGATGGGTGGGTGGATGGATGGGGCGGGGTCCGGAGAGTCCATGGGGGGTGGATGGGGCGGGGGGGCGTCCGGAGAGGCCATTGGGGGTGGGGGGGTGGATGGATGGGGCGGGGTGGGGCGTCCGGAGAGGCCATTAGGGGAAATGAAAGTGGGGAGCCGGGCGAGAGGCGTAAATTACCCCGTAATGACTTTCTAATATGCCAGCCCGGCGCTTTCCCTGCCCGGCAGCGGCCGCGGCGCGCAAGGCACTTTCCCGCCTCATTGCGCCCCAAATGGATTTTAAATATCATTTCCGAGGACACAATTATTTAAAACGCTGAACTAAACACTCGCTAATGGGAGGAGGGGGCGGCGGCGGCGGCGGCGGGCCGGGCGGGGAGCGACGCAAGAAGGGCTGCCGGCCACCGCCTCGGCTCGGCTCGCGGAGCGCAAGCGGCGCGCCCCGGTGGCTCCGCGCGATGCGGCGGGGGATCCGGAGACCTTCCGCCTTGCGCGGCTCGTCTTAAGCCCTCGTCCCCTCACCCCTCTAGCAAAGAGAAGGACCAGGGGAGACAGGATAGCAGTGTTCCAATACTTGAGGGGCTGCCACAGAGAGGAGGGAGTCAAGCTATTTTCCAAAGCACCCGAAGGCCAGACAAGGAATAACGGATGGAAACTGACCAAGGAGAGATTCAACCTGGAAATAAGAAGGAACTTTCTGACGGTGAGAATAATCGACCCATGGAACAGAAGTTGCCTTCAGAAGTTGTGGGAGCTCCAACACTTGAGACTTTCTAAGGGAGATTGGACTACCATTGGTCCGAAATGGTGTAGTAGGGTCTCCTGCTTGAGGGGAGGTTCGACTAGATGACCTACAAGGTCCCTTCCAACTCTAACCATCTGTAAAACCCCGCCCCCGTTCCCGGTTTCCCACCCGGCCTCCCTGCCCGGCCTTCCCTGGGCTGCTGCGCTCACCATGCCGATGAAAGCCATCTCGGCCTTGCACGCCATCCTGGTGAGCCGTCGCTGCACGTGGCCTTTCCAGATCTGGGCGGAAGGAATAGAATAGAATTCTTTATTGGCCGTGTGATTGGACACATAAGGAATTTGTAGTTTGGTGCATATGCTTTCAGTCTACATAGAATAGAATAGAATAGAATAGAATAGAATAGAATAGAATAGAATAGAATAGAATAGAATAGAATATGGAATAAGAATAGAATAGAATAGAATATGGAATAAGAATAGAATAGAATATAGAATAGAATAGAATAGAATATGGAATAAGAATAGAATAGAATATAGAATGGAATAGAATGGAATGGAATAGAATAGAATAGAATAGAATATGGAATAGAATATGGAATGGAATAGAATAGAATAGAATAGAATAGAATAGAATAGAATAGAATAGAATATGGAATAAGAATAGAATAGAATATGGAATGGAATAGAATGGAATAGAATAGAATAGAATAGAATAGAATAGAATAGAATAGAATAGAATAGAATAGAATATGGAATGGAATAGAATAGAATAGAATATAGAATAGAATAGAATAGAATATGGAATAAGAATAGAATAGAATATGGAATGGAATAGAATGGAATGGAATAGAATAGAATAGAATAGAATATGGAATAGAATATGGAATGGAATAGAATAGAATATAGAATAGAATAGAATAGAATAGAATAGAATAGAATAGAATAGAATAGAATAGAATAGAATAGAATAGAATACGCACCAAAGACAAATTACTTGTGTGTCCAATCACACTTGGCTAATAAAGAATTCTATCTATCTATCTATCATCTATCTATCCAACTCTCTCTCTCTCTCTCTCTCTCTCTCTCTCTCTCTCTCTCTCTCTCTCTCTCTCTCTCTCATATATCATATATCTATCTATCTATCTATCTATCTATCTATCTATCTATCTATCTATCTATCCATCCATCTATCCATCTATCTATCTTATTGATAGGATGGACCGTCACACAAGCCAGTGACTCTGGGCAGTCAAAACTACACAAATATCACAAATCTCCACAAACAGGAATAAAACAGGCGGGGGGGGTTAAGGGAGCCACCTCCGTAGTTCATGAGTCCCCGGGGGTGTGTGGAGAGGGGGGGGCTTCCATGCTTTGAGGGACCTTCGGAAGGTTAGGAGCAATGAAGCTTTCGGGAGGGGGAGGCGCAGGGGTGGGCCGCTGGGAGTCCGGAAGAACCTCTAGCTAAGATTCTGTGCAGTTTGAGGAACCCCCCTAAATCCCACTCCTGGCTGGCCCCGCCCACCCCTCCCCTCCCAGGAGTCCCCCACGCGGGCCTGTTTTGGATGCAGGGAACTGCAGGGCAAGCACAGAGATTCGGGGTGAAAAAACAGGCCTACCGGAAGTTTGGGGCTCCAGAGCCTGGGGAGGCCGTTTTCGCCCTCCCAGAGGCTGGAGGAAAGCCTACGGAGCCTCGGGGAGGGCAAAAACAGCCTCCCCTGCCGTAGTGCAGAAGGCCGACTAGGCCATGCCCACCCGGCCACCGGGCAGAGAACCCCTTGCTAAACCTTTTGAAGCCCATCCCTGGGGAGGCGATGCCATGCGTGGGGGGGGGGGCGCTGCATAAGGCTGTCCTTACCTTCTGGATGCAGATGGCGGCCCCGTCCCTGTTGGGTTCCTCGGGGCCTCCCTCCCTGACGTTCCGCTCGCGCTCCTCGTCCCTCCGGATCTCGCGCATGAAGTGGGCCCGGAGCCGGCCCTGGCGCATCCTCTCCGCCATTTGAATGAGCCTGACCGCCTCGTCCCGCAGGATCAGAGAGGAGGGGGGCTGGGAAGAGAGGAGGGGCTGCTCAGCCGAGGGCCCCGAGGAGGGCCACGGGAGCGGTAGGGGTGGGGGAATCCGGGTGGGCACGAGGGAGAAGGGGAGGGGGTCGTCCGGCCACTCACAGGGGGGCCCATGGAGAGCTCCATACGGGCCAGGAGCCCGGCCAGCACCTCCTGACGCTCCAACAGGACCTTGGCCCGCTCCCTCACGAAGTACTTGGGGATCGGCACCTCCATCTCGGCCTAGGGAGAGGAAGGTAGCATGTGGGAATCTGCCAGGACTATCCCCCACCAAAAAGGAGCCAGGGACGTGGGAGGGGGGGAGGGAGAACAGTCAATCAAGGTATGGGGCATGTTAAGGTACGTCAATCAGGAGGTTGTGAGTTCGATCCTAGGTAGAGGCAGATGTAGGGTCTCCTGCTTGGGCAGGGGGTTGGACTAGATGACCTGCAAGGTCCCTTCCAACTCTGTTACTATGTTATGTTAATATGTTGTGTGCAAAGTAACCCTTGAATAACAAGGATAATGCACATGGAAACGTTTATGAGAGTAGTTATGAATAATTATTTAGCCATTATTATTATTAATAATTATTAATTGCAGATTGAGTTAAAGTTTACTTTAAGAAATAGCACAATCCAATAAACAGTCCAGGTCATTACACGTAATGGTCAGAATAACAGTCCAAAGAATATCCAATTATAAGAGCCTTCTCACCAGTTGCGTTTGTCACGCACAGTAAACAAAGATATCAAGGTATAAACACAGCTTAGATACAACAGAAAACAGACTGTCAAAGAAAGCATGTCAGAGAGAGTAAGCTATGATCTCTAGCGCCCTCTTATGGCAACCTGCAACACCATCAACCAAGCAGAAATCGCATACAGTTAAAGCTACATACATCAACCCATACATTGGATGGTTTATATATTGCCAACCCATCGGATTGGACAGAGTCCTAACATTCTCCCCCTTTGAGTAGGTCAATATATAATACCTTACATCTTTAAACCATAATTCTCACAGCACTCTTTATGTTTAATTGCCCCTTGCACTTTTGTGAAACGATCTGCAATATTATGTTCAGTCATGCAGTATCCTCACTGAAATCAGTTTACTTTGAACACACCGTCTAACATTCAAATATCTCAAATCAGGATGTTTTAGACCTTGTTTTTAATAGCTAAATTAGTAGCCATACTAATTGCAGATTGATTGTCATCTTAAACAATAAACTCAGGGTCCTTATGGAGTAGGGCGGCATAGAAGAACCTCCAAATAAATAAATAAATAAACTTCTATACATGTTGGTTTTCTATCCAATCATAACATTTCGCCCATACGTTATAATACTCTGAATCTTCCCTTATCTTTAATTGTCATTGTCAATTGAATTGGAAGAAAATGGAGAGTAAATGGTGATAGATCCAGGTGACAAAATTAGGTAGTAAAGGAGGCAGCATTAGAATAGCAGTAGATACCTAGAAAAAAAAAAAGAAGGTATATGTATAAATAAAACATATCAGTCTAAAAGGGGCACCGACAATTAAATGATGTAGGGTTTTATCGATACTTTTTACTTATGTTTATACAAATTACTACTATACATGTTTGACAAATAAATAAATAAATAATAAATAAATAAATAAATATTGCCAGTCTGTTCAACAGAAGATGAATTACGATTAGAATCACTCAGGGAAGGGACAAGAGGGAGGAAGAGGAAGCAGAGGAGGGAAGGGAGGAGGGAAGTAGGAAAGAGGGAGAGAAGGAGAAAGAAGGGAGAGGGAGAGAGAGGGAGGGGAGTGTTATGAAATGAGGGAAAACAGACCGGCAGAGAGAAGTATAATAGGTGCAAAATTAGGATGTTGATTGATGACATATTGGATAGAAATGTATAACTGTGTATGTTTTGATATGATTTACAGTATATGTATGAATGTATAGATGGAGATTGTGAAAAAAAAATTAAAAAAAGTAAAAAAAAAAAAGGTATGGGGCGCCCAATTCTTTGGGGGAAGGTGGGCAGCCAACCAACTCTGCCGCCATCCAGCTGAGAATCGGGATAAAATATCACCCCCATGTTGGAAATGTCAAAACGCGTTCGGTGCATCTTACCATCAGTGGTGGACATGCGAAAAAGCAAAAAAAAAATGGGTTAAAATTGGAAAAACAATAGAAGAAATAACAATTCATATTGATTGGAAGCCAGAGATCTGTGTATTGGGAATTATATCGGGTAATGATGCGAAAGAAATATATTATCTAATAGTACATCTAGTGACAGCCGCTAGAACAGTGTATGCAACAAAATGGAAACATAACGATATACCAAACGATGAGGAAATTTATAAGAAAATGTTTTTGTAACTGCACCAAGATGGATAAGATGACGAAAAGAACTACAAGATAAGGAGGAAGCGGAATATTATTTAACATGGAATAGATTTCACGAATGGTTAAAGAACAGGGAGAGTGGAGTATAGAATGTGTAAATACCAATGATTACATTTATAGAGATGTAAGTAATAAAACAAAATAGACCAGAAAATAAATATGTATATATAGAAGAGCGTATCATAACTACGGATATAGAAAAGAAGATAAATTATTTATTTATTTATTCATTCATTCATTCATTCATTCATTTTATTCATTCATTTATTTATTTATTTATTTTATTCATTCATTTATTCATTCATTCATTCATTCATTCATTCATTCATTCATTTTATTCATTTATTCATTCATTCATTCTTATAGGCCGCCCAATTCCCGGGGGACTCTGGGCGGCGTACAACATGCAAGAAGAACAATTTATTAAAAAGAAACCCAATAATAATAATTTAAAAAACACTTATAAAAATAAAAAAAAACATTATAATCATATTTATAATACATGTGTCTGAAATTTAGTGAACTGATCTTCAGCTGTATTTAAGAGAGGAACTGAGATTCCTAATACTACATGTTTGTAGGTTATGTTATGTTTTTGTGTATAATAAAAAGAGAGAGAGAATTGGGGGGGGCATCGTAAACGTTGGGAGGGGGTGGGTTGGCCGGGGTTTTTCCTTCCTCCCCCACCTCCCGTTTTGCCCGATGGAGGCGCTCCGAGAATTCGAAGTCCCCCCACCCACCCCTGTGACTTTTTCACACCGAGTCGGACTGAGGGACAGGACGGTCTGCTCTATGCCAATTTTTTAAAAAACATGTTTATTTTTTTCTCCAAACGTACACAAACATCCATAGGTATACCATATTATCAAAACATCCATAGTCATATATTTCTATCCAAAATAACCTACACATATATCCTTAATTTGCTCCTTTTATATTTTTATCTCGTGTCTGCTTTCCTTCTATATTTCATACTACTCCCCTCCCTCTATCTCCCTCTCTCCCCTCTCCCTTCTTCCTCCCTCTCTCCCTCTCTCCTCCTTCCCTCCTCCTCTCTCTCTCCCCCCTTCCTTTCTACTTCCTCTTCCTCCCTCTTATCCTTCCCTGAGTACATCCGATCTTAATCCATTCTACGGTTAGCAGACTAGGAATTCAAAAAACCTAACTTCATTCCAGCATCGGAGCTACTTCTTAAACTTGTATCTTTCCCTTTATCTATATTTAGATATTTAATATATTTTACCGGGTATATCTACTATTGTTCTAATGCTGCCTCCTTCCTCCTATTTTTGTCGCCTGGGTCTACCACCTCTTAATTCTCAACTTTCTTTCAAACACAAACAAGTACAAATATTTACATACAACAACAAGCAATGATCCAATACGTTGACGACGTTGTCAAAATGTTTGTTT
Organism: Diadophis punctatus similis; assembly: GCA_023053685.1. Taxonomy (NCBI): domain Eukaryota; kingdom Metazoa; phylum Chordata; class Lepidosauria; order Squamata; family Dipsadidae; genus Diadophis; species Diadophis punctatus. The sequence goes on from JALIGW010000065.1 coordinate 2,793,734, forward strand.
CGTATCTATATCTATATATACATTTCAAGTGAATTCCATATCGTAATTATCGGTGAATATCATCCGTAATTTATTTACAGCTTATAAAGAAAGGTTATGAGCCTTTATGGATATATCTCAATTCATCTTCATCCTTACAGCCAAATGTTTAATTTTGGGTTTTGTTTAATCCAGTTGTATAACTTATTCCATATTTCGTAATAATCCGCGTCATCTTTTCCATGAATCTCCATTGTCAGTTTGCACATTTCTGCGCAATCAAGTATTTTTCTAAGCACCATCGAAGCAGTAGGCAGGTTTATCGGTACCCATCTTAATGTATATAAACAATCTTATATCTGTGTCTATCACAATGCCCACTTGACAAAAATAAATAAATAAATAAAATAAATAAAATTGTAGAAGAGGGTCGACGGGCACTGATGAAGTTTGCCGAGTGAGCTGGGAGGGATAGTTGGGGGGGGGGGGAGAGGAGTCTGAAAAGTTTAGACAGTCCAGGTATGGGAAGCCCCCCACCCACCCACTTCCTAGACGAATGAAATATTTTGAGAAATATTTTTTTGTAAAAAAAAGACAGAATATTAATATTTCCCTAAATGAGAATTGGGAGAAACATGTTTTTTTAGAGGCCAAAAGCAGCCCCCACCTTTTCTTCATCGCCCAATGCGGATGTCAGCGCTTGAAAGAGAGAAAACGCTGATTGAAAGAAGCCAAGTATCTAGAAGGCTCCATTCATAAGCAAAGCAAATCCGGCCGGCAGAAATGCCCCGTTCGAAACAGGGATATTTCGAAACCGCTCGCGGCAAAAGTTGGGACAGCTAACAAAAAGGCGAGAGCGATAGGATTAGAAGCAGCCGCCTCGCCCGAGATCCAGCGCAGGACGAAAGTCACGAAAACAGAGGTTGACCAGATTAGCTCAAGACAATTTGCATTTCCTCTTTCGCCTATAGAGCCAGCTAGGACCCTCCCCCAAGTCATTCTGTGATTCTGTCAGGGTCTCCTGCTTGGGTGGGGGGTTGGACTAGATGACCTCCAAGGACCCTTCCAAACTCAGTCATTCTGTGATTCTGTAGGGGTCTCCCACTTGGGGTGGGGGTTGGACTAGATGACCTCCAAGGCCCCTTCGGACTCAGTGATTCTGTAAGGGTCTCCTGCTTGGGCAGGGGGGCTGGACTAGATGACCACCAAAGTCCCTTCCAATTCTTTCATTCTATGATTCTGTCAGTCTCCTGCTCGAGGAGGAGGTTGGGCTGGATGACCTCCAGGGTCCCTTCCAACTCTCTCATTCTATGATTCTGTCAGAGTGTCCTGCTCCAGCAGGGGGCTGGACTAGATGACCTCCAACTCTAGTAATCTAATCTAAAGAGGCAGGGGGAAAACACCAGTGCTTTATATAGGTTTGCTGACCTCGTTTGGGGTCGGTTCCAGGAACAGGGGTGTGTGTGCGTGGGTGGGGTGGGGGTGGGGGTTGGACTAGATGACCTCCAAAGTCCCTTCCAACTCTAGCAATCTAATCTAAAGAGGGAGGGGGAAACACCAGTGCTTTATATAGGTTTGCTGACCTCGTTTGGGGTCGGTTCCAGGAACAGGGGGTGCATGTGCGTATGTCTGGGGTGGGGGGTTGGACTAAATGACCTCCAAGGACCCTTCCAACTCTAGTGAATCTACGGCTCCCTCCGGCGGCCCCCTCGACTGACCGGCGTGAGCTTGAGCTCCTCCAGCAGGTGGTCCATGTAGTGGTACTCGGAGAGATCCAGCGCCACCAGGTCCTGCTTGAGCTCCAGGATGCGCCCCAGGACGCCGTCCAGCAGCGGGCGCAGCGCCAGGCGCTTCTGCGGATGCACCACCTGGTCGTAGCAGGCCTCCAGGCGCCGGGCCACCTGGACGTAGCGCAGGAAGAGGGTGGCCAGGCGGTGCCAGAAGGCGGCCCGGTTCCTCTCGGGCTTCTTGGGCTCGGCCGACAGCTCCTGATCCAAAAGCTCCTTCAGGATCCGGCGCGACTCCTGCCAAAGCTTCCCGTAGGTGCTGCGCGGCACGGACAAAGATGCGGGCGGTGGGAAGGCGGCTGGGCTGGGGTGGGGGCCCTCGAGTCGCTTGCACTGAGCACCCCCCCTCCCCTCCCCGCAGGGGGTCCTCCCTCCCCCCCCCAGCGGAGGGCGGCGCCTTATCCCCCCCACCCACCTGTTAGCCATGATCCCTGCCTGGATCCGCGCCCCGAACCCGCGGCGCTTCGCAGGTGGGAGTCTAAGCCCCGCCCACCAGCATTGTCTCCACCTCTCCCCCCCCCGTTCCCGTAGAGACGGGCGAACCCGAAGGGGGGGGCGACAGGACTGGCCTACCTCGCAGGGCAGGGTGTCGTCTCCTGCTCGGGTGGGGGCGTGGGGGTGGGGATTGGACTAGATGATCTCCGAGGCCCCTTCCCACTCAAGTCATTCTGTGATTCTGTCAGGGTCTCCTGCTTGGGTGGAGGTGGGGGTTGGACTAGATGACCTCCGAGGCCCCTGCCGACTCAGTCATTCCCAAGCAGGGAGTCCGCGCGCGAAAATGTCAGTGGGCGCGGGCGGAGCGACCTGCACGCGAGACCTCCCCCCTCCCCCCCCCTCACCGCCACCTGCACCGAATCGCCCGGGTTGGGGAGTGGGATGCAGAGCTAAGCAAGACCGGCTTCAAACACCGGGATCGGCGGCGGTCTGGAGCCAGACGTCTCTGCTTTCTCCGCGCCGCTTCGGGATGGGGCGCACCGCCGCCCCCGCTCCCCCCCCCCGCCCCACACCCCACGTCCCTTTGGCTCTTGCGCCGGCTGCTTGGGGGCGAGGAAGAGGGTTGGTATCACCTGGGAGAATAGAATAGAATAGGATAGGATAGGATAGGATAGGATAGGATAGGATAGGATAGGATAGGATAGGATAGGATAGGATAGGATAGGATAGGATAATATGGAACATAATATAGAATAGAATTAAATGGAAATTAGAATAGAATGGAATAGAATATAGAATAGAATAAAATAGAATATAGAAGAAAAGAAAAGAAAAGAAAAGAAAAGAAAAGAAAAGAAAAAAGAAAAAAGAAAAAAGAAAAAAGAAAAAAGAAAAAAGGAAAAAGAAAAGAAAAAAGAATTGGTCTTTGGTGCATATGCTCTCAGTGTACATAAAAGAAAAGAGACATTTGTCAAGAATCATGAGGTAAAAAACACTTAATGATCATCATAGGGTACAAATAAGCAATCAGGAAACAATGAATATTGATATAAATCGTAAGGATACAAGCAAGAAGTCCTAAGTGGGATGAGGTGGGTGATAGGAACAATGAGAAGACTGATAGTCATAGTAATGCAGCCTTAGTGAATAGTTTGACTATTCACTAAGATGAATAGCCAATAGATAACAGAAAGAGGGGTTCAAGGTGCGAGGGGGGGGGGGGCGAGCGCCGGAGGGAGGGAAGGAAGGGCGCCCCAGATGCCAGATGCTTCGCCCGGGCAGTTTGCGTGCGTCACGGTTGCTCCGGTTTAGCGGGGGGGGGGGGGGCGAGCAGTATCTTCTGCAGCAGCCGCACCCGCTTTCCGACGAGTTAAAAGAAGTAACGGGACAGGAACCTATCAAGGAGAGAAGCAACCCTAAATCTAAGGAGAACTTTCCCAACACGGCTTCCCTGCCGAAGTTGGAAAACGGCTTCCCTGCCGAAGTTGTGGATCGCTCCATCACTGGAGGTTTTCGAGAAAAGAACTGGGCACCCATTGATTCATTTTGTCTGGAATGGTCCAGAAAGTGAAGAGGAAAATAAAGAGCCTCTTTGATGCGGGTGAAGAAGGAGAGTGCAAAAGTTTGGCTTGAAACTCAACATTAAGAACATTAAGAACATGGCATCTGGCCCTCTCAATTCCTGGCAAACAGATGGGGAAGAAATGGAGGTAGTGACAGATTTTATTTTCCTCAACATTAAGGAAACTAAGATCATGGCATCCGACCCTCTCAATTCCTGGCAAATCGATGGGGAAGAAATGGAGGGAGTGACAGATTTTATTTTCCTCAACATTAAGGAAACTAAGATCATGGCATCCATGATCTGTCACAAATCTGTCACTACCTCCATTTCCTCCCCATCTATTTGCCAGGAATTGAGAGGGCCGGATGCCATGATCTTAGTTTCCTTAATGTTGAGGAAAATAAAATTTGTCACCACCTCCATTTCTTAGAGTCGAGGTGGCGCAGTGGTTAGAGTGCAGCACTGCAGGTTACTTCAGCTGATTGCTAGCTGCAGTTCGGCTGTTCAAATCTCACCGGCTCCAGGTTGACTCAGCCTTCCATCCTTCTGAGGTCGATAAAATGAGGACCCAGATTGTTGGGGGCAATATGCTGACTCTGTAAACTGCTTAGAGGGGGCTGTAAAGCACTATGAAGCGGTATATAAGTCTAAGTGCTATTGCATTTCTTCCCCATCTCTTTGCCAGGAATTGAGAGGGCCGGATGCCATGATCTTAGTTTCCTTAATGTTGAGTTTCAAGCCAGCTTTTACACTCTCCTCCTTCCCCCGCATCAAAAGGCTCTTTCCGCCTTTTTGTCATTAGAGTTTTATCATCTGCATATCATATATCTGCTGGAGGGGCCATTAAGAAAAACTGAGTCTGCTTTCTGTCTTTAAAAACACGGGTTTCTATTTTAGGGAAATACAATATTCTGCCTTTTTTTTTGATATTTCGCAAAATATTTCATTCTTCTAGGGGTGGG